>JAYKKM010000144.1:1832500-2432500 GCA_035772405.1 Chrysogorgia sp. JL179-B06
GATATGTTGATAGAATTCCTGTACGTGTTCTGTTTTGATGCATGCATGGCTGTCATCCACAAATCTAAACCACCATTTCGGAGGATTTGGGGCAGATGAAATCGCTAAATCTTCTATATGTTCCATAACGATGTTGGCTATGGTTGCGCTTATGGGAGAACCCATAGCACATCCAAATATCTGTTTATAATATTCACCTTTATATGTAAAGAATCTGTCAATACAAACTCGAGTAGTCTTAAAATGTTAGAAATAGAAATATCAGTCCGGTCGGTTAAATTCTTATATCTTCTAGCACAACATGCAAATACTCAGAAACATAACATGGATTTTTACAATGCAACAATCATTGACAGATCGGCGAATTACCATAAACGATTGTTTTTTGGAAGCTTGGCACTCCCAAAGGAACTCGAATGCAGGCAATGCAGGTAAGCGAAAATATATATTATATATATTATATATATATATATATATATATATATATATATATATATATATATATATATATATATATATATATATATATATATATATATATATATATATATATATATATATATATATATATATATATATATATATATATATATATATATATATATATTTTCGCTTACCTCAAAACTGGTCTGCTACAACTTGTTTCATCTGTAAAAGAATCTTCAGGCAGTGACAATATCGAAAGGGATGACCGCTTATTTATAGGCTTTTCTGCCGGAAAGTGGGGGCGTATGCGGGGGACAAAGCATGAGGTCATGGCTTTGTTTGCGTTGATTACGCGAAATTTATTACGATGACGACACTGTGAAATTATTTTCCGCTCTTTTGTTGAGTAAACTATTCTTATTTTTTTTCTTTTAAAATACAAAATTTTTCTTCTAAACATAAATTGCATCGTTTTGATCCTCCTGTGTAAGAAATAGAATGTTTTAGAATTTGCCAATTAATACTGAAATCTTTATTGTTTTCTTTCAATGTCCAAATATATTTCGAAAGTTCGGTGTCATTTTCATGCTTTTTATGTTGAAAAGATTTAGTGTGGTTGGCCAATCGCTCTTTGAATGTGGTTGCAGTCATACCAATGTAGTGTTTTTATTTCGTTTGTGATGTTTACTGTCACTGTTGCTTTGTATACTATGTCTCTAGTCATGCATTGTTCTTGAAGCGGGCAAATGGTGTTCTCTCTACAACTGCAATTAGTAGCGTCCCTATCCTGCGGTTTTGATGTTCCTAGCTATGCGTGCATTGTGCTTAGTGATTATTGACTTAACATTGTTCATGCAGCTGTAACTTACTTTAACTGTATTTCTGTTAAAAATCTTATGGAGCTTGTGGTGCGGAGGGAAATGTTTGTCAATTAGGCTAAGGAAATTACGTCCTATGTTAGTGCTGACACTCTTGCTAAATGGTGGGTTGAACCAAATGATATTGCGTTGCCTATTCCTACGTGGTCGTTGCGGTGTATCATGAGTGTAGCTAAGTTCATGATTAAAGTTGCTGTGCCTAAGCGCGTTCTGATATAAGGGTGCAGATTCCTGAAAAGTTTGCTCATCTGACGAAAGGAGTTTAATGCGTTTGTTAATTGATGCAGGTAGTTGCCTTGTTATGCTTGGTGGATGGTTAGAGTGCATATTTATGTATAGCGGATCGTCATTGGGCTTCCTATAGGGCCTATAGTTTCCATTGTTAAGGTCGAAAGTTACATCTAAAAAGTTTACTATACGTAAATTTGATTCGGCGGTGATTTTTAATGTCCGTAATAAGTGAAGTCGCATTGAGAACAATCGATCTTGTAAATTACACCTTTTGTTTGTTCAGTCTTTTGTTTATCCTTTGGTTTTGGAAATTGTTGGTGAAGTGTATAGACGGGTTTGTAGCTGACTTTCACATTTTCTCTTCTGAGCGTTCTTGCTATCTTTTCAGAGATGCCTTTGATGAATGGTAGGACGACAAACGATGACCGTTCGTTGGAAGTAATATTGTTATCATTTGGGTTGTGGGCATGTTCATTGGAATTGTTTGAAACAGCGTTAGATTTTCTTTTCGAGTCACATCTTTTGATAAATTTCAGTGGGTACCCATTATCTCTTAATACTTTAATGACGTGTTTTCTCTCCTTACGTTTGCCGGAATTTGAAGAGGGTATTCGTTCTGCTCTATCAAGGAGAGTATTGACGACGGATTGTTTATGTTGTATAGGGTGGTGTGATTCATAATCTAAATATCTGTCAGTGTGGGTTGCCTTTCTGTATACATCTACTTGTATACGACCTTTTATTCGCGTTGTCATGGTGTCGAGAAACGCGATACTATTTTGATGCTCTATTTCTATGGTAAATTGTATGTTAGGGTCTATAGAATTTAAATGTGTAAGAAATTCGTCAACATGCTGTTTTTTTAAACACGAGTGGCTATCGTCGACATATCTATACCACCAACGAGGAGGATGTGGAGCAGTGGACATAGCAACTTCTTCAATATGTTCCATTACGATATTAGCGACGGTGGCGCTAATGGGAGAACCCATTGCACAGCCAGAGATCTGTTGAAAATATTGGTCGTTGTTTGTAAAATAACTATTTCGAAGTACAAACTCTAGTAATCTAATAATGTTTGAGGCAGAAACGTCGGTCCTACACGATAATTGTTCATCATCCAGAAGTCTGCGTTCGGTCACTAGTAACGCAAGTTCGATGGGAATTGAAGTAAACAAGGAAATCACGTCAAAAGATACCATAACTTCGTCTTCTAGAATCTGGTGGTTTTTGATTTGTTGAGCAAAGGCGACGCTGTTTTTGACTGAATATGTTTCATTAATTAAGGACGATAAAACTGTAACTAAGTATTTTGATAGATTATAGGTTGGAAACCCAATAGAGCTGGTTATGGGTCGTAGAGGTATGTTGGTTTTATGGATTTTTGGTAAGCCATAAAATCTTGCAGGAACACCGTCCGTGCTGTGAAGATGGAAGTAGAGTTTGTCATCCATTTTTTTCTTGTTAGGATCGTGTTGTGAAGGCAGTGTTTTTACTTCTTGAAGCAGCTTGTTAAGGTCCTTTTCTACTTTAGATGTCGGGTTTCTACGTTTGTCAGTTATCTTTAAGTAAGTTTCTTTGTCGTTTAGTAAGTGATCGATCTTCGTTTTGTAGTCAATAGAATTCATGACAACAAGAGCCTTACCTTTGTCTGCGGAGATGATCGTAATGTTCTGATCTTTCTTTAGATTATTTAAGGGCCACTTTTTGTTTACTGGAAATGTTGGACGTAGTTGGATGTGTACTGTATTTCAAAACGTTAACCACAGACGCGCGAATGGATGCTTTGGTGTTTTCGGGAAGGTTGTAAATTCCTGATTCGATATTAGCTACGATATTCGGAATAGGAACCGACTTAGGAGTAGTGGCGAAGTTTAATCCACACCGTAGAGCTTCTGTTTCAATAGTGTTCAGTTGACGGTTGGATAGATTGATTACCCATCGACTTTTATCAATGTAGTCTTTATCGTTGATGGCTCCCAATTGTATTAGTTTATGGGTGTGTCTGGTTCGATTTATCTCGTTGGCTCTCTTTACGTTATGTCTGACAACGTCTTGTAACGATTTGAAATGTTCTTGTGATAGCATATGGGTTAGTTTTTGTAAACAGTCCGAGCGATGATGATCTAACTGTTTGATCTTCTGATGTCCGTGTTGTATCCGTAATCTCATGAATTTCCATCCCGCGTTCGTTGTGATTTTAAAACCTTTCACTACATTTCATAGGTGGACTAAAACGTAGGCTTTTCGGTAGAATCTCCGCTCGTTTCAATTGGTGATTGAATGTCAGATGCTGTTTCTGCTTCCATATGTTTATAGACTTCTTCTCCACGTTTCTGGCGATCTTTAAAACTTGTGGACCATAGGTGGTTTTGATTAAATGAAAAATGCTAAAATTGCAGCCAGGATTTGTCATAATTTAAAATAGTTGAGAATAGTTTGTCACTGACTAGTTAAAAAAACGTACATACAACGTTTTTATAAAACTTTATTAAGACGTTTCGACCGAACAACTACGGTCTTCGTCGGTTAAAAATATATTGAAAGTCAAAACAGACTTAAATAGATCCAAGTTATGCTAATAGAATACAGTGTTAAAAAAGGGACTTATAAACATCGGGAATTTCTATATGGTCATTATGAGCATTAGCATCCTTAACAGAATACCACGCTTCAAGAAACAAGCGTTGATGGTAATTGTCCGACTTATTCATGATGGCAATGTTATTGAAATCTGGACAATGATCCTTTTGTTCTACATGTTGAGCTATTTTTGAATATTTGTCAAGGTTCTTGACAGTTCTTTTGTGTTCGTTTATCCTAGTCTTCAAAGCTCTGCCGGTCTGTCCGTAATAAGTGAAGTCGCATTGAGAACAATCGATCTTGTAAATTACACCTTTTGTTTGTTCAGTCTTTTGTTTATCCTTTGGTTTTGGAAATTGTTGGTGAAGTGTATAGACGGGTTTGTAGCTGACTTTCACATTTTCTGTTCTGAGCGTTCTTGCTATCTTTTCAGAGATGCCTTTGATGAATGGTAGGACGACAAACGATGACCGTTCGTTGGAAGTAATATTGTTATCATTTGGGTTGTGGGCATGTTCATTGGAACTACGAGATTACGGATACAACACGGACATCAGAAGATCAAACAGTTAGATCATCATCGCTCGGACTGTTTACAAAAACTAACCCATATGCTATCACAAGAACATTTCAAATCGTTACAAGACGTTGTCAGACGTACATAACGTAAAGAGAGCCAACGAGATAAATCGAACCAGACACACCCATAAACTAATACAATTGGGAGCCATCAACGATAAAGACTACATTGATAAAAGTCGATGGGTAATCAATCTATCCAACCGTCAACTGAACACTATTGAAACAGAAGCTCTACGGTGTGGATTAAACTTCGCCACTACTCCTAAGTCGGTTCCTATTCCGAATATCGTAGCTAATATCGAATCAGGAATTTACAACCTTCCCGAAAACACCAAAGCATCCATTCGCGCGTCTGTGGTTAACGTTTTGAAATACAGTACACATCCAACTACGTCCAACATTTCCAGTAAACAAAAAGTGGCCTTAAATAATCTAAAGAAAGATCAGAACATTACGATCATCTCCGCAGACAAAGGTAAGGCTCTTGTTGTCATGAATTCTATTGACTACAAAACGAAGATCGATCACTTACTAAACGACAAAGAAACTTACTTAAAGATAACTGACAAACGTAGAAACCCGACATCTAAAGTAGAAAAGGACCTTAACAAGCTGCATCAAGAAGTAAAAACACTGCCTTCACAACACGATCCTAACAAGAAACAAATGGATGACAAACTCTACTTCCATCTTCACAGCACGGACGGTGTTCCTGCAAGATTTTATGGCTTACCAAAAATCCATAAAACCAACATACCTCTACGACCCATAACCAGCTCTATTGGGTTTCCAACCTATAATCTATCAAAATACTTAGTTACAGTTTTATCGCCCTTAATTAATGAAACATATTCAGTCAAAAACAGCGCCGCCTTTGCTCAACAAATCAAAAACCACCAGATTCTAGAAGACGAAGTTATGGTATCTTTTGACGTGATTTCCTTGTTTACTTCAATTCCCATCGAACTTGCGTTACTAGTGACCGAACGCAGACTTCTGGATGATGAACAATTATCGTGTAGGACCGACGTTTCTGCCTCAAACATTATTAGATTACTAGAGTTTGTACTTCGAAATAGTTATTTTACAAACAACGACCAATACTTTCAACAGATCTCTGGCTGTGCAATGGGTTCTCCCATTAGCGCCACCGTCGCTAATATCGTAATGGAACATATTGAAGAAGTTGCTATGTCCACTGCTCCACATCCTCCTCGTTGGTGGTATAGATATGTCGACGATAGCCACTCGTGTTTAAAAAAACAGCATGTTGACGAATTTCTTACACATTTAAATTCTATAGACCCTAACATACAATTTACCATAGAAATAGAGCATCAAAATAGTATCGCGTTTCTCGACACCATGACAACGCGAATAAAAGGTCGCATACAAGTAGATGTATACAGAAAGGCAACCCACACTGACAGATATTTAGATTATGAATCACACCACCCTATACAACATAAACAATCCGTCGTCAATACTCTCCTTAATAGAGCAGAACGAATACCCTCTTCAAATTCCGGCAAACGTAAGGAGAGAAAACACGTCATTAAAGTATTAAGAGATAATGGGTACCCACTGAAATTTATCAAAAGATGTGACTCGAAAAGAAAATCTAACGCTGTTTCAAACAATTCCAATGAACATGCCCACAACCCAAATGATAACAATATTACTTCCAACGAACGGTCATCGTTTGTCGTCCTACCATTCATCAAAGGCATCTCTGAAAAGATAGCAAGAACGCTCAGAAGAGAAAATGTGAAAGTCAGCTACAAACCCGTCTATACACTTCACCAACAATTTCCAAAACCAAAGGATAAACAAAAGACTGAACAAACAAAAGGTGTAATTTACAAGATCGATTGTTCTCAATGCGACTTCACTTATTACGGACAGACCGGCAGAGCTTTGAAGACTAGGATAAACGAACACAAAAGAACTGTCAAGAACCTTGACAAATATTCAAAAATAGCTCAACATGTAGAACAAAAGGATCATTGTCCAGATTTCAATAACATTGCCATCATGAATAAGTCGGACAATTACCATCAACGCTTGTTTCTTGAAGCGTGGTATTCTGTTAAGGATGCTAATGCTCATAATGACCATATAGAAATTCCCGATGTTTATAAGTCCCTTTTTAACACTGTATTCTATTAGCATAACTTGGATCTATTTAAGTCTGTTTTGACTTTCAATATATTTTTAACCGACGAAGACCGTAGTTGTTCGGTCGAAACGTCTTAATAAAGTTTTATAAAAACGTTGTATGTACGTTTTTTTAACTAGTCAGTGACAAACTATTCTCAACTATTTTAAATTATGACAAATCCTGGCTGCAATTTTAGCATTTTTCATATATATATATATATATATATATATATATATATATAATATATATATATATATATATATATATATATATATATATATATAGCAAAGTGAAAAGGTGGTAAACTGCCAAGAATTTAGTGACGAGATACTGACGTTTCGAGCGGAGCCCTTCATCAGAGTATATATATATATATATATATAGCAAAGTGAAAAGGTGGTAAACTGCCAAGAATTTAGTGACAAGATACTGACGTTTCGAGCGGAGCCCTTCATCAGAGTAAGACGAGATGAAATGAAATAAATAGGGCTTATATATATATGCCAAAAGGGTGTCACAAGTAGAAAGTAGCCAATCAAATGCACGGGAGATAAACAAACTAATAATTAATGAGATGGGAAACGTTAGATCATTTGCTATTTTTAACAGTGGATCAGCAATCAGACTGAGGGGGCGGGAGAAATGACAGATCCAATATTCAAGGGGATTAGGCGATAATATTAGCATAAGAAACAAAAACTTGAAAAGGAATGAAAGTACATACGCGAATAATAAAAAATTAATAATAATAAAGGTTCCAAGCAAACTAAAATAACCAAAAACTTGTAGGAAATTAAATAAAAGAAAAACGTTCGTTAAGACCAAGAGGATGTGTGGTGCCAAGTTTAAAAATGAGACGCTTCTCTTGCCGCTTGCGGTTATCGTTGCCACCGGAGATGGGAAGGATGGCACAGACTTTCATGTCTGAAACCAAATGGTTGGAGCTGTTGAAATGGCGGGCTACACGTTGGACAAAAAAAGATCTCATTTCCATTGATTTGACTTGAAAATCTTGGTCGTCGCTACATAAGCGGCGAAGACGCAAGAATTGAGAGTAAGGGATGGATTGCTTAGTGTTGTTGGGATGAGAGGATGAAAATAGAAGATAACTATGGGAGTCAGTAGGCTTGTACGAGACCGACGTTTTCAGCGAATCACCATTAATCGAAATTAAAATATCAAGGAACGACACAGAGGTCTCGCTGATTTCCCACGTGAACTTCAGAGCAGGATGAAAATCATCAACAAAGTTGATGAACTGCTCTAAAAGGACACGTGAACACGACGCTGTTCCTAAACAGTCATCGATAAATCTTCCGAAAAAATCAGGCAAGGGACCCGTGTATTGTTCAAAGATCTGTTTTTCAACATAACCAACAAATAAATTAGCATAGCTTGGACCCATTTTGGTGCCCATCGCAACACCACTTATTTGTTGATAATGTTCACCATCAAACGAAAAATTGTTAAGGGTAAGCACTAGTTCTGCTAAGCGGAGTAACGTGGTTGTGGAGGGTCTAAATTAGTGCGCTGATCAAAGAAAAACTTCAGAGCTTCAAGGCCATCACAATGGGGAATGACGGTGTATAAGGACTTGACGTCCATCGTGAAAATAAATTTATCGGAACTACTGAAACGTAACTGGTCGAAAATTTGCAAGGCATGTTTAGTATCTTTGATATAAGAAGGCAACTTCTTAACCAAAGGATAGATAACGTTGTATAGAAAACTGGAAACGAGCTCGGTGGGGCAACTACAAGCGGAAACGATCGGCCTGCCAGGATTGTTAGGTTTATGGATTTTAGGTAGGAAATATATGACAGGCGTTCTGGGGGTTGTTAATATAAGGTTAGATGCAGAGGCAGGCAATTCACCGGCTTGGATGAAATTCTTGATGGTAGTTTTGACGGATTTTTGGTGAGATTGAGTGGGATCGGAATTCAACTTAGTATAAAAGATGGTGTCGCTGAGTTGACGAAGAGCCTCTTGTCGATATAAGTCCGCTCTCCAGACAACTACAGCGCCACCTTTGTCCGCAGGTTTTATGACAACGTCATTTCGGCATCGTAATGAATTCAAAGCTAGAAGCTCTTCTTTGTTAAGGTTATGAACTTGTTTTCTGCGTGGAGGTTGCAATTTATCAATGTCATGGCGGCATTGTCTTACGAAAAGATCAAGGGAAGAAAAATCACCTTCGGATGGAGACCAAGACGACTTCTTGGGGTTGAGTTCTTCGAAAATATCCTTATTGCTATTGAAAGTGGGCTTATCATGAAAAAAGGCTTTGAGGCGCATGCGGCGGAAGAAAGATTCGGTATCCTCTTTAACTGAAAATAGATCGATGGGTACGGAGTTGGGAACAAACTTGAGACCTTTCGCAAGAACAGATCTCTCGGGGTCAGATAATGGCAAATCAGAGGGAATAGTGAAAACTAGACGAGTGACTTCGTTAGAGGAACTAGTGCTTTGGGAGGGATTCGGGGAAGGACCCAGTAATTTGGCCAATTTGGACGCCGTAACGTCTTTAAGAAAAACATAGAGTCTGGAATTTAGCATGCGAATTTGTTGAACGATAGCGGTAAACAAAATAGGTGGGCAGACCTGGGAGAGAGAGGACTTACATCCCGAGATGTAGTCATCAGTATGTTGTAAATTACTGGACATAGATTTAATAGTGATACGCATCAAACGACGGGAATGACTCGAACAAGCCGCTGATATGTGATGGGAATAACGACGATCGATAGCGGGGAGATTAAAAGACAATAAATCAAAAGAGGATCTAAAACCGTAGGGAATGACCCCCCGATATAAACAACGACTAATAAAAGTAATGTGACTGGAAAAACGGGTTTTAGATAAAATAAGGTCAAACAAACGTAGAGCATGATTACTGATCGACGGTAAAAAAGGAAGCAAATAACTTACCATTTCGTGACGGAGACTTTGACGAAACTTCTTAAGGTTAGGCATGTCGCAGCGGTATATTTAGTGACGAGATACTGACGTTTCGAGCGGAGCCCTTCATCAGAGTAAGACGAGATGAAATGAAATAAATAGGGCTTATATATATATGCCAAAAGGGTGTCACAAGTAGAAAGTAGCCAATCAAATGCACGGGAGATAAACAAACTAATAATTAATGAGATGGGAAACGTTAGATCATTTGCTATTTTTAACAGTGGATCAGCAAGCAGACTGAGGGGGCGGGAGAAATGACAGGTCCAATATTCAAGGGGATTAGGCGATAATATTAGCATAAGAAACAAAAACTTGAAAAGGAATGAAAGTACATACGCGAATAATAAAAAATTAATAATAATAAAGGTTCCAAGCAAACTAAAATAACCAAAAACTTGTAGGAAATTAAATAAAAGAAAAACGTTCGTTAAGACCAAGAGGATGTGTGGTGCCAAGTTTAAAAATGAGACGCTTCTCTTGCCGCTTGCGGTTATCGTTGCCACCGGAGATGGGAAGGATGGCACAGACTTTCATGTCTGAAACCAAATGGTTGGAGCTGTTGAAATGGCGGGCTACAGGTTTGTCACCATCATTGATCCTCACGGAACGAAGATGTTCAGCAAACCTGTCTGAAAGACGTCGCCCAGTTTCACCGATGTAGATTTTAGGGCATTTATCGCATGAAATGCAATACATTATGTTGGTGGACGCGCATGAAAAAGCATGACGGATTGTGTGGTCGAATTTGGGGGCAGTAATAACTGTAGTGGGATTGAGAAAAGCGCATGTGTTACAGCGGGAACGGCCGCAAGAAAATGTTCCCGCTGGTGCCGAGGTATTTTGTTTAAGGGCACTATGTACTAAGGAGTCACGAATGTTTTTATTACGGCGAAAAGATACCAAAGGGTTGTCGGTGAAAATGGCTGACGTCTCAGGATCATTTTGTAAAATGTGAAAATTCCGATTAATAATATTTTTAACTTTAAAATTGAAAGGATGAAATGTTAGAACTAAAGGAATTTTATTGTTTGAAACTCGTTCCAAAGATGGTTCAAGGGCGTCTAAACGGGGGACGAGAAAAGCTTTCTGAACGGCGAGGTCTAAAAGGTTGGTAGGGTAACCACGTTGGACAAAAAAAGATCTCATTTCCATTGATTTGACTTGAAAATCTTGGTCGTCGCTACATAAGCGGCGAAGACGCAAGAATTGAGAGTAAGGGATGGATTGCTTAGTGTGGTTGGGATGAGAGGATGAAAATAGAAGATAACTATGGGAGTCAGTAGGCTTGTACGAGACCGACGTTTTCAGCGAATCACCATTAATCGAAATTAAAATATCAAGGAACGACACAGAGGTCTCGCTGATTTCCCACGTGAACTTCAGAGCAGGATGAAAATCATCAACAAAGTTGATGAACTGCTCTAAAAGGACACGTGAACACGACGCTGTTCCTAAACAGTCATCGATAAATCTTCCGAAAAAATCAGGCAAGGGACCCGTGTATTGTTCAAAGATCTGTTTTTCAACATAACCAACAAATAAATTAGCATAGCTAATACTAAGTTTATACTAAGTTGAATTCCGATCCCACTCAATCTCACCAAAAATCCGTCAAAACTACCATCAAGAATTTCATCCAAGCCGGTGAATTGCCTGCCTCTGCATCTAACCTTATATTAACAATCCCCAGAACGCCTGTCATATATTTCCTACCTAAAATCCATAAACCTAACAATCCTGGCAGGCCGATTGTTTCCGCTTGTAGTTGCCCCACCGAGCTCGTTTCCAGTTTTCTAGACAACGTTATGTATCCTTTGGTTAAGAAGTTGCCTTCTTATATCAAAGATACTAAACATGCCTTGCAAATTTTCGACCAGTTACGTTTCAGTAGTTCCGATAAATTTATTTTCACGATGGACGTCAAGTCCTTATACACCGTCATTCCCCATTGTGATGGCCTTGAAGCTCTGAAGTTTTCTTTGATCAGCGCACTAATTCAGAACCCTCCACAACCGTTACTCCGCTTAGCAGAACTAGTGCTTACCCTTAACAATTTTTCGTTTGATGGTGAACATTATCAACAAATAAGTGGTGTTGCGATGGGCACCAAAATGGGTCCAAGCTATGCTAATTTATTTGTTGGTTATGTTGAAAAACTTTGAACAATACACGGGTCCCTTGCCTGATTTTTTCGGAAGATTTATCGATGACTGTTTAGGAACAGCGTCGTGTTCACGTGTCCTTTTAGAGCAGTTCATCAACTTTGTTGATGATTTTCATCCTGCTCTGAAGTTCACGTGGGAAATCAGCGAGACCTCTGTGTCGTTCCTTGATATTTTAATTTCGATTAATGGTGATTCGCTGAAAACGTCGGTCTCGTACAAGCCTACTGACTCCCATAGTTATCTTCTATTTTCATCCTCTCATCCCAACCACACTAAGCAATCCATCCCTTACTCTCAATTCTTGCGTCTTCGCCGCTTATGTAGCGACGACCAAGATTTTCAAGTCAAATCAATGGAAATGAGATCTTTTTTTGTCCAACGTGGTTACCCTACCAACCTTTTAGACCTCGCCGTTCAGAAAGCTTTTCTCGTCCCCCGTTTAGACGCCCTTGAACCATCTTTGGAACGAGTTTCAAACAATAAAATTCCTTTAGTTCTAACATTTCATCCTTTCAATTTTAAAGTTAAAAATATTATTAATCGGAATTTTCACATTTTACAAAATGATCCTGAGACGTCAGCCATTTTCACCGACAACCCTTTGGTATCTTTTCGCCGTAATAAAAACATTCGTGACTCCTTAGTACATAGTGCCCTTAAACAAAATACCTCGGCACCAGCGGGAACATTTTCTTGCGGCCGTTCCCGCTGTAACACATGCGCTTTTCTCAATCCCACTACAGTTATTACTGCCCCCAAATTCGACCACACAATCCGTCATGCTTTTTCATGCACGTCCACCAACATAATGTATTGCATTTCATGCGATAAATGCCCGAAAATCTACATCGGTGAAACTGGGCGACGTCTTTCAGACAGGTTTGCTGAACATCTTCGTTCCGTGAGGATCAATGATGGTGACAAACCTGTAGCCCGCCATTTCAACAGCTCCAACCATTTGGTTTCAGACATGAAAGTCTGTGCCATCCTTCCCATCTCCGGTGGCAACGATAACCGCAAGCGGCAAGAGAAGCGTCTCATTTTTAAACTTGACACCACACATCCTCTTGGTCTTAACGAACGTTTTTCTTTTATTTAATTTCCTACAAGTTTTTGGTTATTTTAGTTTGCTTGGAACCTTTATTATTATTAATTTTTTATTATTCGCGTATGTACTTTCATTCCTTTTCAAGTTTTTGTTTCTTATGCTAATATTATCGCCTAATCCCCTTGAATATTGGACCTGTCATTTCTCCCGCCCCCTCAGTCTGCTTGCTGATCCACTGTTAAAAATAGCAAATGATCTAACGTTTCCCATCTCATTAATTATTAGTTTGTTTATCTCCCGTGCATTTGATTGGCTACTTTCTACTTGTGACACCCTTTTGGCATATATATATAAGCCCTATTTATTTCATTTCATCTCGTCTTACTCTGATGAAGGGCTCCGCTCGAAACGTCAGTATCTCGTCACTAAATTCTTGGCAGTTTACCACCTTTTCACTTTGCTATATATTCAAAACACTGTCTACGCAGCACTCTACTATATATATATATATATATATATATATATATATATATATATATATATATATATATATATATATATATATATATATATGCTCGATCAGTATGCATTATGTTTAAAAATCTTTATTGAAAACTGATATAAGTAAAAATATATACAGAAATTTTCGGCTGCAAACTGTCAACCTTCCTCAGCTGTTAAAATATATAATACAAGACGTTAAAACTCTAAATGTGGTGTTATTTATACATTAATTTCTGTTACCGTCATAATTTCTGTTACCGTCACAATTTCTGTTAACGTCTTGTATTATATATTTTAACAGCTGAGGAAGGTTGACAGTTTGCAGCCGAAAATGTCTGTATAGGGTTCATGTAGGCTTATGCAAATCTTAACCTTAACAACGTGAATATACATCATGAGAATGGTGTCATAAAATAGCCGAGTCATCCAGTTTAACAAAGACCGTTTTCCAAGTCAATATGTTTGAGATCTTGAACAGTTCTTCGCACTGTTTCCCGAAGTGTTTCTTCCTCATAGCAACTGTGTACACTAAAGCGAGATAAGCCATAATATGGCCAAAATTATTAGGGTTCATCTCTTTGTATAGATGCGGTGATAACACAGGTTCAGTCGAACGCTGAAACAACTCCCGATGAGAGTCAAGGAGTCGGAATTGAAATCGGTGATATTCCAAATATAATTAAATTTAGGGTTATGAAGGTGGAAGAGTGTAAGGGGTCTTACGAGGCGTTCTTTACGCTAATTACTTCACAGAGAGAGCGGCCTATCGATCGGGTCTCAAAGGTACACGAGACTAGGGTTAGGGATCACAAAGGTGAAATAGGCTTAGAGGTAATTACTTCCGTCCCCTCACACGGACTATTTAATAAAGAGGTATGCTATTCGTTCGCAACGCGTTCGTCACACTAACAATACTAATTACTTTTTGTACGTAACGCTCTTTGTTCTTCCCATTGTTCTATTGAAATACTAATGAGGCGGCATCCTTTGATACGCTATATGGTGGGATACCTACTGGTCTGTCTCAACGATGACATGTAGGCGTAGTAATGAAATTTCTCCAACCAATGTACAACTGCGTGCATTTCTCTCTCAATGTTAGAATAACGAGTTTCTGTTTCAGTGATGATCTTGCTTCTGTATTCCACAGGGCCTTCAGCCTGGATTAGAGTCGCGCCAAGACCACGGGTTGAAGCGTACGTCAACTTGGATGGTTACTGGTTTAGTACTGTCAAAATACTTCAAGGAACTTGCCACTTGGTGACGTGACTAGACGTTTAATTTGCTCTACAGCCGCTTGGTGCTCTGGGCTCCACTGGAAGTGGCTGCTCTTGTTTATAGATCCCGTAGGATTGCTGAAACCAAGGCGAGATTTGGTATGAAACGGCTAAGAAATTGAACCATACCAAGGAAGGTCTGCAGGTCTGCCAAACTTGTTGAAGGATCCATGTTGATAATGCCTTGCGTCTTCGAGGGTCCATCTTTAGGCCATTGGCAGTAATGATGTGCCCAAATAAAGGCAGCTCGGTGCATTCAATCTTGCATTTATCTGGATTAAATCTGAGACCAGTCTCTCGAGCACGCTCCAAGACAGCTTGTAGTTTTGCAGCATGATCACTCTGGTCATATTTGTAGCCATACACAACAATATCATCTGCTATGCCAGCTTCGTCAACCTTCTTCTGGAATATATCCTGGGCGCAGATCAACCCAAATGGTGGTCTCAGGAACCGATACCGCGGCCATGTGGTGAGTTGAAGTTAGTACACAAGGAACTCTCGTGATCCAACTTGGCTCGTCTACCTTCGCTATGATTCCTTGTTTAATCAGTGAATAAAGTTCAGCTTTAATGACTCGTGCGGGGCTCTGGTACCCGACGAGGAGGGTGTGTGACAGGAGGAATTACAGGATCAAAAGTGATATGATACTCTCCCTTGAAACATCCAACCCCTTCGAAACAATCTTTATACTGCGTCAGCAACTTCGTCTTGGCATCAGGATTCCTGGCTTGTTTTGATGCAAAGGGTACTTCACCCTTAGGCTCGAGGTGTAGACTACAGTTCATAGTTACTAGCTTCATGTCTGCGCATTTTGGAAAACCAAGGATGGTAGGCCCAGTAGTATTCACAACATGACATGACTATGAACTTGAGCGGTCATTGTATAACAATGTGAGTAATTGACATGTTCCATAATGATGTATTTCATCATTTTCATGTCCACCAAAGGCAGCTGTGATTGTTGTGGATGATGGAATTAAATTGAGAGGTAGACCACTGGGATCACAAAGTGATTGAGGGTTTAACAGCTTGTAGGTACCCACAGGGATAACATTCCCTTCTGCCCCTGTGTCTATTTTAGATAACAAAGGCATCTTCCTTTGACTAGAGTCAACTTGTAGTTTCAGTGTTGGTTGGCTGTAATAAAGTTGTGGCACATCAGCAAGGACTGCCTCGTTGATCTTCTCTGTTAAGGAGTTTATGCCTTCGGATTTTCCTTTGCCTGAATAAGGATTATTTTTTTTCTTCCGTTGATATTTAGGCTTACCAGACCGACATACTTTTCGCCAATGGTTGAATTTACCACAGTTCAAGCATTTTGTTCCATTATCAGGGTTCAATTATTTATTTGATACGTCCTTTTAAGGTACCACAGTTGCCACATAATTCACTTCGTTGTTTTCGTTTTGTTGGGGGTCGTCTTGTGTTATTCTTCAGAGTGTTGATTGTTGTTGTACTTGAACCTCTTATGTCTTGCAACTGCGAACTTGTTGCTTCCTCCGTTCTTGCAATATCTATTGCCTTGTTGAGGTGAGTGTCTCGTTGTACTCAAAGAGTTTAGACTGTACTCGTGAGCTGCTTGATCCGAAGATTAAAGCATCAATAATGTTTTTGTCGTCGTTAGCGAATTTACATTCGCTGAACTCTTTTAAGAAATTCATCAATCGTCTCTCCCTTTCCTTACTTCAAATTTCGTAGCTTGAACCTTGCTATTCGAAAGTTGCTCTTCGGAGAAAAGAAGCTCTGGAATTGTGCCCAGTAAGTTCCTAGTTTCTTCTTCTCTTCATCTGAAAGCGACCATGTCAAAACAAGCTCTATGCCTTTCTTCGCTCTTATCCTTGAAAGGTCCGGAAAAATACAGCTCACAGAGCGCTTTGAATTTCTTAAGAGATTGCGGGGCATCAGAAGAATGCCATTCCATTCTTGGGATGGGCAGACCAAATAATTCAGCCATGTTGAAGAGGTTGGTTCGAAGCGGGTTTAATGAAGAAAATAGACAGACCAGGTGCTTGAATCTCCTATCACTCGATACGTACAAAACTTGCCTTCAATTCGACCCCACACCTGACACCATGTCGTGTTTCGTACGTAAAGAGTCAGAAACAACATACATGTATGTATAAAATATTGTATTTAATATAGACTAGAACAACTAAAGAACGACAAGTCATGCGAACGTCGGCGATATATATAGACATTGACCGGAAGTCATAATTCCGGAAGTATCTAATACAAGCTATTATATATTCAAAACTATTATATATTCAAAACTATTATATATTCAACAAAATTATATATTCAAAATATTATATATTCAACCGGAAACCCAATTTTGTTTAGCAGAAGTAATTAACATACGATATTTAACATATGTGTTAACATTCGGCAATTTTATAGTGAACGTCTAAATTTTCCATGTAGTTTATAGTGAAGACGTTTTCCAGTTCGTCGTTGTGATTCAGTAGATCATTTCTACTTTCTGCTGCGTCATGAGATAAACAGATTTGGATTTTGTTAAGTTTTTGTAGTGCAAAAAGTCCAAAATGAACTGGACTGCACAATATACTCTAAAGGCCCTGTTACAGGGTGCAATTTTTCATGCAACTTGTCTCGCAATGATGATTTGTCCGGCGTTACAGTTGTTACACGCTGCAACGCGTTTGTGAATTTTATTCGATAAAAGCATTTTTTCGATTTGACCATTGCACAGCATATTACGGTGCAATGGTCCGTGCAACTTGTCTCGCAACGCCGTTGCATGAAAATGAGTTGCATGAAAAATTGCACCGTGTAACAGGGCTTTAAAGTACAATAACTTTTAGAATGGCGAAAAAGATTTGGGGGTTACTGCATGCACGTTAAGTCTAGGTTATTTATTTCATGGACAGTGAAACAGTGCAGGAAATATGAACGTACAGTAACAACGTGGTTCACTATGTAGCCATTTCAAACTGATTTGTGATAGATACAAACCAATAAATCTATTGGATATAAACCAATATATTTAATATTGAGATTCTAACTAGAGTACTCTTCTATTTTATTAGAAAGCCATTACAAAATCATGAAAAAAGAAGAAAAACATCACCCAAAAGACAAAGCTCATCTTATTTCGAAAATAACTCTTTGGTGGATCTTTGAACTGTTATGGAAAGGAAACTTCACCCCACTAACACAAGAAGATCTTTATCATGTGAGAGACGAGGATCGCGCTAAATATTTGACAAAACGTTTGCAGAAGAAATGGAAAAATGAGAAAAATTGCGCGAGAAAATCAAAGAGAAAACCAAAGCTTTGGAAAGCATTGTTAAGCTTCTTCACCTGGGAAGACTACGGATTTATCGTTTTTACATTAGTTTCTACCATTGTCGGTGAAAATATCCTTTGGTTTTCAACTGTTAAGTTATTTGATCTAATCTGGAGCATTAGTACCAACAGCGTAATACCTCATGGTCAATTGCTTGTTTGTGTTTATGGCATGGCAATGGGTAATTTGGTCAGAGTAATATCAGGCAACCATTTTAACCTGAAAGGAGCCATATTAGGGATACGAACCAGAGCGGCGGTGGTTGGATTATTGTATAAAAAGGTAAGGTACACAAGATCTTAACCAATTTGTATCCAAGGCTCAAGTTTACATGCGAAGTTTGCCTTGAAACATGCATTGTTTTTGAATAATACTTAATGCACTCACGAGAAACGATTTATTTCATATTTACCGACGACCTACTGGTCTTCCCTTACACTAATCAATTAATGCATCCCTTACTCTCAATTCTTGCGCCTTCTCCAGAAAATAATATAAATGAGTGGACGTAAATCTAGTTGAAAATATGATTTGAAAAATACCAGTTTAAATTTAAACGCATACCTAAACTGCTGTATTTCTTATAGTCAATTATATTCTTACTTAAAAATTCATAAGTCCATAAAACAACCCACGCAGGTCGACGCATGTACGAGTTTACCAGCTAAACTAAAGAATGAAATACAAACTATCATAAACATATAAATAATTTTTAGCTTTAATTAAAGAGAATTACGTAACATTTACCATTTTTGAGTCGCTTTTCCTTGTGCTATAAAATAAAAACAAACAAGGTGGCCGTGCGGGGCATTGTTTTACACGTAATAGGGCTGCTGACGCCATATGCATTAAACATGATGTAATATTGAATTAATATTTGACATTTGTACTCGATATTCGTGATGACATACGTCGTCGTTTATTTTTACACAACAAAAACTTCTAAATACAGCACCGAATGTAGATGTTTATTTATTTATTTGTATTTATTATTTGTGCTAATCAATAAACCTTATATACACTTTATAGACATCTTTCATAATGGCGGCCAATTTAAATATTCCTTTATGTGCATCTAAATTAGCCTTTATGGCCTCGTTTGCGTGTCAGCAATTCAAAAGAATCTTTACTTCCTAACGAGGTTGTAAATGCTAATTTATATGCACATAAAAGAATATTTAAAATGGTAGCCATTATAAAAGAGGTCTATTGGAATGGCATTACTTTACCATATCTTGTCTTAATGGATTAACTATATTAATAGAAATAGAAAACCATTCATCAGTGTTGATTTTTCAGGTTCTTTGTGTAAGTAAGACATCAATGGACGCTGGTCATGTGATGGAGTTAATATGTGACGATTCGCAAAGATTGGCAACATGTGGAGAATGGTTTATCCAAAATGCAGTTCGTAAAATTATCAGTTGTACATGCTTAACTGGTTGGTTATTTTATTTCGTCGGGTGGCAATTTATTCCAGCATTATTCTTATTCATCTTAATTGGTCTTTATCGGTTTTGTATCGTTAAACTTGACTACAAATTGCGCAAGAATGCGTCACAGCTTGCAGACGAGCGTCTGGGATATCTTCGAGAGTTTCTTACTGCGAACAACTTCATTAAGATGAATTGTTTGGAAGAGATATTTGAAGAAAATGTTCAACAATCAAGATGGTAAATATTTTTGCTAAACTATTTAATACAATGAAATTAAGTACAACGTAAATAATTTAAACATAAATTAGGAATACGTTTACGCAACAACCCTTCTCTCGCCTACTGCTTGAAGCTTTTAGCGAAGAAGCAGCGGTGTTACATGAAAATAAATAATAACCTATTCATTTATCAATACAAATACATTTCAAGTGGATACAAAATGTTGTTTACCGGCTGTGAGGTCCATATAGAAAAATATTTGCCAGAGGTCTCAAAAATGGCCCGAGGCTGCAGGCCGAGTAACATTTTTGAGACCGAGGGCAAATATTTTTCTATACGGACCAAAAGACAGCGAACCACACTGTAAAAACAGACTGGTTAAAATAACCGCTTAAATATGGTTGTCTCAGATTCACCAATTAACCTTTTTTACGGGTTGAAACAACCAAAATACGGTCATTTTAACCAAAATATTTGGTTATTTCAACCAGTAAGATTGGTATGAATCTGAGACAACCTATAAAATCGGTTGTTTCAACCAGTCTGTTTTTACAGTGCATATAATAGCAAATCACCTGACAAAGGAAAAAATCGTTCAACTGACTTTCTAAACAAGATTGGAAATTTAACACGTACAGACGTACAGTTGAACAGAACAAATCGGCCTGCACTATTTTGTCTTGAACGACACATGTAAACAACTATAACAAGATGGAAAATATCGATCGTTTCTTAATACAAGTTAACAACTATATTCACAAGATTATCGAAGGTCTTTCTCATCAGAGATCAAGTCAAGACTATTTACTAACAAAAGTAAAAACAACAATCTTCGTGAAGATAAATAATGACTTCAATCTGAATCTGAATCTTCAAGGATTGACAAGTGCCTTCTCTTTGTCGGCTTCTCGCTCGATGTGCGCCAGAACTAGTTGAAACGGCGAAGTTGAAGTTGAAAGTACATCCTAACTTGGAAATGTTTTCTCCAAAAAACAAGCCTGTTGCTGTGGTTGTCGCTGATGCTTGAGCATTTACTGACGCTGTGCTGATGGGTCATTGTTGCGATATAGTGTGAGGTATTTCCTTGCAATTTTTGACGTTGAGCGACTCAGGACGTTTGATATCTTGCGCTGGTGGACAACTGAAGCTGCTTTGTAACTGTATCGAGGCTTTTCAGATTTTTGTGACTGAGCTACATAAAACACTGCCGTCTTTGTTTGTTATGGTCATGAAAAACCGACACATGAGGACATTTAGTTCAGTTGCAGGCTCGGTTCAGACGCCGAACTTTTCATGAGTCGTACCTAATGTAAATTAGCAAAATCCTTTGTTCAAGGAAGAGTGAGTGAAGTCAACGATGAATTAAGAAAATACTGTAATCAGAACAGTGAGGTTAGTCTCTTAACGCATAATAACATAAACGTGAAGGCACTCAATGGTTTGAAGTTACACCTGAATCAATCTGGTACTACGCTATTTGCTAAGAATATTGATCATTTAAATAGTTTTTAACCTGGGTGTCTGTGTTCCAGATTTAAGCCAAGCGCATGAGGGTTTAACCACGTGTTTGGTCTCTGAGGAATTACCGTATAATAGCGAATGCCAAATGTCTTTATATAATAATAATACTTCTGATGTTTTGCAAAAATTAAAAGTACTTAAACATCACATCTCTCACAAAATATATTGATCAACTACAGTTATATCTTCATAAAGAACCTCTTGACGTTTTGACGATTAATTAAACTCGTTTGAATAAAGATATAACAGATTCAGTTGTAAGCATTAGTGGATATAACGTCACTAGAAACGATGGAAACAGAGAGGGATGTGGTGTTGCTGTTTATTATAGAAGTTGTCTCAACGTTAAATCAAGAGATGATCTTATACCTAAAGGATTAGAAGCCGTATGTATATTGAGGTATTACAAACGAAATGTAAGCCTTTATTAATTGCATCTGTTTATAGAACTTCTAATGCGTTGGCTGAAATTTTTGAAAAATTTGAATTCTTAATGCAGAATTTAGATGATGAAAATAAAGAAGTAATTATATTGGGTGATTTTAACTGCGATCTTCTACCGGTATAGTAAAAAGGACATCATGTACGTAAATTTCTTCATCTAATTAACATATTTCAATTAAAGCAACTTATATACAGTAGCACAAGCAACTCGTACCACTGAAAACACCGAATCCTTGATAGATTTGGCCTTAACAAATATGCCTGAAAGGATAACAAATTCTGGTGTTTTACATGTGGGGATCGTTCTCAAAAAATCAACCAAAATTTGTTGAAACTAGAACTTATTAAAACTACATTTGACTACTTTAATCCCCTCGCAAGCGAGGGTGATAATCTTGCCGCGGTATGGTTCCATTTCTCACAAAAGTTTTGTCCCCTCGCAAGCGAGGTCGCGAAGCAACCGAGCGAAGCGACGGTGATAATATCGCCGCGGCAGAGTTCCATTTCTCACAAAAGGTTTTATATATATATATATATATATATATATAGAGAATGAGTGATGGGTTAGTCAACTTCATGAACAATTGTTTACAATCAATCCAGTATTAGATGGACGCACCGTTTAATATGCTAATTGTTGGAATGAGAGCTTGTGGCAAGACACACTATTTGCTTGACACACTGGAATCTGAATATCGCGGTAAATTTGACTACATCGCGTTGATTTGCCCTACTTTCAAGTGGAATAAAGCGTACCAAGATTGGAAATATATACATGACCCTGACGTGTTAGCGATAGACTGCGCACAAGACAACGTCGATGGTGTTCTCAAGTACGTGACCGAAGCTTTTAAAGGCACAATCACATTGATTGTATTGGATGATTGTGCAAGCGGGCAGGACGTCAAGAACAGGACTAGTCAATTAGTTAACTTAGCTTTTAGCGCGCGACACTTTGGATTGTCCACCATTGTGATCATATCACACAACAACTGATCACTTCAATCGCTAAACCGTACAGAGAGAACGTTAGTAAGCTTGTCAGTTTTTATTGCCCGAGTAAGAGCGATATGAAAGTTGTTATGGACACGTTTATTGCAGACATTAGCAAAGACTGTTCGATGGCGGTTGTAAACACATCAAAGAACCATAAGTACGCGAGACTTGAGATTACACTAAGACATCCGTACGATCATAAAGTTGTTGTTCCGCAATAAAATATGTGCTATGGTAATAGGAGAATGGTGAAACGGAAAAGTGAAGAGAAACGATTGAAGAATTAGTTGAGGAACCTCAAACCGCTGGTGATGAAACTGCGACGGACAACATTGACGCTAAAAGAGCGGAACTAATAAGGTTGTCTGTTGATGGTGAGATAAGTCAATCCGAAGCGTATATATCAAACTAGGGATCCCAAGGATAGTGCAAAGTTTCAAAAGACACTGGCAGCGATTTTTTTCAATCTTCATAAAGTTGGCCCATGCATGCTCGGTATATGACATCAGATTAGCCTTAGGATTTGGTATTTATAAATTAAAGTTTTCAAGATCTGTTTGTACGGGCCAGTTTCAAAGAACTTTGGCCGTTTTTACAAGGTTGTAAAAAATCGCTATCCAGTGGATAGCGCTATTTGGCTTTCAAACAAACGGTCCTAGCTAATTCTGTCTATTTTCATGTTCGATGTTTATATTATTTTATGCGGCACAATGGTAAACTTTATATTTTCAGTATTAAATTAAACTTGTTGACAATTGTATTGCAAAGCTGTCAAGTTTTGTTGTTGGATTTTATTGTTGTTTTAAATACATATACATGAAGGCTTTTCGAGATGAGCGCCTTCACCTCGCGCTGATTTAGCGTGATTCTATAATTTCTTGTTTACTGTTTTCTTTTTTCTACTAATGTTAGTAAAGTAACTTGTATTACAAATTAACAGGGCCACCGAGAGCTGCCACGCCCCCCCCCCCCTCCCCCACCACCCAGTCGAAAATTAATTTGACTAACTATAGCCATATTGCAGATTAGAATAAAGCGTTGCATTATTTAATTTCTTGATTTTTTTATGAAACTTTTAATTGCAAAATAAATGTAACGAATTGACGCTAATGCACCAATGCCTTAATATAATGATTTCATAACGAACTCATAACAGATTCCTGGTATTTTCGAAAACGATAATAAAAGAACATGTACGAATTGCACACTACTGTCTACATTTAGTCGTTATAATATTGAAAAATAATTATAACAAACGATGAAATAAAGTCGAGTATTTACCGCGTTTTTAGATCAGTACATATTAATAATATTATAGCCTTTTGAATTAAGATTTTGCAAATGTGAAACCACGCACATTGATGTATGCCACGTAATTGAGAAACGTTGTGTAATATAAATGTTATATAATTTCGTGCCTGGGACACGGAAATTTAAAATAATAAATTCAGACGGCCCCCTAATTTCTTCTGGGCCCCTTATTTCGTCCGGGCCCGGGGTAATTTGACACCACTACCCCTCCCCCCGGGGTAATTTGACACCACTACCCCCCTTCTCGGCGGTACTGGTAACAAAAGCGGGGTTTCAACGCGTGTTAACTAAAAATGTTTACGCATGTTGTCTCATGTTTTGCAACTTATGGGTGAATATTTTTAGCTAATAAACATGCGATGAAATGTGCTTTTGTTGCAAGTAGTAGCAACTTTGTTGCTCGTATTACTGAAGCCGCCGCAAATTTCGAAACCGTAGACAGTCAGTCGCATCATTGATCTCGTTCCCAGATCGCGCATTCAAAACCACTCGCGGTCGTAGAAGGCCACACAGAACGCTGGCTCAAGAAAGTAATTGTTTATTTATCAATCATATAAAATCTCTTCGACCTCGTGCCAGAAATATGGACGACATTCTTCTCCAAGCACTTTCCGACTTTCTAAATGTTTTTCTGGTGAAAAAAACACTTGTGAGCTCTTCTTACGGGTAAGTGAATGCTGATGACTATAAGATTGTCAGTGTTGAAGGCAGTGCGTCCAAATTCAAGGCAAGCATTAAAGTTGGTTTGAAGGGCGAAGAAGATATCAATGTCTTCATAAAGAATTATGGCGTAAAGAACAACGAAACGTTAAGGGTCTCGAAGACCAGGAAAGCTCAAGGTGGAAACCAAGTTTTGGTAAAGTATTTCAGATGTCACCACAATACAAGACACGAAGGAACTAAATTTCCTGACCAAGTTCTGGCATCGGAGCCAAACAAACGGTTTAAAAACACTAATTGTCCATGTTCAATGATAGTGAGGATTGGTAAAGCTAAGAATGATGCAGAAGACTTCTGTTCAACTATTGATATTGAATGGAACCACAACCATTCAGTGCAATCATTGCACTCCTTAAGTTTTAAGGATATCCCACCTTTGGTCACAAGTCGAATCAAAGAAATGTATGCTAGTGGGATTCTACCTGGTGCAGCTTATCGGGAACTGTTGCGGCAACTCAGGAGTGAATGCAAGGATGATTTGTAATACCATCAGAGACTTTCCGATCGGTCGGAAGCACCACGAAGAAAGGATTTTAATGAAGTATATATGCGGAGTTCAAAAAAGAACGCTTTGGAACTGGCAGCTTAGCTGACATGTTTTCTAGCCTGGAGGAGAGAATAAAAAGCCTGAAAGAAGCATTTGAAGAATATACCATAGAATACCAGCCATTTGATGAAGAAATTGATCAGCCGTTCATCCTGATTGTGGTCACTCCTCTGATGGAGAGAGTTCATAAACTAGTAAGTTCATGGAAATTCACATTTAACAATACATGTAGGTGGGAAGAAGGGAGTTGAAGCCATGTATTTTTTAAAAGACAGTTTATATACCTTCAACCTTAGTATTCGAGCGATTTGTCAACCCTAACATATCACATTAGCACTTTCAGTATATTAATTTAAAGCACAAAAAGCAATAGGGAATTCCAGAAAACATCCACATCTCCTCCACAGAGGAATTTGGAAGTTTACCCCCCCTTTTCAGATTCATTGCTTTATGTACATGTGAAGTGTTAAATCCCAGTGCTCAAAGACTCATGAATAACAGGCATAGTAAATTCTTTGATTCTGGGTAATACCAAATTATTTCATTTAGTAGAGTTAGTTGAATTATTGAGCACTAACAAAGTACTTATTCAATGAATATTTTCCCTCTACTTGCAGATTGCACAATCCAATGATTTGGCATTCTTGGATTCTTCTTCCAACATGGAAGAATACAATCTTCGTGTGTTCATCATGGTGACACACAGTGTTTGTGCTGCCCTTCCTTTGGGAATTGTGTTAACAAGTGATGAGAAGGAACAAACGCTTGTTGATGCCTTACAGTTGTTCCAGTCTTCCCTGCCAGAATTTGCCTTTTATTGAGCGTCTCCATCAACTGGACCAAAAGTCATCATGACAGACAACTGTAGTGAACTACGACAAGCTTTGAAAACGGTCTGGCCAAATGCAACGACAGTCTTGTGTATTTTCCATGTGCTCCAGCAGGTATACAATTTTAAATATTTTCTCATAACAAAGTCAAATTCGCTACTTTATCGGTATGATAGCATACATGTTTTGAATTGTTGTACCGGACCAGGTATGTTCCTTGTATCTTAATATAGATAACAGCTTGGCGGAAGACTTGTTAAAACTTGATTGTTATATTTAGGTTACTGCTGTTTAAACTCTGTACCATATTGAAATTCTCTCATTATACCGTACTTTGGATATTTCAACCTGCTAATCTTTATAGTGATCCACTATATTGAATTGAATATGAAAGTACCGCTAAAGTATGGCTGAAGATGCTTAAAAAGTTTCCGAATAAGCCTTTGTACATATAAAATGCTTCAATGCTTGTGAAAGATCTTTGATTTCTTGAAATTAACTTGTCATGCACAGTAATACAACCTAATCACCTACACAATAATTATAGTGTGTTTATATGCATAGCATCCACCAGCACATGTGCAGTTGATACAAAGACCTCTAAAATAGCTTTGAAACTGACCCTAAACCTGACCCTGTCTCTAACCAAATTCAACCACCAAGTGTAATTATAATTGTTTGCTTGAAAAACATCAAGAAAATGACATCACGTCAGTTTGGTGGTTGAAAATTTTTTATAGTTGTGATTGATCAATTAGCTAAGGATGATTTTCATTGACATTTTTGATAATGTCTTGTTAGGTTTGGCGTTGGCAACATGAAAGAAAGAATGGAATTGCCATGGATGACAGACCTCACCTACTTCTAGCATTCAAGAGAATCCTTTATGCAGAGTGTGAGGATGATCTAGAAGAGAATTATGACAACCTTGTGTCAGATGAAGTTATGATGAAATATCCCAATTTTGCCAAGTATGTTGCAGATGTATACGAAGACCGCAGATCATGGGCACTCTGTTACAGAGTCAACCTACCCTTGAGGGGCAATAACACGAACAATTACTGTGAGGCGCAATTCTTGGTTATTAAGGATGAGATTCTTAACCGTCAGAAAGAAGTGAATGTTGTAGCTTTACTGGACAAATTCACGTCGGAGTTTGATCAGCACTACCGGAATAAACTCTTGGCAGTTGCATCGGGCAAATTCGATGGAATTTACAGTAGACGTTTTAAGGGGCAAGGCAAGAAGAAATCTGATGGTATGGGATTCCAGAAACCAACTGCTGAGGAGCAACAGAGTGCAATGGCAAAGATCACTAAAGTTGGAGACAACATGTATCGTGTTCCAAGCATCAGCAAAGAAGATCAAACTCATCTGGTGGACATGGACAGTGGGTTTTGTGAATGCAGGACTGGTATGAATGGGTCACCGTGTAAGCACCAATACATTATCTGGGTCAACAAGGTATCAACTGCTGTAAACTTTTTGCCCAATCTTCAGCAAGGAGCAAAGGCAGATGTATGCGGAGATTGCCATAGGTATTTAAATGCTTTGTTACTGTAAATGTGATTATTATCAACTGTCCTCATGAGTCTGGCTACCTAAACAATACTTAGTATGCTTTTAAAACCCATTAAGGCGCAAGGGTCTTCCCTTGACAAGTAAAATTGTCTGGTGTTAGATTTTGTTTTTTTATTATATATAATTGTTATTATAAAAATTATATATAATTGTTATGTAAACACATTCTTCCTTCTTTATACATTTAGGTGCTTCCTTACCCCTGGATTTATATGAGTGCTTGCACGACCAGATACTCACTTTGCCAGATTCCAGCGAGCCATGCTCATCGATTCAATTATCTGCTAGGGAAGTCTCGGAAACAAGCAATGCGCCCCAGTCAACTGTACAAGACAGGAAAAAACAACAAGATCTGGTAACGGTAGCTGAATGCAAAGAAGCCCTGTACGAGGCATTAGAGTCCTTGGAAAGGAAACTTGACAAAATGAAAGTGACCAAAATTTCCTCGGAGGTGTGTTGAAATTTGCAGATCGTGAAAAGAAAATGCCGAAGTCAAAACTGGCCACATGTTTTCACAGTTTTGGAGCAGCTGGTATATGCAATACCCGTCTGACTGCAACATCTATTGTTAGGAAGGCAAAGAAGAGAGGAAAAATATTATAAGTAGCAGATGGAACAAGGAGAAGACAACCACAAGGACAAACTATAAGGAATAACCCATTTAATTTGGTTGCAGGAAAGCCGAAGAGATCCCACAAGTTTGCAGAGAATGTTCGTAGAAATGAACCAGTAGCCAAGAAAGCAGGAAGGAGTATGGCTACCAAAACTAGAATTTATGAGCAGTAATTTAATTAATTTGGTTGCATGTAGCCTGTGAATTTACCCAGGCATACTAACATTGAGTTATTGACTATTAATGCTTAATGGTTAGCATCAACAGGACATTATACAAATTGAAAGATTATATTATATGGTATTTATGTGTTAAAGTTTCAAGATCTTGAGAAAGAAGTTGAAAAATCTATCCTGTAGATAGCGCTATTAAATAATATTGTAACAATTTAAAAAGGGAAATGGCAATAGTTTGTCCAAAATGTTTTATAGAATTTATACACAGTTTTTCGCATGTCTGTTCTTATTTGACAGTGTCGTAAACCTAGCATTACAGGTATGACATGCAAATTCCTTCACTTTACTGTGCACTTTCGCGTGACGTGTCAGATAATATTTGGTTCCAAATACTTTGTTGCATGTTTCACATTTAAACTTCTCTTGGTGTATATTCATGTGTTTCAGCAAAGCTACTTTACCAGAAAAATTATTTTTGCATATTGCACTGCACATGCACTGTCCACATGTTTTTCCATGGTAAGTTGCATGTTTTGCCTTCCTGAATGATTTTGCACATTTTCTACATTCATATTTGATTATACTACAATCTATGTCTTCTCGTACTCTTTGGCCTTCCTTTCATCCTACAAAAAATGTTTAAAATCTGTTATGATGTTCGAAAATCTAAACCAAACATTCTATTTATTGCCAGATGATTTTACTTGTCAAAACTTCAAATTGTTACCTGTCGAACATATGTTGAGCATCTCTTCCACATCCCTGCAGCTGTCTTATTCATTGCGCTCAAGTCTGCATCAGGCAATTTTTCTTTAATCTGACCCTACAATTATTTACAATTATACAATTTTCAACTTCTGACTTCACTATATAATTAGCTCTATATAAGTATTAAAAAGGATTATATTGTGTATAGTCCAACAGTCCATGGCCATGGGAGATATTAAACTAAAATATCTGAGTGAAGACTAAACATAGGATATATAGTAATATTAGGCAGATATTAAACATGATCTATAGTGGGAAATTCCAAGATTTTAATACCGTATTATTAAGTCTTTGTTTCAAAAGACCACGTGCTCGCGAATATAAACATGATCGTGTTTATATGTATTTGGAGTGTTTTAAAACGTAATACAAACAATAAAATCAAGTCTAATCTAGTATTCCTAAGTTCCTCTACAATAAAAAGATACATCATAAAGATACTTACTGCGACACTTTTATAAAACGCATGATAGCCAGTATACCTCCGCCATCTTTTTGAAAAATATTTACATTCGATGCTTTCCGAATAATGAGTTTATTTCCGAGGCAGGGGTTTGGGAACGAGATCAATGATGCGACTGACCATCAATGATGCGACTGACTGTCTACGGTTTCGAAATTTGCGAAGCCGCCACTGGTTGGGGTTCAATTTATCCCGGGCATTCTGTGACCCCCTCCCGCGATACTAATTGAAATGTCAGCGGTCAGCGAAGAAAGAACTATTATTGCGTGTTTTGCCGCGGTATATTAAAGTGTATCCGATCGATGCAAATACCAAATATGAATGCATAACTGCAAAAGTCTCGTCATTATGACGCTGAGCTAGAATTTATTTGGAAGAACCTTCAGGGCATTAGAAAAGAAGGAAATTATTGTTTCGGTCACATCAACAGTAACAATGAGAAGGTAAAGACCTTAACGTCGACAAGTTTTGTTTGGTCTGAAAGCCACGACTAAGACAAGGATCATAGACGATATATGAAAAGAAGCTCCGCTATTGTGTGTTCTCGGCTGTACTTATTATTTAATAATTTAATAAAATACTGCTAAGGGAGCGTTCATAATTTATTTAGTGTGTGTGTAATTTACGCTAAATTGTAGAATACCCGTCCACTTTCGCTATTTATTTTGTATCTGTTGACAAGTTCGTTATATACAATTGTGACCCCCTTTTCTTAGCCAAACAAACTTTAAAAAATCAGATTAAACTGATCACTAAGTTCGTAATTTACTTACTTATCCATATTACATAATTAAAATTATATAAATAAAATTATAATAGCAGACGCTGAATAGCACTTACGCGATAACCGCTGACATTTCAATTAGTATCGCGGGAGGGTGACACAGAATTCCCGGGATAAATTGTTCCGATAAAATTTTCCCTTGATTCGCCGTTCTTCGCCCAATTTTGTATTAAAAGGTTGAAAAAATCGCTATCATCTATAGTCAAACTGAAAGTAATACTGCGGATTCAGGTTGACTATTTAACGACAATATTGTCGCGTTCGTTGCAACAGTTAATTAATGACGTTTCCACTTTCCAGGCAAATTTGAGACGTAATCGTTGACCACGCCCACAATTTTCATCCAAACCGGACGTGCGTCATATTTTTGGAAAGCCAGTGAAGTGCTCTATCGGAATCAGAAGAAATTTTGAAGTACCACCTCTTGCCACTAAGAAAATTTTTCCCAGGCCCCCAAAATCGAATAATCGTTGACCACGCCCACAATTTTCATCCAAACCGGACGTGCGTCATACTGTTGGAAAGCCAGTGAAGTACTCTATCTGATCCAATCAAATTTTTTAAATTTTCCGGGGTGAAGTGCCCGAATTTATTCGAAGACATATCCATCAACTTTTGACAGGTACGTTCTTTGTTTATTTTCAAATGTTCAACGTTTTCTGGTAAAATTTGCAACTTTCAAACGTTAACAAACGTGACATCCAAATGGAAGTATTCAACGGAGACAAAGACATTTTTCAACCAAAATGCCAAGATTTTGAACGCATTCATTGCAACGCAGATATTTTTAGACCAAATTTTGCCTGGAAACATCCTTAATTGTTAAATGGTCAACCTGAATCCGATGTATTTTTCGGACTTTATTAACACTTTAACAGGTTTCCACTCATGGTCGTAACGGTCGTAAAGATAGAGTCACGATCTTTCTCAACGGCCAGATTAAAATAGTTTCATACCTGTAAAACCCCATAGAAATCATAAGTATTTTCTATTTATAATCACTTTGCCTCTTGTCAGTTCCGGCTGACCTAATAATAATAATACTTGCCTCTTGTCAGTTCTAAACTGTTGAGAAAGTCCGTGACTAATAGTCCAGTCAATCTACCTGAAATATAGGTACAACTTCAAACAAATTGCAAAATAAATGGTTTTAGCTTTCTCAGTACCTTGATACATTCAGAAATTTGACACATACCAAAAGTCCCGGGAAATCAACTTAGTGGAAAGTTCAGAAAATCCGGGTTTTCTTACAATTTAACTACAAAAGCACTATCCTTTAAAAAAAGTGAAATTTCAAGTTCACATTTACCAAATATCACCTCTGTCGTTAGAGAGTTTTCAAAAAACCATATGAAAGACATTTATGCGGGTAGTACAATTTTCCATTCCGATTTTGAGTTACGTAAGGTTAAGCCTGCTAAAAAACAGAATTTTGTTGCATTTTCCACTTTTCTTGAGCGAATAACTCAAAATGGGCTTAGAAAATTGTACTATCCGCTTAAATGTCATTCATACAGCTTTTTGAGAACTTTCTAAAGACATAGGTAATATTTGCTAAACGTGAACTTGAAATTTCACCTTTTTTAAAGAATAGTGCTTTTGTAGGTAAATTGTAAGAAAAACGTGATTTTTTAAACTTTCCACTAGGTTGATTTCTAGGGACTTTTGGTATGTTATTTCTGAATGTATCAAGGTAATGAAAAAGCTAAAATCATTTCTTTTGCAATTTGTTTGATGTTAAACCGTAGATTGACTGGACTATAATCTTTGCGACAGTTACGACTATATGGAAACCGGGCTTTACCGTAAACGCATCAGATCTGATCTAAAACTCCACACGAGTCAGAACACGAGTGAACACGCATGGAACACGAGTGAACACGAGTGAACACGAATGGAACACGAGTGAACACGAATGGAACACGAGTGAAACACGTGTCTAATAAAGTAGAATCGAGTTGATTTATATATTTACACGACCGGCGGGGCTAAAACGCGTGTCGCAGGTGGCGGGTCGCAGGTAAGCGGGTCGCAGGTATAAGCGGGTAGAGGGAGGTGGCAAGGTTACGAACATGAAAAATAGCCAAAATATGTCCTTTTTAACAATAAATCTACGTAGGAAAAACATTCGAATCTGATATTACAGAGCTTACAGCTCAACATCATGTTGTTCAAAACACTTATACAAAATACTTTACATTTACAAACAGCAACCTGTAATATATATGTACTTCAACATAAAAATATCTTTTAAAATAAATGTTATTATTCAACCTACCTCGTAATCTTCCATTGTAAACTGTAAACGAGATCGTGGGAAAGTCATTCTAAGAACAGGGGGAGTTGGTCATCATTACGAATAACAACTTTTTTCTCAAGATATATTGTTTTCAAATGATAAAATTCCAAATAATTCTAAATATAAAATTGAGAGTATTTGCTGACTCATCAAAGTAGAATGGGAGAAGTAGAGTACTTCCTTTTTGACTTGCTGCAGTCTAAGGGAGTCTCGGATACAAGATTAGGCTGACTAGCGTCCGTTTTAGTCGAGCGTTTGATAACACAGATAACCGGACGGAGTATTTTTCGGAATGGCGGAATGATTAACTCTTTCCCGACCGGCCCAGTCAAAACGGGTCTTAGAAGACCCGCAAAGTCGTCACTCGAACAACACGGCACACGGTAACGCAAGATTAAAAATTGAAATTCGACAAGCGCCAGGATGAGATCTATGAGATCCACGCAAACGCCAAGTTTGATTTGATTTCATAAACAACTCTGCGATTGGTGGCATTTTCAGTTTTCAAGATGCTACGCGGGCGTGCAAGATGGCCTTTTCTAGAAAAATGTAAATTTGTCAACCTGATTTATGATAATTAATGCTAATTTATATTAACATAATGTGTTTTGTTCGGTAAATTTAAAAGCACAAGTAAAAGCCGGTTTATTGGGCTTCCAGAAAATGTATAGCTTTCACAACAGTTATGGTTATTTCAAGAGATATCAATAGAACAAAGAGGTGGTTCAATTTTTGATGTTTTTCAGCCTGTCGGTCCGAACGTCGATGGATACCGACGACCCTCCGACAGATCCCGACCGCTTCGAGATGGCCTAGGAAGACCTTCCGACCACCTCCCGACGACTTCCGAGAGCCTTCCGACCATTCCGGCCACGTTCCGAATAACTCCGAAGTTGTTCCGACAACTTTCGATGATGTTCCGACGGCTTTCGAAGATGGGCCGAGCATTTCCAATGTTGGTCCGACCCTCGAAGACGTCTTGACACCGAATTCACCTTCCGACCCGTTTCCTCGTCGTCCACCCAACGTACAGTCGACAGCGGCGTAGCAGATAGCTTCGTCCTACACAGTTACCAACCGAGGCTACCGAGTGGACGAAGCCGACCCGCTGGAAAACTTCCTCAGTACCACTGACCTCGACTCCACCTCGCCTGCAGACATCGTCAACCCCTGTGGCATGCGGCATCCCCACCACCGTCCCAGTATATACGCGACCTCCTCCGCGACTCACCGAATTTGTCCCGCTTGACCGGGATCCGCGGGCGGACATCATGCATCTATATATTCAAGAAGTATTAATCATTCCGCCATTCCGCCGTTCCGCAATATACACCGTCCGCCCAGATAAACCAAAGTCGTTTTATTTGGGGGTTAATATTAACCGAAAAAATTAAAAGTTTTTGAAGTTTTGAATAATATTTATTGTTTAAGGTCTGTAATATCAGATTCGAATGTTTTTCCTACGTAGATTTATTGTTAAAAAGGACATATTTTGGCTATTTTTCCAGTTCGTAACCTGCCACCTCCCGCTACCCGCTTATACCTGCGACACGCGTTTAGCCCCGCCGGTCGTATTAGACACGTGTTTCACTCGTGTTCACTCGTGTTCACTCTTGTTATTTGTTTACAAGGCGTCAATCGTACAGAAATATTATGTTTATACACTTAAATTAGTATAAAACTGTGAACATGGGTTGTATACGTTGACCGTAGTTTGACTTCCAATACAACTACCAGTACCGATATTCGATCTATCCTTCTGCTTCCAATTATTAATTGGCAATTATTTATCAATAGAATAGCGTTGTGCATGGTTGCTATTTAAGACCAAAATTCCGACAAACAAATCGAAAATACTCTCGAGGGATTCCGAACACCATTTTGCCATTGTTGGGAATGCAAAAATGGAGGCAAACTCAGACAATCGTGCACATCAGTCGAACTGGCTTCCGAAATTTGGTCGACTTCAGAAGTGTTGAGTACCGATACCAACATCCAATTGCTAAAATTAACTACTGCGCATGACCAAAGCCGTATTGGATATCCATATCGTATCTGGAAGTAGGACTTAACCTCTCAAGTGAGCCAACTTATGAAATGTCGTGGCAATAATGATGCAGTGATTCCAAATGGAAACGAAATTCTAAGTGTAGAATATTAGTATTGGTATCGGAAGTCAAGCTTAACCTCCCTAATATATAATAGGATTCCGACGTTTTGAGCGAAGGCCCTTGTCAGAGAATAATTAGCCATTTAATTTTGTAGCTATAGACTTAATAAACAATATCAAATTTACTCGAGGAACAATGTTGTAATAAATGCTAATAAATTGTAGGTAAATTCTACGTACACCACATGTTTGACTTTGATAAATCGCCAACATTTGTAACACGTGGCGAAGAAACCTTCGCCTCACCCTCGGATTCTTTATAATTGAGATAAAGTGCTACGCTAAAACATAATATAATCGTTTTCTATATGAACGACACTCGTTCTTGCATCGCCATGTTTATGCCTTGAATAGCGTAGAGTCTGGCTGCTATTAATAGCTCAAAAAGCGGACAAACAAACCAAATTTGACTCACAAATTATTGCAAATGAGCTATTTCTTTTGTTATGGCCGCAAGAATTATGGGTAAAAGCGGACAAACATCGGTACTGACGTCATCTCGATGGAGCGCTATTGCCTTCATACAGCGGAAACGCATGCGCATTGCATTTCTCAGGAAAATACGCGTTTCCGGTGGAGGAGAATCGTTTATACAATGCCCGTAAGTACAATTCACGAAGATAAATAATTAGCGATACCGTCAAAAGAATATCATTGTTTATCTAAAGTTTCCATAAAACCGCTAAATCTGAAACCGTTGGAATACAATAAATCCTGAAACCAAAAAAGCGCACCAATAGCGAGCACCCCCCGGAGTTTACACTATGTATGCCTTTGGCCACTCATTACAATAGTGCAAAGTTTCTATGAAACTTTGCACTAAAAAGCGTCTCAAAGGTCATCAATAAGATATACTGTCAGTACGAGTTGAAAAGAATGGAAATGGCAAACGCTTTTCTCATTGATTTGTTCATCAGTAAGTTCTCAAGCTTGTTGGGTTGGTTGAACGCTATCGAGAACCCCGACGAACTAAACGATGAGTTACAAAAAGACCCGTTATTAAAAAAAGACGTTGAGAGCGTCATTACGAATGTAACACCGTACGTACCTTTCTTGGGTTTATTGTCAGGTGGAATCACAACGTCGAAACATGTGTGCGATCATCACTTTAGAAAGGACACGACAGAGGGTGCTGAAAGCTCGACTCAACAAACGGACTAATTCGCAAGAGGTCTGCTATGCGCGCAGATTAGCCACAATTATTTCCACGGCGAATGGAGTCGTTGAAGCGACATTGATGCCGTTAAGTAAGTTTGATAAAGCGTGACTTTAATCGCGAAACGAAACAGAATTTATTTACATTACCACTAGACTCATGAGTTTAGTGGGGTTTTTTTCGCGCGTGAAATCTAGAGTCATTGAAGCTGTTTCAATGGCATCAACTGGATCTGGCACGACACTAAGTCGATTGTGAGACGCTGTGAAACGTGATACGAAATTTGTTGTGTATACACGCGAATATATTGAGGCGAGGTGTGAGTAGTATAGCATTTGGGGGTACCAGCGCACCACTTTTTTTATACGATGGCCTGAGACTGACCCGACGACGAGCTGGGGGTCCATGACACAGCAAGTGCACTCAGGTTGTGAGACTGTCCGTCGAGACACTGTATGAAGCGACATGGCTGAAATTTTTGAAAACCAGCTGGGCTTCTACGGTCGATTTTGGTTTCTCGAGACGGCTTTTGAGTCGATCTCTGATGTTGGCTATCTGGGGCGACACTACTATAGTCAGATGGGCTCGACGGAACGTTGGGTCAGTCTCAGGTTGTCGTATAAAAAAAAGTGGTGCGCTAGTACCCCCAAGTGCTATAATGCTAGCCCGGGTAGGCGAGCTTGCTTGTTAGGTCAATCGTGTTTATATGGAGAAACAACCAGCCCGGCCGCCCGGGTTATAACCGAGTTCTCGGTCTCACAAGGCGAGATCTCTGCTATACTAGGGCTGGTTCGACTCTCATATAAACACAAGATGAAAACTAACAAGTAATAATAGTACAAGCACGATCTTGGCAAAGCGGGCTAACCCGGTCACCCGGGGCATTACAATTTTTTTAAGCAACCATTTCGGGAACTTTCCATCATCGTATTAGATTTGATTCGAATCATCTGTCCACATTCACATAAAACGCATTAAAATTACTTCGAAGTTTTTTAAATCGAAGCGAAACCACCCGTTTGCATGTTTTTCGCATCGAATTACTTCAACACCATTCTAAAACGAATCCAACTGTCCACACCTGCTGTAGTACACCGAATTAATGTTAAATCGTAGCGGAAACGATGCAAATACCCTATAGTGTGGATAGGGCTAGTATAAGCATTTGGCAAAGCAAAAAACTCTGTAAACATAATGCCGTTTAAATTTATATTTTTTCAAGTCAATATGTTTGAGATCTTGAACAGTTCTTCGCACTATTTCCCGAAGGGTTTCTTCCTCATAGGAATCCTGTACACTAATAGTCTAAAGCGAGATAAGCTATAATACGGCTAGAATTATTAGGGTTCATCTCTTTGTAGATGCGCTGAAAACACAGGTTCAATCGAATGTTGAGACAGACATGTAGGTTCAGCCGAACGCTTAGGCAATCGCACAACTCCTGATGAGAGTGATCAAGGAGTCGGAATTGAAATCGGTGATATTCCGGTACACGAGACTAGGGTTAGGGATCGTAAAGGTGAAAGAGGCTTAGAGGTATTTCCGTCCCTCACACGGAATATTTAATAAAAAGGTATGCTATTCGTTCGCAACGCGTTCGTCACACTAACAACACTAATTACTTTTTGTGCGTAACACTCTTTGTTCTGCCTATTGTTCTATTGAAATACTAATGAGGCGGCATCCCTTTGAATGGGCACTGGATGTAGGGGGATACCTACTCACTGATTTTGTTTAATTACTGGGCAGTTGTAGCTAATCTTTCTAATAAAAGATACGCTCTCTTTTTACAGGCAAGAGATAAAATGTAAAGCAAAGCGTTTGTTCATCATGTTGATTTGCTTTTCACTTTATTCTACTGGACCACAACTTGGCACCTTCATCACAATCATCTGCCTGGTTTTCACGGCTGGTGAGAAACTTTCATATCAAACCGTATTTAATATTATGCTCTTGATTATGGAAATATCAAATGGAGTTTGTTTGATTATACCAAACGCAATTACTCTCGTCACAGATGTTTATGCATCGCTGTTACGCATTCAAGAATTACTGGAAAGAAATCATCAGTTGGTTAGTGTTTGTGAGAAATCTCATGGCAAACGATATTTTCATAAGAATGACCAGCAATTTGACAGTTTTGACAAGAAACCTGACCGAGCTGATAATCTAAAATGCTGTCGTGAATCAACTGATCAACTTACACCTGAGCAAGTTGAAACAAATAACGAAAAAAGCTTTCTAGAAATTCCTTATCTCAATTTCTGTGACGTCACATGTAAACATCCTTCTCCACTCACTACTTCTGACGGAGTAAACTTTAAGAACCTGCCATTGTTAAACTATATTACCCTCAACGTATCAGGGCGGCGACTGGTACTTATCGCAGGTCCCGTGGGCAGTGGTAAATCCTCACTTTTAGCATGCGTTTTGGGTGGTGAATTATTGTTAACAAACGGAATTGTTGAATTTTCTGGAAATCTGGCTTACGTTTCCGATATGCCTTGGATATTTCCATCAACAATTCGTGAAAATATTTTGTTTGGTTTACCTTACAACCAAGAGTGGTATTTGCAAACGGTGAAGGCTTGTCAGTTAGAAAAGGATTTTAAGATTTTCCCACAAGGTGACTTATCACGTGTTGGAGAACACGGTGCGACAGTCAGTGGTGGTCAGCGGGCTCGTATTGCCTTAGCACGTGCTGTGTATTCTAAAGCCGATATTTATCTTCTGGATGATCCCTTGAGTTCTTTGGATGCTAAAGTTGCTGAAAACATCTTTCGGAATTGTATACGAGGACTGTTAAGTGATAGGATTGTTCTTCTGACAACGAGAACGACTCGTTACTTAGAAAAAGCTGACCATGTTGTTAAACTTAAAGGTGGCGTGATAGTTGCTCAAGGAAAATTTGATGAAATTAAAGATGAATTTTCTGAAAAAGAATGTGGTAAAGATCAACGCAATGTAACGTTTGACGAGGAACTATCAGGGACACATCAGGATAATGGATGTGAAGAAGTAGAACAAAGTGGGACAATGCAGGGTGAAATGTTGCGAGAAACAAAAGAAGATCGCGTTATTGGAAACGTTTCAATTAAGGTGTACTGGGAGTATTTCGTTAAAGGAGCATCACCATACATTTTGTTATTGGTGGCTTTAGTTTATGTAGCTGGTCAAGGTAAGATTATAAACAATCATACATAAGGAATGTAACACTAATGTTGATACTTTTGCAAAGTATGCTTTTTTATATATTGGCTTTAGATTTTGATATTTACTCATCTTTTCTTACGCTGTGGTTTTAGATCCGACACATTCTGAGGTCTGCCATCGGCACAACTCATGCGCAGGCACTCGCTGTACACTAGAATATGAGATCTTACTCGAACCTTTGTTATAATCTTCACAACTCTCGATTTTTTGGTTAATAATGTCTTGAACAGAACGCGTTTTATTATTGAAATGAATTTTCGACGATATTTGTGAACAAAATAACTTCAAAGTTATTCTTTATTATTTCTTTATTTCATTGTTATGATAAAGCGGCACAGATAGTAAAGAATAACGGATGTAACATCAGTAGCGATGTGGATAATGTCCCACAAAATGCTCGATTGATTAAATAAATTCAAAAAAGACCAGTTCTGCTCTTTGAAATTAATCCTGACTCGTATTAGTAAAACAGAGATAACGTAGAATCAACTGTCAATTTAAGACAAATTGCGCAAAGTGCCTGTTCTTGGACAAAGACTTTTTACGTTTCGGACATCATTATAGATATAAATACTATGGCTTAAAGGTGAACTCCACTCCAAAAATAAATTGTGTTCATATGACTTAACCCTAAAATATTGTAGTGTAATTCCCTTACGTGAAATAGTGAGTCAAAGTTGGAAAAATCGCCATGTTGTCTTTCTCTAGCAGACGCGGATTGTCAGCTGTGTTCAAATTTGGACCTCACTGAGTGCTTTTTTTCTTTTTTTTTGTAGGCGATCACAACGAGTTTCTTTGTTTAGCTTTCATCTGACGAAGATTATTCAAGCTGAAGTCTTCTAGTTCCGCAGCCAAGAACCTAGACGAATTTATTGCTGTTAGAGGAATTTATTGTTGAAATCGATAACCATAATCACTCTATTCAATCTTCTGTAAGTTATGTGCAATAAATTCATCTAGGTTCTCGCCTGAGGAACTATAAGAACTTCAGCTTGAATAATCTTCGCATCAGATGAACGCTAAACAATGAAACTCATTGTGATCGCCTAGAAAAAGCACCCAGTGACGTAAACATTTGAAGACCGCTGACAATGTGCGTCTGCTGGAGAAAGACAACATGGCGTCGAAAACTTGGCGATATCTCTAACTTTGACTCGCTATTTCTCTTTAACTAAAGGGAACTACGCTATAATATTTCAGGGTTAACCTATTTTAGGTAAGATGTTTCATATGAACGCAATTGTTTTTGAAGTGGAGTGTCCCTTTAACAAAGACGATAAATTAACCAGAATACTCCCTGATATTCATTACAGATTAGACTCCGTGCTGCTTGGGTCTTGGTAGCCTCTTTCGCACTGATATTTTGTTTGTCCTTTCGCTTTCTCACTCCACACTAACGTCAGCGTGTATGAACACAATATTCCTTTTCCTGCAAATATCCTATCACAATGAGCAACACGTCGACATAAACGACATAAATTGTTAGTCAGAAAAATGTCACTAGTTGTCCTCATTTTTAGTGTAGCATATTTTCTTTTCCATATCTGTCGACTCGTCTACGTCGATAACTTGTTGTAAACAGTTTAGCCGTTCATTGTTTACAAAATTATTACGCAAACTTTGAACAACACATTCGATGAGTTTTGTTCTCAATAGCCCGCCTTTAATGATATTAATGATTTCTTGTGACACAAAGATAAAGGAATGTCGTGCTCGTGTGAGCAGACATGAGTGGAGAGAAAGTAAGAGAAGGACACAAAGAAATTTTGCAACGAAAGCTCGCTTTGTGTTTGGAAAGGAAATATGTCTTTTTCTCAAAAATATCTGCTTTTAATAGTTTATGTTTGACTTTCAAAAAAGGACGGCGTACCGGGATAATCTAATTAAAGTCACACTATCCGCTAATGTATACTGTCCGGGGGAGGGGCACTGTCCGCAGTGACATCGCTGGCACCAACACTTCTTTTTCTATCGTAAATTTAGCTTGTGAATGAAATGATCCAAAACAGCATTTGTTACTTTCTAATAATAATAATAATAATTTTATTTTAATACTTATTTTATTTATTGGTTTAGCATTGAATGTGATAGTAAATCTTTCTATTGTCTCAAATCTGCCAAAGTTGTTTGAACAAGAAGGATTTGATCAAACATTAATAACATACTCAGTAATTCTGGCATTTGCTCTATTACTCACTGTCTTTGGAACGCTGGGTCTTCTGCTCCTGTTGATAAATGCTGCCTACGTAACTCATAAAAAGATGATTGCCTGTCTTAAAAGAGCTCCTACATCATTCTTTGTCACAAATCCAGTTGGTCGCATAATGAACCGCTTTTCACAAGACATCAACAACTTGGACGAGCTATTACCAAATTATTTTATTAACTTTTGCCAAAATATTTCACCAACGTTAGCAAGCCTTGTTTTGGCGCCCATGGCAAATATCATTTTACTTCCCCTCACTCTTGTATCTGTTGTTGGAATGTATTTTATCTCCAAATTTTATCTTCACTCTGCCATGGATCTCAAACGTTTGATGTCAATGGCTGCAAATCCATTGTATTCTCATTTTTCCAACACTATGGAAGGAGTTAGAACTATTCGTGTGCATAACAGACAGAGAGAATTCACGGATGATGTTTACAGGTAGTATTAACATTTTAATATTACAGACACATGGTTAATCATTGTTTATAAATGTGTTATGCAACATATATATACATTATATATGTAAACCTTATCTTGGGTAGAATATTCACGTCGACATAACTGAATACCGGCGCGTATTTTTTATCTAAATGATCGTATCTATACTATTGTCCTGTGACAAGGTACACAATTCCTGTCACATTTTTAATTACTATCTGTCATCAGTTTCCTTAAAAGTTTTTGTTATTTTTAATTAGAGTGAACTTACACAGACACACATTTTTTGATTTAGTTTAATTAAATCTATCATGATTTTAGCCAACGAGAAGCTTCGAGTTATTTACATTAGTTATTTATCTATATTTCGTAACGAACCTTTAAAGTCGAATTGCTTCTTAGATACTTTATGAAACTGTAAAATAATATAACGATTATGTAGCTTATGATATCTCCTATCTTACCATGTCAATTTAGCCAAGAACTTTAATAATTTACTATACGGAAAAACTTTTCAAATGATTTGCCTTGGTCAGCACATTCCAAAGCAACTCCTTTATTTGGTCGAGCAAGGATTGGTTGATCTACGATTAAACTATCAATCACTTTTACCCGCCAAATAGCCTTAAAGGAGATGCCTCTCCCTGAATCAGCAGATGATATAAAGCTGAGCTGTGCAGAATCTGACGAGAAAGAACAGCAGAAGTAAAGCACAACAAAGAACTAGAGACACAAAAGAACTTCCTGAACATTTGAACATTTAACTTTATGTATATATATATATATATATATATATATATATATATATATATATATATATATATATATATATATATATATATATATATATATATATATATATATATATATATATATTTTCGCTTACCTCAAAACTGGTCTGCTACAACTTGTTTCATCTGTAAAAAGAATCTTCTGCCTGAAGATTCTTTTTACAGATGAAACAAGTTGTAGCAGACCAGTTTTGAGGTAAGCCAAAATCTATTATTTGCTCTAACTATATGTTGTTGAGCACTCTTTGCATTTCGTAGACCAAAACCTACACGTATATATATATATATATATATATATATATATATATATATATATATATATATATATATATATATATATATATATATATATATATATATTTAGTAGATTCCTTACATTGTTATCCTATTAAAGATCCTTAACCTCGCGCCTGTGTGCTCTACCTCTGAGAAGTTCCCGTATATAACCGACTCGTGGAGGTTATATAACAACGTTATTAATTTCCGAACAGCTGGCAAATTGACAGAATTTCTATTGTAATATTAAGTAGATTTCTAATTTCTAAAATGTTATTACTAAATTTATTACTCTCGTAACACTCACTCTGAAGATGTTGCACCTACAGTAACTAAAGCTTATTTTCCACTAGGCGGAATTTTCCGCGCGGAGCGGAATTTTTCTTTGTTTTGTGAGCCATCGGGCAGAACTAATGAGAAAAGACAAAGAAAAATTCCGCTCCGCGCGGAAAATTCCGCCTAGTGGAAAACAGGCTTAACGAAACGTTCCTAAACTTTTTTTTTTAAAACATTTTTTTTGCCGTAAATAACATAACTGCATCGTTTCCTCCAGAATGTTATAGTTTACCTATACGCTATTGTTTGCCATATATTTAATACTAGAAATACGTTATGCGCAACACCCCTCACCCGCTTACTGTTTGAAACTTTTATAGCATAGTTGCTAATTTACTACTATAATACAGTACTGCAGTTATGCGCTTTGTCCTAGTGATGTCATCAGCGTTCAATAATTTTTGTTTTGGACAACTGGGGAACAGTGTTGAGATGAACTGGTACTTTGTGTTAGGTATGCAAAATGTAGCAACATTTCATTGGTCTGCAGATTACACCAGTCACAAGTGATTGATGTGGCGACGCGGCCGGGCCCCTTGCAAGGTCCAGGCTATTTTGACCCCCTTCTCACCGACCTTGTGATTCATGAAATAATCAACCCAGTAGTTAGTATAAAAAGACACCAAAGACTGTTAAAGAATGAAGGAAGAAAGTGCATTCTCTTTATCATTGAAATGTCTAGGGGTGCATATAGTGCAAATGTATAGGCATCAATTTGGTTTTAATACAGTATTAGGGATTCTATCCCGATTGTTGGTGAGGATAGATGCTCTTGAGGTCTCAATGCAGGGCAGAGAAACTGACCTTTCCTAAGTCTGGACATGAAACTGATCGGTTAATAGAAACCCTAGGATTGGTACCATGTTAGTTAAGAAATGTCTTGAAGGCATTTTACCACCATTTCTAAAGAACTATTTTAATCTCAATGAATTTGTTCATTGCATGCATGTAAGAGCATTATCTAATATCTATTGCCTTAATTGACAATACTACATTTGTAGGATTTATACAACTTTCAAGTTATAATTAGTTTTTGTAACATATTGTACATATATATGAATATGTGTAATAAATTTATATTTGTAATAAATAATAATTGTAATTTGTTAGGAAACAGGACCCCGTCAATAGTAAATACCAGTGTTAGCATTGAACAGGCTATCCTGTATTTCTAGTTAGTATTATTAATAGTGCCTAAACTTTTCCCAATCCCAGAATGTATATACTACAACTCTCTTAACTGACAGTTAAGTATTTCAAAATTTGTCTAAAGATTTCTGAACAATCACAATTGTCAATGCAGACTATATACAAGTTACAACTAATAAACAATAACATGACATGGTTGTTTTATTGAAGATAAAATATTGTTCAGCGTATTGTACATTGTAGGCAGAAATACAGATCTTTTTAATTGTTGGTGCACTGCCAAAATAGTGTGCAACAGGTCTCAGACATTCAACGTTTCGAGCGAAAGCCCTTCGTACGATTATAAACGATAAAGTAGTGTCTAGTGAAGGCAGTGGCTATTCGTACGGTAGCAGTATTAAAGGCGGTAGTCTTTTATAATTCAACGAAATGCTAATCCTAATAACCTAACCAAATTACCAACCCTAACCAAACAACTATAATGTTTATCGAACTCCTTGTTTATCTCCTATCTAATATACAAATATATAGACACTTAAAAGTTAAAATAAAAGGGCCTTCGCTCAACACAGACTCACAGTGTACTATCCTTGAATACTGAGAATACTAATTTATTTACCTGCATTCGTGTCCGAGCAAAGTACCATAGGCATAGATGAATATTACAAAATAAAACTTGCTTGTCCGTCAACTACATTCCACAGTTTCGGCATTTTCGTCGCCTTTGGCTTTTTTTGATTTCAACCTTCTTGTTTCCCTTCTCTTCGCGAACCGAACTTCGCGTTGTTCTGGAGTTTCTTCTCGCGATTTTCGACGCCTTTGTTCACAATCTTTCGACCTTGTTGATGTATTCTTACCTGTTGTTGGTTTCGTTTTCCCGCGGGCAATATCGGATAGTCTTACTTCATGTCCACTTTCGTTCTCCTCTGCTCGTCGGACCTTACTTCATGTCCACTTTCGTTCTCCTCTGCTCGTGCAGCTTCAACCTGCCATTCGTTGTTTAAATCACTCATTTCACTTTTTTCCAGTTTCCAATACTGTTTAAAAATTTTAAACAGTATTCACAAACAGTATTAAAAGTCGCTTCTGAAAAATATTTTTAAAAACGATAACACAAAATGTTCCCGGCTCACGACCTTAGATAAATATCCTTGTAGATCCTTAAATATCCTTGTTTAGCTATTTTCTTCCCCGTGAGATCCGATCCTCGTCATCAAACCAAAAAACGTACGGTTGATGGATACCGATATATATAAGGGACAAACTTTTTCTGAAACTGTTGACAGACCAGACGACCGGACATTGTACACGACCGGACATTGAACCACCCCGTCAAGATTATCACCCTCGCCCCAGCGCCTTCGGCGCTGGACGGCGCTTCGCGCCGTCCGGGCGAGGGGATTAATAAATTTTAAATTTTGAAGAAAAACTATAGTGTAGAAATCTTTACGGAAAACGTTTGCGCATGTATCGGTGATCGCATCAGTGCCGAGTAAAATTAAGGTTTAATTTCATTCGTTAACATTAAACCTTAGTTTTATGTGGAACCATTTGCATTGATTGTTTATTGATATTAACATGCAGGTGGGCAAACTACCCAATACGTCGTTTTCTTCCCTGTGTTCACATTTTCATTCGAAGTTTTAATTCTTCAATTACTTCACCATCTGTCTCAATAAGAGCCAGTTTAGACGGGTCCGGACGAATTCGAAACCGCACCGAAATTTGCACGGCCGTCCGCCTTATTCCATTTGCTGGACCCATGGTACCGGACGAATTCGGGAACTAAAAAAAGCAGGTCTAGTTTCTTATACCTGCCCGGTAACAGACTTTCAAAACAAGCAATGTTTGCTATATTTCGCTCAAGTTTCTCAGGATAAAGGACGAAATTATGAGAAAGGAACTAGTAGCATCAGCGTTTCGTGCCTTACTGCCAAATGATGAATAGACCTCTTTCATAATGGCACCCAAATTAAATATTATTTTATATTCATTTAAATCAGCCTTTCTGACCTCGTTCGTATGTCTGTAATTCCAAAGAATCTTTGCTTTGTAACGAGGCCTGAAAGGCTAATTTGCATGCATATAAAAGAATATTTAGACTGGCCGCCATTATGAGAGAGGTCTATGACTTGGTTAATTCAATTAACCATTCATGCGCACGATAACGAAATATCGGGTCTTACTACATTCGCGGGCGCTGACAAAGAACGCCCGGGATACTCGTCTTCTGGACGATCCTTTTATTAATATTAAGGAAACCCCAACCACAACAAAACAAAAGATCCTAACCCTAACCCCCCGCCTAACGGGTTAGGGTTAGTAAACTAATTAGCCGGGGGGTTAGGGTTAGAAAACCCGTTAGGCGGGGGGTTAGGGTTAAGATCTTTTGTTGTGTTGGGGTTTCCTTAATACTAATAAAAGGATCGTCCAGAAGACGAGTGCTCGCGGGCGCTGACAAAGAACGCCCGGGATGTAGTAAGACCCAAAATCTCACAGGTCTACAATTTGACCGGTACCGTGTAAACACTTCAAAACAGATGACAGAAAAATGACCGGTCCTTGAAAAATGACCGATCCCTTGATATGTCATTAATTGTTTGAAAATTATTATTAAAGCAAAATATTTTATTTATAGTCTCCAAAAAACATTTACAACAAGGAAAACTGTAGCAAGATACCTTAAATATTATGAATTGTCTCTTGTAGTAATGAGATTGCATTTTAATATTTTGAGCTGGACCCTCAAAGCATACTGGTAGTTCAAATCATTGTCAATCGAGATATGGTCTGGAAACTTGTTGTTCGTCTTTATGCAATTTGTGCACGGTGCACAGTCACTGAACCTATTGTATTTTAGTACAGGGTGTATAAAAAAACGAGATCTTTAGAAATTAACCTATTGTTGTTATAAGAACAAGATTTTATGCTCCTGCGAATTTAAAATAGATTCTAATAAAGATTCTAATGAAGGAGCATAACTGCATAACAAATTGTCAAAGTACTAATTAGTCATATCATTAGTTCGAATAAAAATGGTTCAACTGACCTCAGAGCAACGAGTTTTTACTCAAAGTACTTTGAGTCTCGGTATAATGTAAAACAGTAACAACTCAGTAATAACATTATACACCCTGTATAATGAAGCAATCATCCAATAGAATCGTTTGGGTTTAATCGCTCAACCGTGTTGTTTAAATATTAATAAACCTAAAATAAAGGACGTGCTAGCTCATTATAGTCGCTTTGAAGTTTGCCGAGTTTCCAGACCGTATCTCGAATCATACAATAATCAAAGATCGACCATTCTTATTCGTAAGTGCTTGTAATTGAAATTAATGGAATAAGTTGTTCTCAATTTACCTTGCTGAAGTTAAGCAATTTTTGTAAGATTTCCATAATTTATCCTCAAAAACATTCAAATGAAAATTTCTAAATGACATATTGCTGATTTTATCATGATAACATTCTCGTTTCTTTAGTCATATCGACAGCCACGATCAAGCCTTGTTCGCTTACTACACATCAACGCGCTGGTTTTCAAATACTTTGGACATTTTGTGCGTCATATATACAACTATCGTCAGTGTTGCTATTGTGTTTTCAATGACAGATTCTTCCAATGTTGGTTTGTAGCTCACTCTTCTATTTTTGTTCCCACGATATTTCTTACCCAGCTCCCATAGTTATTTGTAAATATTTAACGATCATATCATTCCCCCTATTGCGCTCTCATTTTATATGAGCACATACAGGTGTATGAGCCAACGATGCGTGAAGTGCCGAGTTGCCTATGGCTATGAGCTGGTAGACGTTTGTGTCGAAGTTGCTTCGTTTAAGAGCGTCATTGTATAGTGGCGTCGAACGTTTCTTGGTTTCATGATAGTTTGTTGAATTCGTTTGTTTATCGATGAGGCTATATTTTGTCGGAGGATTGGAGGTGGGTGGTTAGATAGACCGTTTGGTTTCTGGTATGGCTTGCCTGTTCCGTTTGTTAATTCGAATGTTATATCGACCGTGATCTTCAGGCCAAAATTCTTGAAAATACTGGATAATTATTTCCTTGACAAAACAAGAAAATAATTAATCAGTATTTTCGATAATTTTGGCATGAAAATTACGGCGCAAGCAAACCTGAAGAGTGTGAACTTCCTCGATATAACATTCGACCTAACAAACGGAACATTCAAGCCATACCGGAAACCAAACGACGAACCGCTTTACATCAACCGTCTATCTAACCACCCACCTCCAATCCTCCGACAATTATATGCAACCAATAAATGTTCGACGCAGCCGACCCACTATACAATGACGCACTTAAACGAAGCAACTTCGACTCAAACCTAACGTACGAACGAACTTGAGAAAACAAAGATAACAGAAACAATTGTCAAAGACGAAATAGGCGACGAAACGTAATATGGTACAACCCACCTTACAGTAAAAACGTTAGAACGAACGTAGAACGAGACATTCTAACTAATTGACAAACACTTTACACTCTCAATCAAACCACATAAAATATTCAACCGCCACATAGTACGGATCAGCTATTATAAAATATCATGTATACAACAAGCGCTCTGATTGGTCAATACCTGAGTTTGGATAAGAGTATCCAAACACGGGAGTTTAAATTGAGATCGATCTTGTACACACAAAAGCAACTGCTAGGACACTTATATTGGTGAAACCGGCAGAAATCTAGAAATCAGACTAGCTGAACACATAGCTGAACACCACGTACAAACAAAACACGATATTGACTGCGACTCGGCTGAATGTATCGCCTTCAACACAAACTACAAACAGCGACTTACACTAGAAAGTTGGTATTTAATTCTAATTAGAATAGAAAAATTTTCCTATACTCAAATTTAATTTTTTTTCTCAGCTTTTAGCGCTGTTACAATCTTATATGCAGTCAATAATGTCCAGTTATCTCAATACACCTTCAGGTTATTCGCAGAAGTTCATTCTCAAATGACGTCAGCTGAACGAACTCTGGCGTACACTAAAATAAATGCTGAAGAAGGACAAGATGTGAAGAAAAAGCCAGCAGAAAATTGGCCTCATTCTGGCGCCATACAGTTTAAAAATGTTTCACTGTGGCATTACGAAGATGGTCCAAAAGTTTTAAAGAATTTAAACTTTGAAATAAATGCATCAGAGAAGATTGGCATTACTGGACGAACAGGTGCTGGAAAATCATCCTTAGCAGCCGCGCTTATGAGAATGGCTGAGACGGATGGCGAAATTATTGTTGATGATGTTAATATTATGAAGCTCAATGTTGTTTCTACTCGTAGAAATATTTCCATTATTTCTCAATCTCCAATTTTAATCAGTGGTTCAATCAGAGTGAACTTAGATCCTTCAGGAATGTTCACAGATTCTGAGATTTGGGATACTCTAGAACAGATGCAGATAAAGTCTGCAATTTCTAAATTACGACAGCAACTTGAGAGCTTAATTATTGGATCCAGCTCGAGTTTCAGTGTTGGAGAAATACAGTTGATACATTTAGCACGTGTTTTACTAAAAAAGAGTAAAATTATTATCCTTGACGAAGCAACTGGCAAGGTGGATGAGAACACCGATGACATAATTCAGAGAATCATTCGTAAAGTGTTCAAAGATTGCACAGTCATTACTATTGCACATCGACTGAGCACAATTCTCGACTGTGATCGAATAATGGTGTTGGATCGTGGTGAGATTGTCGAATTCGATAAACCAGATATTTTGTTGAAAAAAAAGGATGGGATACTACAGCAACTGTGCAAAATATCGAATAAAAATTAGTAAAATATTTTAAAAATCTATATATTTGACATTGTGACACAAGCCAACATAGCCGATAAACGTGTGTCCATCAAATACAATTAATCTACAATTAACTAACTAATAATAATTCAATTACAGTGTCGTGCTAAAATATACCATAAGATCATTCCTATATATTGTGTGTGGCTAGGAGCTTAAAGAAAGTTCATTAAAACGTGCAATTGTTAAAGGGATACTCCAGCGAAAATACAAATGTAGTTCATATGAAAGATCTCACTGACTTTAGTTCATTCCTAACAATTTAGTTAAGAAGATATGGCTAGTTGAAGTTGGAGAATTTGTCCAATTTCGACGCCATATTTGTTTCTCAAATATGACGTCAATGAGTGATTCTATCTCGTTTTATGCACAAGAAGCTCCACTGCTTTCCTGTATGAGGAACTAAATAATTTATTTCGACTAATTTTCGTCCAAAGAGCATTCACAACAGCTATCACTATGTGACCAAAACAACTCCACTGCCGAAATCGAAATAATTTATGTCTTCCAAGAATAAAGAGGAACTGGGGTAAACATAAACTTGACTACCATGCAGTTAAAGATTGGAATTCTTTAAATGAATCTATTAAAAATGCTAAGGATGTCCTAACTTTTAAAAAGCACTATTTTAATTATTTTAAGACTGTTGGTATCTGATAGATTTAATTACATGTATATAACCTAGATTTTTTACTATTTTATACTTTTAATGCTTTTTAATCTAATTGTCCTCCATTTATATATACAGTATTAACTATTTATATATTATTTTACATTTGTTTATTTTTATAAAATTGTATTAATTATTTTGTCAGGACCTCTCTGAAATTCACCTTTGGTGAGAGCTTCCTGTTAAGATTTCTTCATTTGGGCACATCATTATATAGAGCTATAGAGCTAAGAACACGTTTATCTACGCTTGCGTAAACCATTTTAGACGATTTTTTATATGTTCCATTTTACTGTAGCCTTTTTAAGATAGCATGTACTATAAATATATGTGTATATCTTAGTTAAATTTTAAAGTAAATCGACATTTTTATATATTCTTAATAACTCTTATTAATTAATAATTTAATTGTAAATATTTTGGTGTAATTCAGCCCTAAATGAGCTGCAATACCAGTATTTAATTAATAAATGATAACAAAACAAATATTCAAAATTCCTAATTGTTTTTGAAGGTGGTGTTGGTCATCTTGATGATATCCCTTAATTCTGTTCGATTGCAGATATGCTGTAATTGGAATCTATTGTGCTTTGTCATTGGTTACTGTCGCTAAGGAATCACGTGAGATATGCGCGCGAGCCAAATAGATCACTCGCAAACAAATCTTCAGAAAATATACAACTAGAAAAGAAATGGCAGAAAATTGTTGCATCAAACCCGCACGACGGGGGAGACATATATGTGGATACTGAAAAAATAGACCCTTCCAAGGTTTTTACCGCCATCTTGAAGGGGGTGCAAAACTACTGGGACGAGTGCGCGGTCGATATGGAAATGCTATGGCGGACATGCGTGAGTAACGATATTCGCCATGAAGTAAATGGTTTGAACCTAGGAGTATGAGTAGGTGTGTGAAGCTGATCGTCCAGGTTGTTGTAGTCTTGAGAATTAAAGACTATTGTTCGTGACTGACATTTCAGCGGCGTCAGCGGCGGTTATCTTCTGTGTCAACTAAAGCGTGTTTGTCAGATTTGCCTATATATATATATACATCTGGTGCATTACGTCATCGTTTGTTTGTGTCATAATTTGTGTGAGTTAGTTTTTTTCGTCATGCATGGGCCAGTATTGTTCGTCATCGCTTGTTTGTGTCATAATCAATGTATTTTTGTCGGTAGGGCTATTGTTCGTTGGTGCGTGCGAAGAAGTATTTTGTATGGTGTCGGTAATTGTTGTGATCTGTTCCACGTTTGTATACCAACTTTCTAATGTAAGTCGCTGTTTTTAGTTTGTGCTAAAGGCGATAGATTCAGCGATAGATTCAGCAATAGGTGTAGAAGTAAAGTAAAGGCGATACATTCAGCTCCTGCCCAAATTTAAATGGGGGCCCCCCAATAATCAGGACAAGCGTTGCTAAATTTAATGTTTTTTCCAATGGTATTGGTACGATTATAGAAGTGAAGAGAGAAGCTACTTAAGGCAATCTACCTACGGGCTTCTTCTACACGGGTGTAGCCTGCAATGCCTGAAGTATTAGCCAACCCCTAAACCCGAGTGTTATATTGGTTTCCAGACCATTCTGTCAGTACTAGGCAGAAAAAATGGCGTCACATGGTATAACCCTAATCCTAACCTAATCCCTTCGACTGCCAATTATCTCTCTCTACTACCAATTTCCCTTTGTTACCAAGGCAACAAAAAGGACCGCCAACAAAAAGGACTGTCGTTAATGCATATATATATATATATATATATTTATATATAAAAATAAACTGGTTGTAAGATTAGATTTAATTTCCTTGCAATCCCGTGATAAGGGACTAATCGCCTGTCGAGATTAACACCCTCGCCCTCAGACCTTCGGTCTTCGGCCGATGACCGGATATTTTAGGCGACCGGACATTGTATTGAATTATCTTCGGCGCTGGGAGGGCGCTTCGCGCCGTCCGGGCGAGGAGAAATGTACATCAGAAACTATTGCACGTATTTTACGACCTTACAACATACATGTAGCCAACAAAGCTATGTCTATGGCTACTTTGCGACATACTGACTAACGTGAAAGACAAAGAACAGCCTCACGAAAGACAGGGTGCAGTTTACAAGATCAAATGCGCCGACTGCTAGGGACACTTATATTGGTGAAACCGGCAGAAACGAAAAATCAGACTATCTGAACACAAATGAGCTACTAGAAACGGGTACAGAACTAATCACGTTAGCTGAACACCACGTACAAATAAAACACGACATTGATTGGGACTCTGCTGAATGCAGAGGCGTATAGGAACGGATTTAAAGTCTGCAGTCGACAAGCAGGTAATCTGTGACCGCATTTTTAATTAGGGGTTCCTCCTACGGAAAATTTTGAAATCTGCAAGCTCGCAAAGACAATTTTCAGCAATTTGAGCAAAATGTTTCATCTAATTCTACAGCGAGAATAGTTCAAATGAATCCAATCTTACCTGCTGCCTCTTAGGACAAGGTTAGGACACTTTTGTGTGTCCTGAATTTGCAACGGTTTTTTGGTTGATTATATTTGATGTTTAAATTTAAATTGACGCCACCGCGACAACCGCCTTTTCTGCGGGATGAAGTCGCCATAACTGCCGACACTCAACAGATAATTATTACATTATTATTATAATCATACCGATAAAGAAGCAGAAATCAAAATTATATATTTAAACACGAAAAGTACGTATGTTTTGTCGGGTTATAGGGTGAATGGAGATTTGTGTTTAAAAAGTTCATAAAATGTAGTGTTCAAAAGATACAGCATCGTGCGGAAGATGTCGAATTCGTGAATTTTAAATGGCGTCAAAAGGTAAACCCGTTCTCCCTTTTCTGATGCTATTATTAATCAGTTACAAATTAAGATAGTTTTGCAAATATGTCCGAGTATGTTATGCAGGCTTTCATTTGATGTATAGCATGAGTTGACAGAGTTACAGTAGTAGTTCAAAATATATCGTCGTCGGAATATCTAATATATTTATCAGAGTTTGTGAATCCATTCCGAGCGTCGTTTTCGCTTTTTAGTTAAGCTGTTAGCAATCAGTGCAATATATATATATTTGTAGGTATGTCAGAGGCAGTTAATCAAGATTTCATTAGATACGTAAAATGAGTTCTTAGAGTTAGTACTTCAAAAGATATCGTGGTCGGAACATTTTATACTTTGTTTGGAGAAAAACAAAACGAAAACGCGAGCCTGTAAATCACGACATTAGCTGAAGGGCCTTCACTTTATCGTTTATTAACTCCTTGACTTGAGTGACGAAGGGCTTTCGTTCGAAACGTTGAAGAGACCTCTTACACATTATTTCGGCAGTGCACCAACCTTTAAGAGATCTGTATTTCTACACTGCCTAGTGCCTATACACAGAACGCAGAACAACAATCATAGTTTGTATAGTACTCTTCAGACTTAAACAACTATATGTTAGTGATACTGTATATATTGCTCAGAAATCTTTAGACACATTTTGAAATACTTAACAGAGAGATTTATGCTATATACCATTAGAAATCCATTTACAAATTACAATTGCTGTGCAAGTTTGAAGTTTGTAGCTATCATAGAACAATTTAAATATTTGAATATAATTGCTCATAAATCTTTTGACAAATTTTGAAATACATCACGGAGAGAGTTGTACTATATACCATTAGAAAGCCCTTGAACAACCACAACTGTGGTGTGAAAATGAAGTAGGAAAAATATGAACTAGTGTGTAATATATTTTTGAATGTTTAGCACTTGAACAATCACAGTTGTGGTTTAAATATGAAGTAGTAAAAATGTGAAAGTGTGTAATATATTTTTGAATGTTTAGAACTTTCAAAATATATCATTTGATGACGTTGGAATTAAATCCATGCAGTTCAAAATATATACCATTTGTGCTTTATAATACTGCAGAATAGCAAGTGTTAGTACAAATTTTGAGATTGCACGTACAGTATGTCATTATTTAATGAAATTATAAATACTATGCTTGATAATTAGCCTATATACTGTACAGTGCTGGTAGTTTATGGTGCAAAAACATGCAGACTATAGCTGTGTTTACGACCTGGGCCTGGACTACAATTTTGTAGTATAAACAAGCATTACTGTATACAGCTGGTCAGTGCATATGTGCGCTGCTGTAGTGAATAAGGGAGAGTTCGGGGATAGAAAGAAAGCTTGTGTGAGAAAGAAAGCTTGTGTGAGGAGGTTTTCTAGCATCTTTGTAACATCAGTTACCATCAGTTGAGGTCTTCTAGCATCTTTGTAACACTAGCAAGGGGGTTGTATCGAAGCAGCGCCCACCGGGCAGCTCTTCTCTTCACCATCTATACTTTGTGCGAGCTTCGCTTGCAGCTAGTGACGAAGAGGTTGTCTTAGTTGAATCGATAGTGAATGATGAACAGCGCGAAAACATGGAAAGAAGTTGCTCTCAAGTTGTGAGAAAACAGCCTGTTATTCAACCTAACAAGCTACGTACCAGGTGAGTCGCATCAAAGTCCGTCACGTGCAGAACAGCGTGATCAACGTAAACAAACCCATGAACAACAAATGGAGCGGAACCAATGCACTAAATATATTACAGATGATGAGGGGTTTACTGGTGTGAAAAGAACCCGCATAAACACTAAACGTTTCTTTATTAGTGGTATTTCTGAAAATGTTGACAAGGATAAAATAATCCGTTATCTGAACAGTAGCTAGGGAGTTACACCTACGTTAATAAATCTATTTCCAAGCAAGTGGAAAGGAACGCAATCAGAAAAAATCAACGTTTATGCAAAGGACAGTAAATTAATTTTGGGAGATAACTTTTGGCCAACATATGTCAGGTGTAGACCGTGGCTTTCTAAGCAACGTCTTCAATTAAGAGAGTCAACGCGGGTGATAAGAAGGCAGATCATGTCTCAAGTTGAAAGCCAGATACTCTTGATGTCCAATACAGATACACCTGAAATTTCTACTATTCGTCTTGGAACAATTAACGTTGGAGGATTAATGAGCAATGTATCTTATATTGACCATATTTTAGAAAATATTGATATACTCGCTATTCAAGAACACTGGCTCTACCCAGAATCGATGACATTTTTAAATTCTATTCACCAAGATTTACTAGGATGGGGAAGATCCTCTTACGAATTAAACCTGAACTCCGTTTGGAGGAGGGAGAAAGGTGGTGTTAGTTTTGTTTGGCATCGACGCCTTGATAAACACATTGAAAGACTGAAAAGCATAGACGATGATCGTATAATTGCAATCAAAATAACGATGGTCGATGGGCTGCATCTCTTCATTGTAGCTGTGTATCTACCTTCTACCAACTCGTCAATCGTGGAATTTCGAAAAACGTTGGATGTCTTGGTTGATGTAATTAATCAGATTTATGATCAAGGGATTGTTATTGTTATAGATGACTTCAACTGCCATATTTGGAAGTCTTGTCACCCTAGGAGCCTACCTAGATGCTGTTAACGAATGAGGACGCTATTTAAGTCAAGTTATAGAGCGTCAATGTCTTCGCTCGGTTAACTCCCAAATTTCTGTACTGCAGGATCCATGGGACCAGGTACATACTTTGCAGCAGGTGGAACTATTCAAACCACCACTGATCACATTTTAATGAAGACAGACAATGTCCATCATTTTAATTTGTTGAACAATGTCTTGTGAGCGATGACCATAGTGATCATTTATATTACCATTTACCCATTATTTTGCTGTCTTAATTTACAGATGGAAAGTACAACGCATCGATCAAAGGATAGTTTTCGGAATGTTTCACTCAATTGGAAGTCTGTTAATAACACAATACTGCTTCAACAATACCAAGAAAAAGTTAAAGAGAGCTTGCCGCATGTTAATATGGCTAACATTCATGGTGTTGAACAAATCGAAACTATTATTTGTCTGCCAATAACGTCTTTCCTAAGAAAAAAGTAAGACCTTAATTAAAGCCCTATTGGAAATATGGAATCAAAGAGCTACACAAAAGACCGAGATCGCTAAGGTGTGAGTGGATAAAACACGGAAGACCTCGAGATAAAGAAATGTTTATTTCTATCGCTAATTTCATAAAGCTTTACGTATAAAGGCTTTTGAATATGAGGTTTACCAGAATCAATGTCTGGAAGAAATGTTTAAAAAAACCAAGCAGGTTTTCAGAAAGTTACATGTATATCCAGTAAGAGGAAACCTGCACGTAGTAACTCTGGAAAAAAGCTTAATGATGATGGAAAAGTAATTACTGACCCTCAAGATTTACTGTCTATTTGGAAAGAACATTACCGAAATCTGTCCACACCGAATGATCAAAATAATTTGGATGATGCTTTTATGGAACATGTTAAGCAGGAGCTAAACGAGTATTCTAGAGAGAGCTTTGCCTTTGAAGATGATGTCCTTGAGAAATCCTTCACAATTAGTGAAGTGTCTCGGGTATGGGCCTACCTAATGGAAAAGCATGCAGGTGGTTTGGATGGCCTAACATATGAACATATAAAATATTCTGGACATGATTTAAATATATATATCATATCCAGCATATCCATCATATATATACATGTATATATATATTTATAATATAGCCATCCACCGTATATGAGCTGTTCTGCAATCTGATTGGTTCTTATACTAGCAAGCTATCAGCTCATATATCACTAGTAATGAAAAAACAAAATGGCAGCGCGATTTTCTCAACCTACTGCAGATGAAACTGGTTGTTTCTTTAAGGCACAAGAGCGAAAAACCTGAACTGAGAGGAGTAAGGCTAATATTCAACAGAAAATACATTAACCAAGTGCAAAATTTACGAAGTTATGATGCAAAATCCACTTTAAAAAATCATCTTAAGGCTTTGAAAAACCCGACTGAATTGTGAATTGTTTTGTCAGACAAAATAAAAAGGATAAAAGTTAGCTAGCAACACATATTTATTAAAAATATTATGATTATTATTCAGTAAAGATAATTTTTGAAGCAATAAAGCATTATGAATGAAAACTTTGTTATTTTTAGGTGGTACACATCGAAAAACAACAAAGCGAGATTTTCGCTAATGTTTTTTAGCTTTCACGTCCTCTTAAAAGCCTAAATATTCACAACCGTGATACAATAACTAAAAATTGACCCACCTTTTGGCTTTTCAAAGGATCTTTTTTTCTTTATTGAACCATCTCAACGAATTTTTGACTCTCAGACAAAATAATAAAGCTGTTTTCAACTCAGTCTCAGCGAGAAACCTTTCATACGTGACAACATTACGCATGACGGAAGTAGATGTGGCGGAAGTTCGTTGCTTTCAATTAAATAATTTATTCACTGCGACATATCAACAGTTTGCCGATTATCTTAAAATGTTTTGCTATATTATAAAACAATTATACCATTCGCTCTCGTCGTGTATGAACTAATAGCCAACTCGGCGCTTCGCGCCTCGTTGGCTATGAGCTCATATACGACTCGAGCTCATGGTATAATTGTTAAATATATATATATATTATATATATATATATATATATATATATATATATATATATATATATATATATATATATATATATATATATATATATATATATATATATATAGTAAACTTAAAAACTTTATTGTCGCTACTCGGACTTTCACGCTTTACACGATCATCAGGCAACTAGTTAGATCACGATTCGAATATTCCTTTTATACAGTATGAACGGCATGGTAGAGAATGTTGATGACGTGTCCCTTTCTTGGCTGTTCACATAAAATTTATTTTCGTGGCGGTATTTTCACACTATCTCGGCTCTTTTGTTTAAAATAATTTCTTTGTCGGCTTCTACTAAGTGGAGCTTTTCTTCGAGACAAAGGTTGCATTGTATTGCCCCACTTTGGTATGCTGCAGCATGACCCAATATATATATATGTATATACACGTTTATTTCAGTACGGTAGTTCCATAAGTTAAAAACTTCTTTACATGAAAGCCGTACGTTATTATATTAAAAAGTACATTTTTTTGTAATTTTATACATTAAATAAAGAAAAATTAATGACATACAAATACGCATACATACAGTATATACTATAAATACGTATACGCAACAACCCTCGCCCGCTTACTGTTTGAAATTTGTATAGCGTACGTAGTTGCTTACAGAATTTTAATTCTTACTTTTAGTTGTACTTGAATTAGATAATAGCCCATTCATTTGCCAAACTGAATATACTCTCAGTGGATAAAATCTCTGAGAGCTTTGTGTTGTTTGAATTTAATTGTTTCATAGGACATCAAAATAAATAACATAAATACATTAATGGTAATAGTGAGTATAAACAGACACTATTGGCTGTTGAAGGAAGAAAGTGCATCTTTTTCATAGGGGTGCATATAAAGTACAACCTGAGTTTGATGACCACTCCTAAAATTGCCAAGAAAAAGTGGTCGTAAACGACAGGTGGAATGGCAAACGTACGCAATGCGTACGTACTTCACATTTGATCTCGAAAATATTTTATTTACAGCAATTTGATCTAACAAACAGACTAAAGAGCAAGGAGCAACGATACTGTATATATATTCTAATTTTGTATGCACATTCAAAGTTATTGGCGATCTTGCATTATAAACAAAGATGACGGATAAAAATATATAATTTACGAACCTCACTAGCTAGGTTTTCGAACATTTCCAAGCGTTAGATCGTTTAATGGTCTACAACATACGTAAATTATGTTAAGCATTATGTTGTATTAGCAAACTTATTTGGAATCTCACACTACAAAGTTTAACAAAACTATCAAAATGCAGTCGCTTATCATGAAAGTAAGCAAAACAATACTAAAAAAGCAACAAGTGCCTCTTCTTGTTGCCTGTATTCGCACATGGTCAAAATACTTGCTTTTTGATTGTAACATGCTATTTCGCGTTTGGGACGATGAAAAGCGGTTGCTGATGAGAACTGTTTCCTGTATTCGCGCGCTGTCAAAATTCTTGTATGTTTACGTGCAAAAGCAAACGCTTAAACTCGCGAGACGTGTTTTATCAGGTCTAAAACCACTCGCGCTGCGCGCTCGTGGTTTTAAACCTGATAAAACACTTTCGCTCGTTTATTAAACATTACTTAAAATATATATTTGATATATGTTTTATCTATGTTTAATACATTAAAAACACTATAAAATTCGAACATTAAACATGTTTTTAATACAAATTTTAACATGTTTTGAACATACCATTTACATATTTTAAACATATATCGCTGTTGTAAAATATATACAATTACAATATGCATATAATTTTACTTATTATAATCTAAATGCCATGATAATAAATTGCAAAATTAATATTCTCAATAGAAAATAAGTGTATTAGAAAGTAGCATATTTATATTTGTAGACAATTCTTCAAGTGCAATATATGTTTGCTAGCTGACTGCAATGATGTTATATATATATTATATATTATATATATATATATATATATATATATATATATATATATATATATATATATGCCATGCATGCCACAGCAATATACACCATTTGTGCTCAGTGTTAAATTCCTTCCTTTTTGTCATTAATTTTGCCCTACACTGTATTCTGTATTCAAAAGAGTCATTTTGACTCCTTTTGGGCCTACTCCTATAAAGAGTCCTTTCTACCCTTTACGAGAGTCATTTTGACTCCTCAAAAAGTCGTTTAGAAATGACTCTTGGAAGAGCTAAAATGCAAATTCTTCTTTTGGGTCATTTCTACTCTTATGTAGATATGTAAATTATGTAAATACTTGCTTTTGTTAATTACTTTTTCATTTGAAAGGAAATAATGAAAGAGAAGTTTAGAGATGAGAATGCAGAATCACCCCCTCGCTTGACCTATAACATTGACCTATAGTCCAGAACCATAGTGATACATTAGGCAGATAAGGCACAAGTGTTCTATGCAAGCAAAGTTATCTAACGCTTATCACAAGTTAATTGTTTTAGTATCAACAAACTAGTCAGTCAAACTTAAAATATGAAAATAAAGACAAACTGCAAAGTTTCTGCATTGTTTTGATTTTCAAAACTGGTGCTTATCACTATTTGTGGTCTATCACAAAAAGACCTATAGTAGCATAGCCAATTAGAATCAGCATTGGTGATAGACCACTAGTTTAAGTCTTGATGCCATTGAATGATAATTATCCAATGGCTTTGGTGTTATAGTACACTCTAAATTTGGATTTCAACAAAAACCTGGTATTATTAAAGACTTGAGGGACTTTTTGAGAGAGGCATAATAGGTCTCTTATTGTTAAAATTTAAACACATAACGCATATTTTTTCCAAGGAAAGTCCTAAAGTAAGCTATCGGCACTGAGCATTAATTGAGAATCTCTTTCGTAAATTTTTTTCATACTGTACACTATATCATGACTTATAATAAATATTAGTGCCCACCACAAAACATGGTTAGCAACACATTTTAAAAGTAATGTAATTATAACCAATTTCAATTTTTTAATTATAACCAATTTCTGACCTATTATTAGTTTGACCTTCACATGGTCCAGAGCAGGATGGCCTTCCTTACTTTTCCCTGTGACTGATTACTGGGCCAGAATATATTTCCAAATAAGGCTGACAATAAATTGGAAGTCATCATGAATTACAGTAATAGATTTCGATGTGCAAATAGCACATTGCGTCGGTCACAAGAAACTGCATATCACTTCAATATGCCATGCAAAAACTTGACAGATATAATGTAAAATCTCACTCTCTAAATTACGGTACAGGGGAAATACAAATATTTCCCCAACTAATTCAAACACTGTAGATAATACTGGGAATTGAACCCTGCGACCCTGGCAATATACAGTACACCAGCACACTTACCGACTGAGCTATGGGAGCTTGGCTACAAGTTCAGTATATACCTGCACGACCATGGTGGAAATGCCAATGAAGTGAATGGGTTTATTACTGAGAATATTTGGCACTCAATTAAGGTGGCTCCTGATGGTTTTAAACATAAATGCATAACTATATTAGACTAAAGTACATAAGGAAGCCTAGTTAGTAAGTACTAAGTACTCATACTTACTCGTGCCGGGACGAGTCAGGAGTGTGACACAGGCTATAGTCTTGTAGTTGCATTTTTTGCAACTGGTTCCAGTTGGTTTATCACACTTACAATTTTCCTTCACTATAACTTTAATGTGTCATCCAATTAATGTAGTGTAAATGCCAAATATTCTCAGTAAAATATCCATTCACTTCATAATGGCATAATACCACCATCATATAAATATAATACTGAACTTGTTGCCAAGCTCCTGTCATGGGCCTCCATAATCCCAAGAGCTGTGGCTTAATTTGATTTCCAGCTACTCTTTGGCCTTGAAGTTATATTTTTCACAACCCATCTCAGTTGGATCTTCACACTCAAAGTTTTCCTTCACTATAACTTCAACATTGTCATAACTAAGTGCCAACCAGTTTCTCTTAGAATTAAATCAGTTTAATTACTTTCATGAAGAGCAATATTTAATATAATAAACAGTTCTACAGTGGCTAACTGGCTCATAAGACCTTTTTCAGCAAACTTACAAAGGTCTTATGAGCAATTGACGAAATCTGATCAATAAATGTTTCATCCCGGTTTATACCAACATCAACAGCGACTCATTTACTCACTCGACGAATATATCAATGGCGTCCAAAATTTATGGCGATTCGCAATTATGAAATACAAATTTAAGTATTATTAAACATTAAGAGAGAAGTAGATTATCGCCAGAGTCATGAACAAATTATATACAACTCGCGAGTCGCAGCAATCACGCGCCCCAGATACGCTTTCCAGCCTCCTTTAGGCGGTTTGACCGTTTGACCACTGCTTTGCCAAAACGACAGTGATCAACTATTCAACTCCATGCCTTCTTTCTTCGGAATAACGAGCATAATCGCGAACAAAATCTTCAGTAAGGATAGTCGTCTAGTATCAATACGTATTTCACCTCGCTTCTAGATAGGTTTCATACGTCAAATAAAGTTATAAAGCTGCGAGCTTCTCTTCGGACGCAGAACATGTAAAATCTCGAAGCGACGAATACGAAATATTGCGCGGTAACATCACGTGTCACTCTGATCTCGTGCTATGTTAGGGAATAAAGTACCGGTCGGCATTTTGATACCATGTTCAGAGCTATTATTTTAGACCAGATTGGTGTAATGTCAGACAGATTTGGTGTGTAGACAACCATATATAAAGACAATGATGCATTCAATTTCAGAACTACATGTATAAATATATTAATGAATGCAGTTCTATTAATACCATTATAAACTTATCAGCTTATTTTTTGGCTAATGCGCGAGGTTGTTGCAATCTACTGTACGTAATTGGAGGGACTATGTATTTGGATTTCAAAATTTTAACGCTATATCTACCAATTTATGTGAAACATTGATTTAATTAAAACAGTAAGACATCTAGCTATATATATAGAACTTAATAATGCAAGACCAAGTCTTAGTGACGTAATATGTTTAAAACATATCTCATAGTGACATGTTTAAAACATATCTGCGGAACATGTTTAAAACATATCCAACTTTTGACAAAAATAGAGCAACATGTTCTAAATATGTTTCCAATTTAACTACGAGTATTGAAATATATTTTAAACATATTTAAATATGTTTTAAATATGTTCCAATTTTGTAAGGGTAGGTTTCTTAAGCTATTAAGCTATTAAGCTATTAACCTATTAAGGTTTCTCTGTAGGTTGCCTATAGAAAATGTTCCAATTGCCTATAGGATCCTATAGGTTGCCTATAGTCATGCATATATATAGGCAGGCCTGTAGATTTTTTTTGTTAGGGTATTGATTTCTCTCAAGAGGACCGGTCTCAATGCAGAGCAGGGAAACTGATCTTTCGTAACTCAGAACTTGAAACTGATTTGTTAATGAGAAACCCTAGGATTGCAGGTACCTCTTGTAATTAGAAATTCTGAGGCATTTTCACATCATATCTAAAGAACTAATATTATCTCAATGAATTATTATCTCAATGAATCTATTCATAAATACATGTTTTAGCAATTAACTCTTTCCCGACCGGCGCAGTTAAAACGGGTCTTAGAAGACCCGCAAAGTCGTCAATCGAAAAACACGGCACACGTTGACGCAAGATTAAAAATTGAAATTCGACAAGCGCCAGGAACATGAGCTCCACGCACACGCCAAGTTTGATTTTATTTCATAAACAACTATGCGATTGGTGGCATTTTGAGTTTTCAAGATGCTATGCGGGCGTGCAAGATGGCCTTTTCTAGAAAAATGTAAAATTTTCTACCTGATTTATGATAATTAATGCTAATTTATATTAACATAATATGTTTTGTTCTGGAAATTTAAAAGCACAAGTAAAAGCCGGTTTATTGGGCTTCCAGAAAATGTATAGCTTTCGCAACAGTTATGGTTATTTCAAGAGATATCAATAGAACAACGTGTTGTTTCAATTTTTGATGTTTTCAGCCTGTCGGGAAAGAGTTAATAAGCAATAATAGGTAAATTGAAAATAATCGAAGAAAAAGCGTGAAAGGAAAAGCAGTTTATTATCTGTTGAATTGAAAATAATCAATGTAAATACAGTTTAACAAAAAAAAAATGGCCAGTGAGAAAAAATGAACCCCCTTCTCTGCTCCCCCCTACCCCCCTCAATGAGAGGAATTATGTAAGGGTTACCCGAAGCAGAGTCTCTGCAGAGATCCCACCCGCACCGGTCCACCCGCATTTTAAATATATACGCAAGCTATCTATACACCACAAAGACAATACGTTCTATGCATGCGGGTCAAAAAGGTCAAAATTCACCGTGTTTAGAAATGTAGGAAATAATTCACCAAATTGGCTTAAAATTTGATATGTGTGTTGTTTAGCCCACCAGCAACCATGCTCTTTCGACACGGACAAAGTTTGGATTTCCCAAGAAGATATTCAACAGAAGAGGATGCAAAGAAGGCACGAGAAGCAGACCAGAAACGGAAAACGGAAAACGAGAATCGAGTCAACTACGCTCAATACAGAAATAAATTTCACTTCCAAATCGGCGACCGAGAGCTGATCAGAAATTTAAAAAAATCCAGGAAGTTCGATACTCTTTTCCTTCAAGAAGCATTCAAGATCATCGATATAAACAAAGAAGGAAATAAAGTCACTGTGCAGGAAATAAAGTGCAGGAAATAAAGTAACTGTGCCCTCATCCGGATGACATCAAACCGTTTAAACATCGACCGGACGAATTTGAAGACAAAAACGAATGTATCGAAGATCCAGAAACCCAATGGCCACAATACGCGGAGGATGAAGACGACGACAGAGTCTACCGTGTAGGAAGCAAAGATGCAACACCCCCTCTGAGATGTATATATGGGCACTAAACGTTACGGACTGTATTTCACTGTATCTAGTTAAGAATAGGGGATGATGTATTGTTATTGTATATATTGTATATACACTGTAAATATCATGTTACTAGTTATGGACAAAGCGGGACATAAGGAACATTTGAGGATAAGAAAAGGGTGAGACGAGAGAAAGCAATTTAGGCAGAGAGATCGTTCATATTAATAAATCTTTGCAAAAAATTAAAATATAATTGTTTGTATTATCATTGTTGTTTTTTAAGACGTCTTTCTTTAGTTTAGCTGGTAAACTCGTACATGCGTCGGCCTACGTTGGTTGTTGTACGGGCTTATGAATTTTTAAGTAAGAATATAAGTGACTATACGAACACTAAAGCCCTTGTATGTAGCGTTGGTGCGCTCACACTTGGAGTATGCATCGGAGGTCTGGAGTCCCAAGTCATTAACACTAATCAAAACCATAGAGGGTGTACAGCGACGAGCTACACGACTATTGCTACCCAACCTGAGTTATACTGAGAGGCTGAAACAACTGGACCTATTACCACTAGTCTACCGTAGAGAGGTTAAGGATCTATCAACCTTCTATAAAATGAAATACGGCCAATACAGCTACAATTCCGACTCCTATGTAGAATTTTGTTCCGATACTAGACTAAGATCTTTTGCATCTAATAAACTTAGAGTCAATAAATGCAGAACTGAGCTCTTTAAAGGAACCTTTTTCAATAGATTGCCTTATTTATGGAACAATCTACCTAACAATCTAAGAACAACCAATATTTCACCAACGTCCTTTGTCAAAACTTGTAAAGAATTCTACAAGACTAAGGAATGTGCCACTTGGGCACAGTATTAGGGTCATTGTCCTTATATTTATTTATTTATTTATTTTTTATTTCCTGTTGTAATATATGTATAGGTGGACTAGCTAGCATGGTTCTTTATGTTCCTTACTAGTCTTCCTCACTGTGATAGTCTATCATGTTATTATTTGTGAAAATGGATTAAATAAAAATAAATAAATAAAATAAAATACCAGCAGTTTAGGTATACGTTTGAATTCAAACTGGTATTTTTCAAATCATATTTTCAACTAGATTTACGTCCACTCATTTATAATTCAGTTTTCTGGCGAAGGCGCAAGAATTGAGAGAAAGAGATGCATTAATTGATTAGTGTGGTTAGGGTGCATAAGGGAAGACCAGTCGGTCGTCGGCAAATATGAGATAAATCATGTCTCGTTAGTGCATTAAGTATTATTCAGAAACAATGCATGCTTCAAGGCAGACTTCACATGTAAACTTGAGTGTTAGATAAAAATTGGTTAAGACGACATTTTCTTAACCATGAAAGGAGACAATATTATCTAAAAACTGGATTTTAGTTTCAATAACGATCGACTGCCTGGGTTGTCGCATGCAGGGCTTATGAATTTTTATGTAGGAAATATAGTTGACTATAAGAAACTCCAGCAGTTCAGTATATATACTATCTTTCTACTTGTGTAACTCTTGTGTACTTTACCTTTTTATACAATAAACCAACCACCGCCGCTCTAGCTCGTATCCCTAAAATGGCTCCCTTCAGGTGAAAATGGTTGAGTGATATTACTCTGACCAAATTACCCATTGCCATGCCATAAACACAACAAGTAATTGACTATGAGGTATTACGCTGTTGGTACTAATGCTCCAGAAAAGATCAAATAACTTAATAGTTGAAAACCAAATGATATTTTCACCGACAATGATAGAAACTGATGTAAAAACGATAAATCCGTACTCTTTCCAGGTGAAGAACATTAGCAATGCTTTCCAAAGCTGTGGTTTTCTCTTTTCTTTTCTCGCGCAATTTTCCTCATTTTTCCATTTCTTCTGTAAACGTTTTGTCAAATATTTAGCGCGATCCTCGTCTCTCACATAATAAAGATCTTCTTGTGTTAGTGGGGTGAAGTTTATTTCCATGACAGTTCAAAGATCCACCAAAGAGTTATTTTCGAAGTAAGATTAGCTTTGTCTTTTGGGTGATGTTTTTCTGCCTTTTTCATGATTTCCTAATGGTTTTCTAATAAAATAGAGAAGAATACTCCAGTTTTAAATCTATTGGTTTGTATCCAATATATTTATTGATTTGTATCTATCACAAATCAGTTTGAACTAGCTACATGGTGAACCACATTGTTACTGTACGTTCATATTTCCTGCACTGTTTCACTGTCCATGAAATAAATAACCTCGACTTAACGTGCAGTCACTAACCCACCCAAATGGTTTTCGCCATTCTAAAAGCTATTCTCCTTTAGAGTATATCGTGAAGTGCAGTTGCTTTTAAGCTTTTTATCGATTTTCTATGCACTGCTAAAGTTAACAAAATCCAACTCTGTTTATATCATGATGCAGCAGAAAGGAGAAATGGTCTACTGAATCACAAGGAGGAACTGGGAACACGTCTTAACTGTAAACTACCTGGAAAATTTAGAAGTTCACTGTAAAATTGCCGAAGATGCACAGTAGATGTGTTGTACGAACACATATGTTAAATCCTATGTTAATTACTTCTGCTAAACAAAATTGGGTTCCCGGTTGCATATATAATACTTAACCACACGTTACTTTATCCGTATCTGCGTTTTGTACTTTTATCCGTATCCGCGTTTTGTACTTTTATGCGTCCGTCCGTATCCGGGGATTCGTATCCGCGTTTAGTCCCAAACCAGAAGAAAAAAGGATAAAATTGTTGAATCATCAGCACAAAACAGCTATGAAATTATTAGCCGAGTAACAAACAATTTCGTTTGTATTCAAATCGAAAATCATTCATAAAAAACACAGGATAAACTGGATAACTCCAAACTGATTAGCATGTTTATTTCAAAAGATTGGAAATACAATGAGTACAAAATCACTAAGAGACATCGACAAGATTAATACGTTATTTGAAAAACGAGACTTGTCCTTCATTGGAACTAATTTCCCAAGTAAAATATTTTTTTAGCAGAGTCAACGTATTTTCAGTTTTCATCTCAAATAGAATCTTTCCTATAGCGAAATGTTTTTTCTCTGTCTGCAAACTCAGAAATATAAGATTGCATCACCCGATCATCTGATGCTTTGACAACCAATCACAAATGCAAAAAAAAAATGAATTAAATAAAGTCTTCTTATGGAGAATATTATGTTTATATTATGTTCCGGTGATGTTTATATTGGTGATGGAGTAACATGAAAGGTTATCCCATCAAGGGAATCGAGGTGGGAGGGTTAGGAAGACACTTAAGGCCGGGGTATGGTTAGAAAACTCATTAGGTGGGGGTTAGGGTTAGGATCTAAGTTGTTTTGGGGTTAGCTGTTATTTCATGGTTAAGTGACAAAATTCTGACGATTATATACCTCGATTCCCTTGATGTTATCCAGTTAATGTGACTGCTGACCAACAATATTCCATGGTCATCCTCGATCATCGCGCGGGTTATAGCAAACCCCAAAGTTCACAATCGTCTAAATACAGGAATCGCCTTATCGTAGATACCACCTTATAGTAGATTACACCAAGTCCTTAATATACGTTGTATATTAGTATTACCCCTCGCCCGGCGCGAAGGCCTGAGGTCGAGGGTGCTAATATCGACCGGCGTTTAGTCCCTCATTACGGCAATCCTAGCGTTTCGAGTCTCACATTCAGTTTCCTTGTTATATATATATTCAGGATCAACGTCGTCGATCATGTGCGGCATCGGAAAATTTGGCCCTGGTAACTAGATATGGTAAATATCTGCATTTGAATTAATATTTAAATTGAAACCGTCACATGATTGCGAATGCAAAAATTGAAACGGTATTCAAAGTGTTTTTTTTTTCAAAAAGGATATAGTGTTTTGAAAAAAGTGAGTTTGAAAACAATTTATTGCTATGGATAAACAACAAGCAATTCAAAACAAAAACGGAAAAAAGGAGAGTCAGCGACAAAATATATAATTACTGCAATACCAGATGATGTAGTGTTGACGGACAAGCAAGTTTTATTTGGAAATATTCATCTATGCCAAAGGATACTTTGCTCAGACACGAATACAGGTAAATAAATTAGTATTCTGAAATAACGGCTAATAATAGTACACTATGAGTCTGTGTTGAGCGAAGGCCCTTTTATTTTAACTTTTAAGTGTCTATATATTTGTATAAAGACAGGAGATATAAACAAGGCGTTCGTTCCCAACCCGCGATTTCCCATCGAGTTCGATAAACATTAATTAATATGCCTTTTCAGCATAGTTTTTTGGTTAGGGTTAGTAATTTGGTTACGTTTAGTATTTTGGTGATATTAGGATTAGCATTTCGTTGAATTCTAAAAGACTACCGCCTTGCTGCTACTGTACGAATAGCCACTGCCCTTCACTACTTTATCGTTTTTACAGTAACTAGCTCTTTGATTGTCTTCAGACTTGAGTGACGAAGGGCTTTCCCTCGAAACGTTGAATGTCTGAGACCTGTTACACACTATTTTGGCATGTACCAACCTTTAAGAGATCTGTATTTCTACGCTGAACAACATTTTATAGTACTCTTCAATAAAACAACAACCATGTCATGTTATATTGTTAGTTGTACATTTGTACTGAATTGTGATTGTTCAGAAATCTTTAGACACATTTTGAAATACTTAACAGAGAGATTTATGCTATATGCCATTAGAAAGCACTTGAAAATTCACAATTATGGTGCAATATTCAAGTTTGTACCCTGTGAGCAGAGCCTTCTTATTGTATAGCTATCATGGAAAAATTTGAAAGTGCGTAATGTTTAGAATTTTCAAAAATATATTTTGGTATTTGCTCAGAAATATTTTGACAAATTTCAAAATACTTAACGGAGAGAGATGTACTATAATATTAACCATTGGAAAGCCCTTGAAAACCACAATTGTAGTGAATAAACAGATAATAAACTGGAGTAAACAGATGATACATGGATTGTCATGCAAGCTCATATGCTCAGAAAAATTATTCTGTGGTACTGGGACAGGAATTGAACCTGTATAGTAACTTTCTGATTCTGGTGTGACACTCTAACCATTGAGCTCCCGAGACTCAGAGAGTGAATGTTACAATGATGTACTGATTCGATTCATTGCCTATATGCGGCTCGCATTCGCGTACAGCAGTGTATATACAGTGGAGCCTCTCTATAGCGCGCATCGTTATAACGCGCGACTCGGTATAACACGGTTTACCCTTGGACCCCAAAAATTTCACTCACATAGTCTGATACATGTATTCACCAGGATGAATAACGTAACATAAAATGTGTGTTGATTTTATTACAGACGTAAAAAGTATCCAACTGAAAGTGTACTATCCAAGCTTGTTCCCAGTACTCTTTTCACAATATTGCACCAAGACCGAATGGCAAGAGTACTGGGAACGAGATTTGCCCAATAACTCACAATAGCACGCTTCATCTATAACGCGGTCTCCATTATGGACCCCAACTACCGCGCTATAGTGAGGCTCCACTGTATGAACATATCCAAGCATTACTGATATATAGTAACTGCTGCATAGGTAGTACATATATCACTCAATCGAGTACATCATTGTAACCGTCACTGGCAATAAAATACTTTTTTCAACTGGGAATAATTTTTCTGAGGATACGAGCTTGACGTCCATGTATTGTATACTAGCATGTATTCCATAAAAGATCTGTGTTTACTCCATCCATTATGGAACATGTTATGCATAAAGTAGATGGCCTAGTGGAGCACAACTTATTGGGCCTGTTAATAGGCTTGGGCGATTTTGCTTGTCCTAGCCTTAAGCAATGTAAAATAAAGCTTATTTTTTTTTTTTTTTGTATTTGAGAAGAACCCCAGTTAGCTAACGCTAGTTTACACGAGGTCTAAGATATAGAATTACACATTAAAAAGAATACATTATGATATATCAAAATAATAAAATCTATAAAAATCTAAATATCAATAAAGTACATTATATATAGTCAATTATATAAACCAGTCTAGCTGTTTAAGAACAGCAGATTTGAACAAGAATTTCGAAGATATAAGCTTAATAGCACCATCTAAATTGTTCCAAAGTTCAATAGCTCTAGTTCGAAAAGCCCTTGCCAAAAATGTTTTCTTATATAACATAGGTTTTTCTAATAACATATTATCACTGCGACACCTTGACGAGAATCTTGTATAATGTTCATGCATAATTTCAAGTGGTTTAAGATTCCTGTAAATTGAATTTGGTTCACGAGTATATAATACATTATGCAATATCATTAAAGTTCTGACACAAATCCTTTGTTTCACTGTTAACCAGCCAATTTCATTATGGAGATTTTTCCTGGATATCTCGTCAACTTTATGGCCTAGAATCAATCTGGCCGTCTTGTTCTGAAGTTTTTGTAGATTATTAATCAACTCTTGATTTTGAGCGGAGCCCCAAACTGTACAGCAGTAGTTCAGTTTTGACAGTATAAGTGCCTCCGCGATTAGCTTTAGAACTTTTTTTGGAATAAATTTGCTGAATCTGAATATTAAACCAAGAGCCCTAGAACAATTTTTAAGTAGATCTTCACAATGTGGCTTCCAACTTATGGTCTCATCAACCTGAACGCCAAGGAGTTTCACACATGGAAGTTGATGAACGTTTTTATCTTTGATGGATAAGTTTAGAGGTGGAGCAGCTTTGACCTTTTGACGACTTCCGATCAAGATACTTTTTGTTTTCCCAGCATTAAGAACGAGACGATTTTTCAAGACCCATACTTCAACATTTAATAAATCAAGTTGGAGATTATCTGATACAAGTCTGGCATTGTGTGCAGATTGGAATGGAGTGCTGTCATCGGCGTACAAGGTGATGTCAGCAGTAGTTAAGACTTTTGGTAGATCATTAACAAACAAACTGAAGAGTAATGGGCCAAGACAGCTACCCTGTGGCACCCCACATGTCATCTCGATCGGGTTGGAAAAAGCACCATTGATATATACGGTTGAGGTTCTCCCACTTAGATATGACTTGATCCAATTAATCGCATTATCCGAGAAGTTGTAACATTTCAATTTAAGAAGTAGCAAATTATGATCAATCAGGTCAAAAGCAGCTGAAAAGTCCAGCAAAGCAGCACCAGTGAGCATACCGTTCTCCATGTTGTCAAGGCAACTATCAGTCAGATGTAAAAGTGCTGATTCAGTACTATGATTAACTCTATAGGCATGTTGATTCATGAGAATAATATTATGTTCAGAAACATAGTGACAGATCTGTTTATATGCAGATTTTTCTTGCAATTTACTTAATACATTTAGAAGACTGATCGGTCTACTATTTGCGTCCTCGAAAGGCATCTTCTTATCTTTAGGAATAGGAATCAGTTTAGCTACCTTCCATTGAACAGGAAATATTGATTTTGCGTATGAACAGTTAAAAATGTGGCCAATAGGTTCCGCTATGATATCTGAGGCAATTTTAAGTAAAAAATTGTCGATGCCGTCGACACCTGTCACTTTAGTATCAGGAAGTTTAGCAAGACAGCTTTGAACTTCGAAGAGACTTAAAGATGAGAATTCAAAACGACAGTTTTTTCCAGTCATGATTTCTGTAATTGATCTAGTTACATACTCCGTATCTATCGGATCGGACATCTCAGATCTATATTTTTTTGTTTTTTCATCAAAGAACTTTGCGAAATGATTGGCTATGTCTTTCGGTTTAGTGTAAATTTCACCATTACTCTCCACGTAGGTTGGGATAGGATAATTTGAACGTCCTAATAGATTGTTTATTGTTTTCCACATTGACTTTGCATCTTTTTTGCTATTATTAATAGCATCGAGAAAATATTCTCTTTTGCTTTCTCTGTTAACCCTAACCACATGGTTTCTCAATTTTCTATAAACCGCCCAGTCAGAAGGAAAACCAGAGTTCTTTGATTCAAGTTTTGCTGCGTCTCTCATCGACATTAAGTCACGAATGTTTTGGGTTATCCAAGGAGCGGGTTTTGATTTAACTGTATATTTTCTAATAGGGGCTTATATAAGATTATGTTGACATTGGTATATGTTGACACTCACTATGTTAGCAGAAATTGTTAGGGATTGAACAAGCTACTGTGGTAGCTAGATCATTGTTGACATGGAAGCAGACTAGGCATGTCATCCTGAATATAGGTTACATGTGTACATGGTGATCAAATTTAGAAAGTAGACATGACATATTCTTTGTTACATGGCTTTTGTATTAATAACCATCAAAATATGGTATCTGCAATCTGCATTAGGCATTAATAATAATAATAATAATAATAATAATAATAATAATAATGGAAACTTTATTCATTTATGATTAACGTATACTACAGTGATAAACCTGTCCTTTACAGGTAGTTTACCAATGTCTACTTGAATTAACACTATTTGGTATAAAAATATTAGTATGACATTAAAGTCGGGTCATCCCATTCTTTGTTATACACCTGGGAAATTAAGATGGTCCAAGCGCTGCGTTAATCAAGAAGAGAGAAAGCAGTTTTCAATACGAATGCAATCCAAGTTATTTTTTACGCATTCGTTGCTCAGAGGTGTCTAAGCCTTCAAACTATTACAATGGGTTCTTTGAAAAAAATGCTAAATCACAGTTGCTTCCGGTAGCGGTTTTTTTTATACACACTGTATTATAGAAGGTGGATGATTATACTTGATGTTGATAAACATGGAGGGTCGTCAGGTTTTCTGTAAAGTTGAAACTTCCGTCCGATAAGATGAATGTGATGTCAAGGTAGTTAAGTATCTTTAGATTGGCTTGGCTGGTTTAATTCACTAAAGTATCTAGAAAACCGTGTTCTGTTTCTATCGGAAGCGTACAGTACCGCTCAGAAGTAACCTAACACTGCGGTTGCGGTGAGGTTGCGGTGAGGTAGCGGTGGAGATGCGGTGAGGTTGCGGTGAGGTTGCGGTGAGGTTGCGGTGAGGTAGCGGTGAGGAAGCGGTGAGGTAGCGGTTAGGTTGCGGTCTACACATCTAACCGCAACGGTCGACTAAACGCTTCGGGTTCCGAGTTCATCCGACCAAAAGCCGGCAGCAGAAAGACATGACGCGGACGTCAAATAACTTGCCGTATCAAGTTCAAAACAAAGGGAATTATTAACTGGTAATCATTGGAGCAGTTTTGAAGTCATTCTTATATTAGTCTCTGTATTCTGCATACAATGTATAACGATTTCGTGGTTGAACTCCTAACAACGACGACGACGTTGGTACAAATGCACAAACTGAAAGCCTGTTATGTTGGAATTTATCAAATAACGTTAACAATAATTTTTCCCGAAATAGTCTTACCAAATAACTATTATTGCGTGAAAGCATTTTAGGAGAAGAAAATTTAACGGGCATCTTGATACGATTTACGATTATGTTATAACTGTTGTGTTTCGAGCCGTTTATTGACCCAACGGCATGTTTTGCTGTCGCATGTTTCTTAAACTCATCGGGTATATTATATTATACTCATCCCGTTTCAAACGTCGAACTTATCATGTGTCGAACTTATCATGTGTCGAACCTAGATAAGTGACAAATTCGACGTTTGAATAAGCATATGTCCGACCAAAGCGGTCGAACTTAATAATATTGCGGTCGATCTTATCACGTGCATATAATACGGTCCATTGACAAGTTTCAAAACTCCAAATCCGTACTACGTTAAAAAATATTGTTTGATGAACTACTGTATATCATTGGCATTGCTATCCGACATGCTTCTCATGTATGTAACTGATTGCTTATATGAACTATAAGATAACGTAAAAAACCTCAAGTTAAGCCAGAGCTTTTGACATGTGTATTGTCAATTTCCGTTTAATTCGGCACGTGGCGCTTTCGCCACGGTGAGAAGAGCATGCCTGGAGACTGGCAGGCGCTCTCATTGTAAAGACTTAAAACTGTGAGTAATTCTCTAATAACTAATACCTCCATGCAATATATACTATAAAATCATGAGGGAATACAATTTTTCAAAGAGAGTGCCACCGGAGTGACCCGTGAGTGACCGGACAAGTAAACAAATCAACGAGCGTCCGATTTATTTTGTCAGGCTAAACTGCTATAGTACTGCTAGAAGATGGTAACCATTAACAACTTCATTAACCACTTTTGCATTCTGCGTCGACATATAGCCCAACTTTATCACTTTACCTGAAAATTGATATTGAGCAATCGAAGCGCGCGGTCACTCAAAGTGCTTCAGTTTTGTTTCAAGCGTGGCAAACCAGGCTACGTGTCAACAGTGCCAGTGGCAAAGCAGGCCAAATGCATGATGGCAGAAGCATGTCAACAGTGCCAGTAGCGAAGCAGGCGAGTGTCCTTTTTGTCGTCTGTGGCAATAGCGAGTCTCGGAATAGAAAATTTCATGAATACATTTTTATCAAAACATTTCTCTTCATGTTTCCCTGAGAGTGATTGTCAAACAGAGCTTGGAATGCTTCGCATGAACGGACCCACAGACGGAGTCACGGCGTTTATATCACCATCTAGTAATATAATTTATCCGCGGCACAAGCCACATATTTAGACAAAAATATGTTTGTCGCGAATGGTGGTATTTCTAGAGTATGACTGTATGACTTTTTTTATCTCATTCTTATCGGGAAAGAAACAAGTTTAAAGCAGATCTCGAAGTTTTAATTCCTTCCTGTTGAAGCAGATCTGTAATTTTAGTGACCTGCACTCCAGAAGAAGAAAGTGAAATTATTCGTTCCCTCGCGTATCGAGATAGCTTTCCCATTGTTGCTAGATATTAAAGCTTGAAACTGTCGATTGTCGAACACACATAACTGCTTATAACGATTAACACAACGCGCAAAGGAAAAGGACGCTAAACTTCGGAAATAAGCGACTTTTTTACCCAAGAGGACGACAGTGAGACGATTCTTTCCCTCACGTATCGAGATAGCTTTCCCATTATCAATTTAAACACGGTAACGGTATTTGAAAACGAACTTGCCAAGCTACGACAAACGCCAATCGAAGAAGTGCAGACAACGTGCGAAGGAAGGACGCTAAACTTTGGAAATAACCGACTTCTTCCGACACTACACTCGTGAAATGACGCCATACGAACCGCGCAGCAGCGGTTGAGGTCGAACCTAGGATGATCCGCGGATGGTCCTCGGTCGATCCTCGGGTCAACCTAGGATGATCCGCGGATGACCAGCGGTTCAACCGCGGATGACCCGAGGATCGTCCGCGGATCATCCTAGGTTAACCGCGGATTTTGTTAGGTTACTTCTGAGCGGTACTGTACGTTAAAACATCCTTGTTAAAAACATTACCTTAACACACCTGAGAAGATTTGTCGACTTGCAGAGAGGTCCAAAAATACGAGAGAAATATGCATTGGGATATTGACCCGCTTCGCTGGATAAGTAAAATATGCTGAGAATGTTTGCTAGATTGTGCACCTTGACCAAACTAAACTGCGGCTTATGTAATGTCGCGTTAACACAGCAAATAAATTGTGCAATTGCAATCCAGATACAGAGTTTCGTTTACACAGACACAGATTGCAGATCTCGATCGGAGAGATCGCGTTAGCAATCCACATACGGAACGCGAGGTTGAACTTATTAACAAGGGATTATTAACAAGGGATGCCGCCAAACAACAACTAAATATCCTTCTGGAACAACACCAACGGACATTAACAAATATTGAACAGAAAATCGAACACTCTACTCAACGTGTAAACAACAGATCTACCGACAACGAGCAGGCAAAACGTATACTAATAGCAACAGACAAAATTGGCAAGAGATACACCTGCAGACATCTAACTAGAAACAACAAATCGCAAAGACACCAACAAAACATCAAACGCCTAAACAACGAACGCAATACCAACAAAACTAACACACCTCAACACACAATAACCAAACGATTATTCACAACAAATACACAACAATCATCCAGCAACACACAACAATCACGATCAACATCTTCTCACACATTGAATCAACCACCAGCCAATCAAACTTATTCCCTATCCCACATTCAATCACCTCTACCAACACATATCGGAACCAGTGTCAACAACAACATCAGTAATACCAACAACCTAATTACAAATGACATACAACAACAGATACGGGATTTTCTGACACCAGGACACATACAGAACTACCACCAGCACAGAATGAAACACAACAGACCAAAATGATAACAATTCGCAAACCCGACCTACTGGAACACCTAGGCACAAAACGTAACCACAACAACAACAGGTACAAAAATAAAACTAAGATTTTTTTCTACCATACGCGACAAGTACATCAACGAGAGTATCGTTAACCTTTCCGACACACCTTTACCTAGGACCACTAAAGATATTTTATCCAAGGGACTTAAGTTCGTCCCCAAGCCACCACCCACAACATACCGAACCATATATACATCCTTCCTTCAATACCGACGCAACATGTATCTGAAATACTTCTTTAGGAAAACTAACAACCCTTACAAACATCCTTTCAAAACAAAAAGCGACTTTACACCACCAATACCCGACAACACTAACCTATTAGAATATATATCTCTGGTTTTCAATGACCTCAAAACCAACAAAGACGACAACAATAACAGCACACAACGCAACATCTCGAACGAACAACAGAAATCACTAAAATCCCTTCGGGACACACAACGCCATTGTGATCTGGCCAAGGGAATCATACTTAACTGAAGCGTACAAACAACTAAATAATGATAGACACTACAAACTAATAACAACTGACCCATTTCCACAGTTAATTACTGACATCAACAAGTTTGTTGAAACAGTACATAACAAACAACTGATTGATTACACTACATTTAAATTTCTACACATTGATAAACAAACCCGGAAACCAGCTCTTTACTTGCTTCCAAAAATACATAAACCTGACGTGCCAGGAAGACCTATAATATCCAGTTGCGGAGGTCCGACCGTCAGGCTATCTGAGTACGCTGATTTTTACTTAAAACCAATGATGAACAACATCGATTCATATGTCAAATATTCTACTGACTTCTTAAAACGAATATTCCTGCTGAACAACAATATCCCGGCCAACATCATACTCCTGATAATCGACGTTAAAAGCCTTTATACCAACATACCGAACGACGAAGGCATTTCCGCATCAATTAATCTACTTAAAAAACACAACACCCTTCACAACGCTAATCTTGACGTCCTTCACGATACTCTCGAATTAATAATTAACAACAACTACTTTGAATTTAACGGGCAATACTACCTACAAACGCACGGAACTGCTATGGGCACACCTATGGCACCATCTTATGCCAACTTATTCATGGCGGCCTTGGAAAAAGATATGCTTTTAAATGCACCTGATGGACTTACTCCACTTGAGTGGATTAGGTTCATCGATGACATTTTCGCACTATGGCCTCATGGAATAGAATCCCTTCTTAAATTCCTTAATCACATCGACCATTTCCATCCAACTATCAAATTCGACTACGAATACTCAAACAAATCGGTACACTTTCTAGACACAACTATTTACTTCAACGACAAACATGAACTTGTTTCTGATTTATATATCAAACCTACAGACAAAACATTATTACTGCACAAAAATTAATTCCACCCAAACTCATGTAAACGAGGTGTTATCTATAGCCAAGCACTACGATACAGACGAATAATCACAGACGACAAAAAATTAACTAACCAATTAAAAAAACTTAAAATAATCCTCATTAGTAGAGGCTACAAAGAGAATGACATTGATGAAGCATTTACTAATGCAACACAGTTGACACATGCAGCACCAACTCATTTATGACCAAAAGACAACCAACAATAAGATACCACTATAACTTTCAACATCCCGTATAACACAAATACAACCCACATCGCACGAGTACTCAAAAGACATTGGCACCTAATTGAAGAGGAGCCAACATTAAAAATCTTATGGCCCGATGTGCCACTGGTTGCGTACAAACGAAACAAAAATATCAAAGATATTGTTGTACACAGCCAACTTACAAACAATAACTAAAATAAACGAACAATTGGAAACTAATACGAACAACACTAAGACTGGACAGCAAAAACTAACCAACAACTTCATACAATGCCCATATCGAGGCCGACATATCCTACGAAAATACAAGATCAAGATGATGATTATCCAACTGAATCATTCCTATCCATATATCAAGAGAAGATACAGAAAAAAGAACAGAAACCGGAAGATGTCCTCCAACACCAGCAAAGAGGCCGCCAACAACAGAAACTTGTAAAGAAAATCCTAATAAAATATCAATTATACTATACTAACACATATAAATATATTATACATCTACCGGAACTGGTATTACAAGATTACCCAATCTTAGTGTTGGACAATTATACGTCTACACATTTTAATTATTCAGAGTATTTTTAAGCATATACTCCTCATATTGACAAATGATTCCTTCAACAGATACTTAAATATTGAACAATCCCGTCCATATATACATTTTTTCAATTAATAAGGGTATTTTTCAGCATATATTGGTATACTACATAATATACCTAAGTGGTTTTTCATATTACATCTGAATGGACGACAAGGACAAAAATAGTTTGCAGTGTATATACGTTTGATCTCACAATTTATAAATATCTTAAAAATTAAATAGAATCCATTATGTTAACCAAATAATTAAATAGAATTCAATTTATATATACATATATTTATATGTGTGGCCTTCTTACTATGACAACCACAAATCACTTCACGCCCGCTTGCATGTCACACCCTTTTTAACATGACGTCACAACAACGTAACCCAACCAATTGCTATAAATACAAGACCCACATAACTACCCAGTCTTTCACTTGCAAATTGCAATCTCCTTCTTTGGAATTCAACTTTAAAATCGGAATCGAGATGGCTGGACGTTACGGACTACCAATTAACAAGACATTCAGTAAGACTAATTACTTCATCATTATATACTTCATTCGATTTTTATTCATTTAATACTCGTTTTGCTAACAATATACACACATTTTCCTGTCTTTACCATCTTCCTTCATACCAACTATCAAAACATCAACTCCCAGCCCTAAAAAGCCCTCCTGATGAAGACCAAAAGGTCGAAAGCGTCGAGGGTTACTCCCGATATAAAAACACGAACCTACAATATCCTTCTACGCTTCAATTCTTTTTCTCTCATGCAACACAAACCGCACCCATTTTTTCTCAGCCACCAATCCACCATATTGCATAACACTTATCTCGTATTCAATCAGTTTTTCTTTTTGTTCCTACTGTGTTATTCATGTTTACTACACTACAACCGTGTTGGTAATACAACGCCAGTGGAGATCTAACTACCTATTTTTTATACAAAATATGAGAAAAATTATTACTATCGCGATACCTCTTGATCGCGTTCGAGAGGTATCGCGATGTAAACGGGGAGGACTTAATTTTGAACATTGGTTCAGTGTATATGAGCTACGTCAAATGACCCAATAGCATCGATAAAATATTCACAAGTGACAGTGAAGTTTGAAATGATTCTTTGTTTATAAACATATTTTGTAAAAATACATACTAATAAAACATCCATACTATGATTGTAACTTACTTAACAACCTGACATGCGGCCTAGCTTTTAATATAAAAAAAGTTAATGACTTACTTGCTTGCTTTGATCGATGCTGCTATGCTGTTACGCCTAGACATCAGATATGCTTGACTAGCAGCGTGTGGCTGGTGTAAATTTTATTTCATTATGAGGTGGAGTCAGCAAGCAGGCTAGCGTTGCAGGCATTCCGTTTGGGGGAGGGCGGGCGCGTAGGTTACGGGAGTTGAGGAGCGAGTGGATTAATGGGAGGGGGGGGGGGAGGAACGCCTGCCAAATTCTCGGAAGAGGTTAGATTGATTAATCGATTGATTGATTGAGTGATTGATTTAATTATTTATTTATTAATATTTATACTGAGTAGCCCCAATTCAGCTAAAAGCTGATTTAAATGGAGCCCTGATGAAGTGTCTATCTCACGTTTGAGGATTTTACATATCCGTAATATGTGGGTCTTCCTAAGCAAAATCATCATTGAGTTTTTCGCGGTCAAAGTTTCCGGATGTGATGTCACAAGAGGCATCCCAAGCCAGTTTTATTTTGTTACATGCCACGAAAAGCTCCTTGTGACATCACATCCGGTAACTTTAACAGCAAAAAAGTTCATTAAGTTGCAATTTTCGGTTGATGACATATGCTAGAAATACGAATCCGCAATAATCCCCTCGCTCGCCTTTTCTACTACTACCACCCACCCCTATAGTTTATTTTCCCTATACATTGTCCCTAATGCCAAGACCGCGTCTGTCGATAACAAATCCCAAAAGGTCGGTTCGTGGTACGTAGATTTTGAACGTTATCTCGGCAAATATTTACTCGATTTCAATTCTGAAAACAGTTTTGGAATTACCGAGTCTAACTACATAAAATACGTGTCTATTATATTACAAGAACGTACATACCCTTCGTAAAAACGGTTTATGTACTAAGAAATTATTCGGCAATCAGCCAGCCCGACCCAGCAGCCTCGTCGTATATTATTATCTCGCCTGCGTTAGTGCAGGAAATATATTGCTATACCCTCGGCGTCCGTGACTGCGTCCGGGCCAAATTGATAATGTCAGCGTTAAGGTCAGCTTTAAGATGTTAAATTTACAATGTGTTTAGTATTGAACCAGACGTTCGTATATACCCCACACGATAACAAGCTTTTTTCTGAGCTTTCACTATTTTGTATACTGATCAGTGGCGAAGCAGGCCACAACAACTGGTCATACCAACTTTCTAATTTCATGTCATGATGGCGATCAGACACGGTCTATTTGGCTCCAGCAACTTTTGTTTAATTTTATACCTCTACTTAACTTTATCCAGTATTGCTGCTGTTGAAATAAAGTTTCGGAATCGGGATTGCTGTACTGAAGTTTTCTACGTTTCACAGATGGTATGCACAAATAAAATCGAAGGTTTGTTACACCAAGTCAAAAGCTCGACGAGTAAGCCTTAGCCTATTTCAACATCGACTCAAGTTGTTGTCGGATGTCGTCTCGTCCTTCAAACGGGATTATCAATGTTATTGATTTGCCTTTCAAATGACATCTAGACTCAACCTGGTCCACCTGCTGTTTCCGAAACGTTTACCGAGTTACCAAATACACGAGGTTTAAAAGTTGGCCATCTAAATGCCCGAACTATCCTTTACAAAATGGACGAAATCCGTATGATGATTAAATATAACAATTTTGATATTCTCTCTATATCAGAAACCTGGCTAGATGACTCAATCCTAGATTCTGAGATAATGCTGCCTGGTTATACCTTAGCAAGATGTGATCGAAGAAATGGCAAACGTGGTGGTGGTGTGTTGATATATGTTCGGGATAATCTGCCTTACAAACCCAGAGAAGATCTCACATTGCGAAATAATTCAGAATCATGCTGGATTGAAATACTTAAACCCAAACGCAAGAAGATGCTTTTCTGTTGTGTTTACAGACCTCCAGATTATTTGCTTGATGTATTTATTGATGATTTTGATAAGATATTATCAACACCATCGCCTAATTTTGAAATCATTATAATGGGTGATTTTAATGTTGATTTTATTGTGCCAAGAACTGTCAAAACCCAAATTTCAACAAAAACAAAAACTCCAACGATTGAGCAGTAAACACAATTTGGATCAGATGATCAAGACACCCACAAGAGTTACCGAAACATCTCAAACAGCCATTGATCTCTTGTTTACAAACAATATACATCGTGTGGTTGCGGTTTTAAAATCCAAGGGAAGAATCCGACCTTTTTATTTTTTTTATTTTCCTACCTCCCCTTTGTTTTCTTTTTCTACGATTTCCATAACCCCTTTGGGAAAAAGTGGGTAAATACAAACCACCTTTTTGCCTAACCATTATAATTTTTTTATAGGTGAAAAGAGTTGTTTCTTAAAAAAATTCCTACACAACAACGCTTGCTTTTCATTTTTTTTTATTCTCTAACATGATAACAATGTTTATATAGAAAACGGTTTTTTCAAAAACATTTTTGTTTATTAAAAACATCTTTTATTTTTTAAAACAATCATTTTTTTAAATTTATTTAGGAAAAAAACAATCATTTGTTAACCCTCTATACATTTGTAAAAAATAAAAACGATTTTTTTTGTAATAAAAATGTTTTATTCAATATATCTTTATTTCCATCTTTTTATTCTATCGATACATTTACATTTATAAATCAATTTAGTAGTAATTCTTTTTAAGTAATTTCTTTTGCAAAATTTACAGTATTGTTTGTCGACTTTGCATTTTCTACATGTATAATGCATTATAAAATGATCCCAGTACCGAACCTGCATACTACAGTACGAACAAAACATCTTGCTTTGAGTATTTAACATCAATACCCCAACAAGAACAACAGATATATATTTATATGTTTATTCATGTATTGGAATTAAAGTCAAATTTTTTTACTTCTTCTTCTTCTTTCACACTTCCCAAAACGTTTTTTTTGTTGTTTATTTCTTCAATCTCTTTTATATTTTGCTAAATTACGAGATCTTTCTATAAGTGTGGATCTCGAATAAGTGTGGATGGATCATAGGTTCTACCCTTACGATGGTAGAAATCTTCAGCATAGGATCGAACAATGTCTCCACTGTACATTAAAAAAGACCAAATATCATAACTTGCTTCTTTAAGTATAACGTACAACCCCTTGAAGATGTCCAATTTCTTTACTTTCATTTCCAGTTTCACGACTGCATACAAAAAACGAAATTTCATTCAATTTGAGATTACAAAAAGGAGTACCAACTAATTTCGCTTCATCAATCATTTTATCAGCTTTTTCTTTGTTACGAAATATTAACGACCAAGTCTTTCGCTGGGGCATGTACATCTTGTAGTAGTACATCATCCAAAATGATTTAACACACGCATAGTTGAACTTTTTTTATATCCTGATTTCACAAAAATACTTTTATTTTTTTGCTAAATCCACATCAATATTATATATTGTCTGACACACAGCTATATTTCTAACAAATTTTCCAATATTCTCCGATTGATCTATTTGCGAATAGATATATACGTATTTACAACCATCAGGTAAATCACATAGGAATAATAGTTTAAAAAGTTGATAATTAGCAATTAATGATAATGTAGGAACTTTTTCACATTTTACCAACACAAGTTGAACACGTCCTAAAACAGCAATAAAATATTTTGGTTCAAAGGTTTGTCTTGATTCTTCGGTGGTGGTTTTCTTTTAAAAAAATATGTTCCATCTTCCATAAAAAAAATGTGATCCTTCATTTTTCTCAAACTCTTCATTTTTCTCAAACTCTTGTGGATGCATCATTTATATATATATATAACGAGCAGCTATACTTTTAACACCTTTTCCAATATTGTCCGATTGATATATATATATGCGAATAGGTCTATACATACTGATGACCAAGCACCGGTAAATCACATAGGAATAATAGTTTATAAAATTGAAACTTGGGAAGATAATTAGGACGTAACATGGGAACTTTTTCACATTTTACCAACACAATTTCAACATCTTCTAAAGTTGTAATAAAATCATCATTTAGACAATACAGAGCTTCATCTTGATTCGGTAATGGTTTTATTTTTATAAAATATATTTTATCCTCCATAAATGTAAAATGTGATCCTTCATTTTTCTCAACTCTTGTCTTTACACAACATTTGTTTTAGAATCTAACACTCTTACCAACCAAGTCTAACATCTTCTTATATAACCATCCAAAACCAATCTGTCATATATATTTTATTCTGTAAATCTTGAGATTTATGAAAATTATGCTTTCATTTTTTAATTTGAAAAATTATTCCATCATTAATCCAGGGTAACCAATCTTTATTAAGAGCTGTATCTTGTGGATCATCTCGATGTTGGTACCAAATCTGCAACATATTCATTTTTTCTTCAGCTGTGCATACAATCAAACGACCAATTTGTTTATTCGATTTTTTAAATCGAATTACTTCACAAAAAATCTTTATTTTCTTTAAAATTAATCAAAGAAAGCTTTTCGAATAACACGTTAACATGTTCAGCTTTTATCACAAATATATTTACAGCATCCATTATTTTTATTGCTCCTGCCATTACTTCTCTAAAAAAAATATTTGTTGATCTTCTTATATATGACTACTCCTTCCCAAATCTGAACGTATCTACTTCCGGAAACGCCTTTTTTTATTTTTCAAACCCTTTACAAAAAAAAATAGTATTTTACTTCCGGAATCACTACATACACCTCATTACACATCTGTTCGTTGTCGTGATAACTTCTCCGTCGCCCTTGCTTTCATTTTTTTTTTTGAAAATACTTTTTTTCCAAATTACAAATCATTTTTTTTATAAAATGCAATTCACCATACCTCTTTTCAAAAAATTTCATCAACATTTTAAACACAAATTTTTTTTTCTCAAAAAATTATTTATTTTCCATCCACACTACCATCTTAAACTTTGAACAAGAAAGGAAGAAAGACTGGCGGCCATGTTTGCTTCGCGTCAAAAAAAAAAGACAACAACAACAACCAACATCTTTATGTGTAAGGGATTGGCATTAGCTCAACTACAACCATCATCGGATTGTGCAATAAGTATTATTTGAATTGACTTCCCCTCCTGATCACGCCTATTAGTTATGAACTACCTCACCGTTGGAGACTTTTTAGGACACCGCCCCGAATCCCAGAGTATCTACTCTTCTCTGATTGGTCAATTCAAATACTTACTGCAATCTGATTGGTTAAGAGCTAGTGCCAATCCCTTACACATGAATAATAATAATAAAATATATATGACTACTCAAGGGCACTACCAATGTCGTGAAATTTATTAAGAGGTTGAGTAACACATGACCTATTTCAGCGGAAATCATGCTGGAGATCATATAAAGAGTTCTTAATGAAAAAAGAAACTTGAGTGAAAATCAAACGTTCAACAACTTTAGATATTTGGGATAGTAAAGAAATTGGTCTGTAATTAGTAACTTCATGAACGTCACTTTTCTTAGGGACTGGAACTATATTAGCATGTTTCTATCCTGAGGGAACTACACCCTGTTGGATAGATAACTCGAAGAGAGCAGCCAGGGAGGGAGCGATAACTTCCGAACATCGTTTTAAGAGATAAGCAGGTATTCCATCTGGGCCAGTTGCTTTAGAAGGTAACAAATTAGATAATAGAGACTGTACTAAGAATTCAGAAACAATTATGGAATCAAGAGAATTGAGAGTAGAATTTGAAGGAGAAGATAAAGAAGAAGACCTAGAGTCAGGATTAAAGACTGATGCAAAAAAGTTGTTAAAAGCGTCAGCCTTTTCTTTTGAAGAAGAGAGTTTAAGATCTCCTAATTTCATCACATCAGGTAATGAGGATTTTGACGATTTAGACTTAAAAAATCTCCAGAAAGGTTTAGAATTAACGTATATATAGATTCAGATAAACTAGATAAATATTCTCTTTTTCTAGCGTTAATCCAACACTTCACATGCTGTCGTCTTTTGCGGAACTTTTCCCATAGTAGAGGCGAGTTCTTAGCCTTTGCTTTTCTTCTGAGAGACTCTTTCATTTTTATGGCATGAAGTAGGTCCTTTGTAATATAAGGAGGTGTAAAGGAACGCTTTAGTATGGTTTTAGGTATAAAAGAGTCGACAGCAACGAGGAAGGCAGCTTTCCACTTTAACCAGGCAAGATTCACGTTGTCACTCTCACTGAGAACTATATCCAGTAAGGGAGTGTTTTGAAGATAATTAATAAGACCATTGAAGTCACCTTTGGAATAGTTATAGACAATGCGCTTGGTGGATTGTTTAGGCTGTTGGTGAATATTTAAGTAAAAAGTTATAGCTTTATGATCCGAGTGCAATGGAGTCGTCATCAGCAACTTCAAAGTTGTCCGTCAAATGTTCATTCGTAGTGAGAACCAAGTCAATGAGATTTTTGCCACGAGTAGGTGAATTGATCAGTTGAAAGTAATCAAAGTCAGTAATAACGTCAATAAAACCAATTTCAGATGACAAAATGGAGAAACCAGATCCGTTAGTCCATTGGATATTAGGAAAATTAAAGTCACCAAACAATACAACATCCTTAAATTGAGAGTCAGAAACAAATTTTAGGAAACGATTCAGTTTATGCAATAATTCACTAGAAGAATCAGGTGGGCGGTAACAAACAGCGACAAGAACTTTATTAGAAGACGGATTAATCACGACAGAGGCAAGTTCTAATGTATCAGAAGAAAAATCGGTGGGTACACACCTGATTGAATATTTTACAGCTAACAGGACACCTCCCATTTTACCATTACTCCGGTCACGTCGAACAAGCTTGTATCCGGCAGGCAAGATTTCATCATCACTAATGTTGTTGGATAGCCAAGTCTCTACTAAAGCAACAACGTAAAAGCTGTTGCCATAAACAATATCTTGTAAACAGGAAAGTTTGTTCAGGTGACAATTCGTTGAAGGATCATGGTAATTTACTTTTAAGCTTCTGACATTCTGACACAAAATGTTAAGAGAACCGCATGTTCCGGATTAGTTTGAACATCACCAGATACATTAATTAGAAAAAATTATAAGTAGGAGATATGGAGTAAAAAGCGGCCACCAAACACAGGTTTCCGAAACGCATTCGTAAAAGGATTTTGTTTCATTGTTAGCCAACGAGCACGACTATTAATACCCATAGTTTTAACAAATGTGATATTAAAACTCGCGCACAACAACCTGTGATTTGGTAGACTTTTTGAAGAACTGCTGTTCCAATGGTGAAACCCAGAGGAGGTGCGAAGGTCGTCCCGGCATGCATTGCGCTTTGTTTTCTTCGTATTTGCTCTGGCGTAAAGTTGGCGGACAAAATATATATTTTTTCAGTGGTGCTTTTTTGTTTCAAAACCTGTGTTTTAAAAGGTAAGCTTTCTATATGATGTTGTTAGCTTAATCCAACAGATGTTACTCTGGGTTTTTTTGTCGTAGCATAATTGTTTCGGATCAATAAACAATTTTTTTGTTGATGCCTTCACGGGTCACAAAATTTCGCTGTAAAGTGATGAGCGAATATGTGTACTTATTTAACGAAATACGAACGCAAACACAACACTGGATAGGTTATTATAACAAGCTGAAAATTCTCTTTCAGTTAATAGTATAAAATTCCTTGTTGCTCCATGAACTTAATTACAGTTAGACGTTGAAAAACCACTATTTTTCAATTTGCGAGAAAATCGTACTCGCATAACACATCTCTGTTCCGCCATAAAAAGTAGGCTTTGGAACTTGAATTTTGTGCAGATTATAGTTTAAGCCTTTTACTCTGTCGTCAGTAACTTTTTAGATATCCGAGAAGTATATTTGCGATGAAATATCGGTTTTTTCACGAGAACTATTTCTTGTTGGTGGTTATATTGCATTTAGTTGCCTTGAATTATTCAAATATATTTACCGTAATATTTGATGAAATCTTTAAAAAATTTCTTCGGTGTGAATATGAAAGAATTTGCTTTCTTTTAGTAGTAATTTTTTTCTTGTTGCTCCACAATTTAAATGAGGAGAGGTCTGTGAAATTCCGCGTCTTCTCGGTTATACTTCGCCATTCGTCAGATTGGCAACAAAACGTGCCTATGACGTTTGTTGTTTTGGATTACGTTTCCCCGCTCTCTTACTTTTATTTGGCGCTCGAAATTCTTTGGTTGTCAGAACTACTAACTAAGTTTGATCCTTTCAGGAAACGTAACCAAACGAAATGTTGAAGAGACTAAGGGCAAATTATGTTGTGCCATTGTAAGCTCAAACTTTTCACTTTTGTACTTTGCTACCTTCAACAATGATTGTGTGCATACTGTCCATATATCTATGTGAGAGTTGAGTTCATCCTCTCCCCATTGACCGTGTTTAATAACAATAATCCAAGTTGTTTTGCGCATGGCTCCTTTAAGATTTATTTACTTCTTTACTCCACAGTACCCCATGACATACCATTTGTTATAAAATACAGATAATTTAATGGAATTGGTATCTTTTATGTTTTCAGGTTCATGCTCAATTTTTATTTCCACAGAAAGTTTCCTCAGAGGCCTTCTCCATGAAAAAAGAGCCTTTTGGTAAAATGTTTTAGGCCAGGTCTCAAGCACAGGCTTTACAGTAGTAGATGGGGAATTCAGAATATTAAAGTTGCATAGCAGAATTACCTCTATTGCTTGATTTGTACTTCTGAGATCTTTTAAATTAAAGAATTAATACATTTTTAAAGCTGTGTATTACATTTGAAATAACATTACAATGATATTACAGCCACAAGTCTATATGATAACAAGTTGGGCCCCGGGAGAACATGCCCCCAGTTCCTATGCCTGTGGAAATTTAATTTCTTAATTTCTAAGTAGTCAGATAATTTTCCTGACCCCTTGACAAAGGCAGGAAACTGTAGGTTATACCAACAGTGATTTTTCAAAACAGTTAAGTGCTAAGATTCCAAAATTTTGTTGATACATACAATACTAGTGATGTACAATTTGAGGTTTATTGTCAATGCTTTATTGCCTTTATATATGGAGCTTTTCCAAAAGGTCTCCATTGCCATCTACAACTAAGTTCTAGATGTTTGGAGTGGTCTAACAATAAACTGCTGATGTCAAATATATCCCATATTATAATTTAATACAAAGAAAGTCTATTGAATGGTCCATAGTCTATTGAATATAGTTAATAATGAAATTTTATTAAATTGAGAGGGGGTTTATAAAGGAAATAACTTTGAAATCTAAAAACAGCACATTTAAAATCAAGAATGTTAATACTCGACTATAAAAGCTATAAAAATCCTTGTTGATATATATCAATCCTAACATTAAGTCGTATAATGCTTTTCATTGTGCGCCGTCATGGCTGCCTGCCCCCGTCGATTGCTCTGTATATTTTTCCAAATTTCTCTCCTATGGAGAGTTTTATCGACTCCAATTACACTCCAACGTCAATCTAAGGAGGTCTTATTCCGACATGGATACTTCTCATTGGGTCGATACGCCTATGTGGATAATTCTAGGTGGTTTGTTTTCATCGCGCGAGTATGCTTCAAGTGCACCAAGTTGTCGTCTCACTACAACCTCAATCATCCCTCGCTAAAGATCTCAAAGCATGGCAATACGACCCTCGCTCTTCCTGGAAGGCTTTTCGTCATGGATCTCACGATCTTTATGGATATTCAGGCAAATCCTGGGCCTGGACTCACGTTGGAAAGCGTTAATGACTCTTGGTCTAATACGAACTGTCGTGAATTTAATTCTCGCGCCACTACTGTTAAGTATTCACGGAGCCAGCTATTTGATTTAAGATCTAAATATCAAGTCTCTGATCGCCTATACTGTCTTCTGAAGGACAGGGGCATTTTAAGATCACGAGGAATAAGAAGTGGAATATCTGTACGACAGAAGAACAGTCGTATTCCCATCATTTTAAGAGACAGGGTTCGATATTGTTCTGTCAAGAAGGGCGCTAATTTGCATAATTTGTGTTATGTCAAGCGTGCCGATCGACAACTTCAGCCACACGCTCTCAACTTGACCAGTGGGAAATTCGAAATAACTACTCATGCAACCATTGCAGTTCACTCAATTCCCGTCCTTATTTCATATCGGCAGCGGGACAGTTATAAGCAGCGGAGGAACTTTTCCTGTCTAAAGAAAATTCAAAGGAATTCTGCTGCAGTTTCTGAGTCAGTATTTAATAGAAGATTCACTTCCTGTCTTTTAAATGCAAGATCTGTCTGCAACAAGACCCTGATTATTAAGGATTTTGTTGTTGATTACGAAGTTGATTTGATGGGAATAACGGAAACATGGCTACATCTGGAAGACAATGACGTCATTATTGGCGAACTGTGCCCGAATGGCTTCCGTCTCGTTCATACCCCTCGACCAGTAGGTCGTGGTGGAGGTGTGGGTCTTCTTTACAAACATGGCATTAGCACCAAATCAAGAGTCGCTGAGCATTCGTTTCGATCCTTTGAATGCACGGATGTTACTTTCATCAACCGCAAAACTTTTAGAGCTATTGTTGTTTACCGTCCGCCTGACACTGGTGCAGCAATCAGTCTTTTCTTCGAGGAGTTTTCCAGTCTACTTGAAGAAGTCACTGTGAGCCCCGAGGAACTCGTGATCATGGGGGACTTCAACTTTCATATGGATGACACAGATAATATCTCTGCGAGGCGATTTGGTAGCCTTCTGGATTTGTTTAATCTCAAACAGCATGTGACGGTCCCCACCCACAAACATGGTCATATTTTGGACCTTATCATCACAAGGATTAACTCTGATACTCTTGGAGTGAACAATGTTAATGTTTTGGAGCAATTTATATCAGACCACAAAGCTATTTGTTTTACCTTGGAACTTGATAAAATCCCAAATGAAAGGAGAAAAGTTGTTAGTCGCAGACTAAAAAACTTTGATTTTGAAACCTTTAACGACATGATTAGTTCGTCGGGTTTGCTAGATGACAAAACGTCTGATTCTCTTGAGTCACTAGTCGATAAGTATGACATTGTCCTGCGTGAAACCTTGGACAAGTTGGCACCATTGAAATCCCGGACTATAGTGATTCGTCCTAACGCTCCCTGGTATAATGAAGACATCGCTGCTGCAAAGAGGGAGAGACGTAGGCTTGAGCGGAAGTGGCGTGTCGGGCGACTTGAGTGTGATAGGCTAAGTCATCTGGAACAATGTAATTCCGTTAACGCAATGCTGTATAGGGCGAAAGAACAGCACTACTCCGCGGTCATCCAGGAGAACGCTCATGATACCAAGCTACTTTTTCGAACTACACTGTAAATTCAAAAGAGTCATTTTGACTCCTTTGAAGGAGTCATTTTTTTGACCCCAGGACGACACCTCGAAGGAGTCATTTTGACTCCTTTTTGGCCTACTCCTTTAAAGAGTCATTTCTACCCTTTACAAGAGTCATTTTGACACCTTCAAAGGAGTCATTTTGACACCTTCAAAGGAGTCATTTTGACACCTTCGAAGGAGTCATTTCTACTCTTATGTAGGGTCAGACGACACCTTTGAAGGACTCATTTTGACACCTTTGAAGGAGTCATTTCTACTCTTATGTAGGGTCAGACGACACCTTTAAAGGAGTCATTTTAACTCTTCTTTGGGGTCATTTTTACTCTTATGCAGAGTCAGATGACACCTTCGAAGGAGTCATTTTGACCATTCTTTTGGCTAACTTCTACTCTTATGTAGGGTCAGACGACACCTTCGAAGGAGTCATTTTAACCCTTCTCAGGGTAATTTCTACACTTATGTAGGGCCGTCAGACGACACCTTTGAAGGAGTCAATTTTACACTTTTTGGGTAATTTCTACTCCTTTGAAGAGTCATTGGTATCCTTTATGAAGTTCATTCTACTCTATAACAAGTTGTGCAAATTAACAATGTTATTTGAATGATTCCTGTAATTTGAATGATACATGCATATTGCATATATACAGAAACAAAAATAGAGATTGTGTAAAATAGTTTATTAAACTAAATATGTCAATATTTTCAATAATTTATTAACTAAATATGTCAACAACATACTGTACTGGTAGGTTTTAAAATCTACTTAAAAATATTTCTCAATAGTACATTATCGGTCCTAATCAAGGTAAACATGATATTATCATGCCCAATTAATGGACATTCAAACAACTGGCCCAGGTTAACATCTTGTTTTAGGAACTCACACATATTTCACTAAAAGATCATTTCAAACTAAGTAACGATATTCGGTTGAAACACTACGTTTATTTATTTCCTACTAAGCTGTGGACCTAGTTACTCTGTCCTAATTCATCAGAGGAATTATAGCTCTAATGAAGGCATGAGTCAATGTGTCAAAGACTTTGGAAGAGTTTTGCAAGAAATAACTAAACGTAGTGTCAATTTTCACTAAAAATTCAATTAACATTATAAAAACATGAAATTTTCAGTTATATTATCAATGTTTTGTTTCAATAAAATGTTCTAACTGTTTTCATCCTTTATCTTCCTACCAATTGCACGCCTCTCATTTCTCCATGTTTGTGCCATAATGCCATTGTTGCCTCATTGGTGTATTCTGTTGCTTTATAGAAGTGCTTCAGGACATGAGCTGAAAATACAGTAAATAAATATATAAATTTTAAAATATTAATAAGAGGGATATAGTCCTACAGGTATAAGAGCAAGCCTGAAAATAAGCGGCCGGACACGGACATTGTCCGGCACAAAAAGGGTAACTGACCGGAACAGTTGCCTTTGTTCCTGACAATTTGTCCGGTACTGATAAACTCTGCAACATATTGCATTTTGAATGCCACCAACCAAATAACAGCAGAAAATAAATATCTAACAATTAAAACATTTAACAGAACAAAATAAAAGCAGACGACAAAACTCATCGCAAAAGTTAGATTCGCTGAGTAAAACCTCTGTACAAGCCTGGGTACCAGTTTCTTTAGACTTTGTCCCAGTCCTATATCCATTGTGCGCGTTTTCCCGTGACCAAAAAGAATCGTTGAAAGCAGCAACAGTTCAGAAATGGGTCAACGAAGATCTAGCGAAGGCCAATGCCAACATTTGGCTAGCTTACGAAGCAAACGGAGTCCTGGGAAATGTAGAGAAGTTATTCTGTAAGTTGTGCACAAAGTATGAACATTGAATACGCACAATGAAAGACTTCTCTTTCCTGAAACAGACGATTTTTATGGATTTTAATTAATTTAAAAATTGATGATTATCCTTAGTTGCTCTAGTAAACAGTAAACTACTAGTTTAGTACTGGGTGCACCATCTGGTTAATTTAACTGTGGTTTTGACTTTGTTTGACATTATTACAATTAGAGTTTAATAAACACCATCAAAAGGAAGCAAGGATTTTCATTGTTTCCCAATTGCTCTAGTCTGCTTAGTGCAATAGTGGCATGATTTTGCATTTATACAGACTAATATATATATATACAGCACAGGTACAAAATGCATAATTTGTGATGTCCGGTACAAAATGTCCAGTGTCAGGCACCAATTGGTTGGTGCCTGACACTTTGTCAGACACACTTGAAAAAGTTATTTTCAGGCTTGATAAGAGATATTTCTAGAGGTATTTTTAAAAAATTCAAGTGTAGAGGTACAGTACTGTGGCTCTAAATACTTGCTTTTGTAAATTACTTTTTCATTTGAAAGGAAATAATGAAAGAGAAGTAATAGAGATGAGAATGCAGAATCAACCCCTCACTAACTTGACCTATAACATTGACCTATAATCCAGAACCATAGTGATAAATTAGGCAGATATGCATACGGTACCAGTCAATTTAACAATTAGACAACAAGGCACAAGTGTTCTATGCAAGCCAAGTTGTCTAACGCTCATCACAAGTTAATTGTTTTAGTATCAACAAACTAGTCAGTCAAACTTAAAATATGAAAATAAAGACAAACCGCAAAGTTTCTACATTGTTTTGATTTTCAAAACTGGTGCTTAATCACTATAAGTGGTCTATCACAAATAGACCCATAGTAGTATAGCCAATTAGCATTGGCGACAGACCACTAGTTTAAGTTTGTTGTCTTGATGCCATTGAATGATAATTATCCAATGGCTTTGGTGTTACCGTGCTCTCTAAATTTAGATTACAACAAAAACCTGGTATTATTAAAGACTTGAGGGGACTTTTTGAGAGAGGCATACAGTAATAGGTCTCTTATTGTTAAAATTTAAACACATGTATAACAACACATATTTTTTCCAAGGAAAGTCCTAAAGTAAGTTATCGGCACTTTGAGCATTAATTGAGAATCCCTTTCGTACATTTTTTCATACATTGCTGTATATCCTGGCTTTTGTCCATGTTTTGTGGTGGGCACCAATATTTATTATAATCTGATTGCATTTTCTGCTTAGTGAATCAATCTTTTGCTGATGGTAGCAAGTAGTAACACAATTTAAAAGTAATGTAATTATAACCAATTTCAATTTTTTAATTACCGTATAGCCAATTTCTGACCAATTATTAGTTTGACCTTCACACAGTCCAGATAATTGGACTTTTCCCTGTGACTGATAACTGGGCCAGAATATATTTCCAAATAAGGCTGACAATAAATTGGGATCTTCATGAATTACGGTAATAGATTTCTATGTGCAAATAGCACATTGTGTCGGTCACAAGAAACTACATATATATCACTTCAATATGCCATGCAAAGACTTTGCAGATATAATGTAAAATCTCACTCTCAACATTTTGGTACAGGGGAAATACATATTATTTCAATATTTCCTCAACTAATTCAAACTAGATAATACTGGGAAATGAACCCTGCGACCCTGGCAATATACAGTACACCAGCACACTGACTGACTGAACTATGGGAGCTTGGCTACAAGTTCAGTATATACCTGTACGACCATGGTGGAAATGCCAAGAATGAAGTGAATGGGTTTATTACTGAGAATATTTGGCACTTACAATCAATTAAGGCTCCTGATGGTTTTAAACATGAATGCATAACTATATTAGACTAAAGTACTTAAAGGACCATCTGTACACGGTACGATTTGTCGTATACGATTGTCATCTTGGTGTATGTGATCAAACTGTACACGCATGTCAACATTCAACATCGAATCAGAAACAAGAATTATGTTGTGTGCAAACAATTGCATACGCCAGTACGACAATCATATACAACAATGTATGCCAGAATGACAATCGTATACGATGAATTGTATCGTGTAGAAGGGCCATAAGGAAGCCTAGTTAGTAAGTACTCGTACTTACTCGTACCAAGACCAGTCAGGGGTGTGACACAGGCTAGTCTTGTAGTTGCATTTTTCTTAACTGGTTCCAGTTGGTTTATCACACTTACAATTTTCCTTCACTATAACTTTAATATGTCATCTAATTAATGTAGTGTAAATGCCAAATATTCTCAGTAAAATATCCATTCACTTCATAATGGCATAATACCATCATAATACTGAACTTGTTGCCAAGCTCCTGTCATAGGACTCCATAATCCCAAGAGCTGTGGGCTGTGGCTTAATTTGATTTCCAGCTACTAAACTGTTAGGCCTTGAAGTTATATTTTTCACAACCAATCTCAGTTGCATCTTCACACTCAAAGTTTTCCTTCACTATAACTTCAACATTGTCATAATTACTAAGTGCCAACCAGCAACCAGTTTCTCTTAGAATTAAATCAGTTTAATTGCTTTGATGAAGAGCAAGATTTAATATAATAAACAGTTCTAGTGCATTTTCCTTCAGGGGCTTAACTGGCTCATAAGACCTTTTTCAACAAACTTTCAAAGGTCTTATGAGCAATTGACGAAAGCTGATCAATATAAATGTTTCAACAGCGACTCACTCGACGAATAATGTCAATGGCGTCCAAAATTAATGGTGAACACAGATTTAAGTATTATTAAACATTAAGAGAGCAGTAGATTATCACCACAGTCATTAACAAATTATATACAACTCACCAGTCGCAGCAATCACGCGCCCGGATACGCTTTCCAGCCACCTTAAGCGGTTTGACTTTGACCACTGCTTTGAAAACAACAGTGATCAACTGCATGCCTTCTTTCTTCGGATTAAACGAGCATAATCGCGAACAAAATCTTTAGCAAGGATAGTCGTCTAGTTGGTAGAAGTCCAGCGGATCAATACGTATTTCATCTCGCTTGTAGATAGGTTTCATACGTCAAATAAAGTTATAAAGATACGAGCTTCTCTTCGCACGCAGAACATGTAAAATCGCGAAGCGACGAATGCGAAACATCACGTGTCACTCTGATCACGTGCTATGTGGAATAAAGTACCGGTCGGCATTTTGATACATGTTCAGAAAGATTTTGACAATGTTGTCAGCTTGGCGGAGCCTGAGGATTTCAGTATTATTTTAGACCAGATTGGTGTAATATTAGACATATTTGGTGTGTAGACAACCATATATAAAGACAATGATGCATTCAATTTAATTTATGATGTTAGTGAAATCAGCTACTCAGTTGTTTTTCATGCATTACTAAAACAGAATACAGAATAGTTCATAATTATTCAAATATTTTTGAATAGAATAATTTTATATATTTAATTACCAATTTTTACCTCAACTTATCCACAAATCAAGAAAAACTACAATGACTCCAAGAAAGAGCATAATAACTCCAACAAAGAGTGCTATGACTCTAACAAAGAGTGCTCGGACTCCAACAAAGAGTGCTGCGACTCCAACAAAGAGTGCTATGACTCTAACAAAGAGTCCATCGACTCCTCCAGGAGTCCTATAACTCCTAGAAAGAGTTCATGGAGTGCACTAAAGTGTCATTTTGACCCCATGTTGGGGTCAAAACAACCCTTAGAGTCAAAACCACTCCTTGAAGGGTCAAAATGACCCTTCGAGGAAAGGTGCTGAAATGACTCCTTGGGGTCAAAACGACTCTTTTGAATTTACAGTGTATTGACAAGTTATTGCAGAAGAGCACAGAGAAGCGCTACCCGTTCGCTAATAATGATCAGGAACTCGCAAATGCTTTTGCTGATTTCTTTAGTACCAAGATTGAGAATATTCGTGATGAATTGCTGTCTAGGAGAGGAGAACTGGGTGCTCACCCTAATACCAATGTTGAGCCTACTGCCTGCTCTTCTCGTTTCGATGCTTTTGATATGGTGACTGATGAAGATGTTCTGAAGTTGGTCAGTGGTTCTACCATCAAGTCATGTTCACTTGATCCACTACCTGCAATAATTATGCAGAAATGCTACTCCACTCTTGTTCCAGTTTTCAGGAGGGTGATTAATCTATCGTTGTCAACTGGATCTATGCCAAATGATCTAAAAGTCGCATTACTGTTGCCTTTACTGAAGAAAATAAATGCTGATTTTGAGATATTTGCTAGTTTCAGACCTGTATCGAACTTGAAATTTCTATCGAAACTGGTAGAGAAGTCTGTGTTTGCACAGTTGAATAACTATCTTACAACGAACGACCTTCACGAGCTTGGACAATCAGCCTACAAGACTTTCCATAGCACAGAAACTGCCCTGCTCTCTGTCACAAATGACATCATGTTATCACTGGACAGAGGTAAGAATGTTTTTCTATTGTTGTTGGACTTGTCGGCAGCATTCGACACGGTGAACCATTCTATGCTACTCACGAGATTGGAGAAGTCGTTTGGTGTTACCGGGACAGCCCTTCGATGGTTTCAATCATACCTTTCTGACAGAACGCAGTCCGTTAATATCAAAACTGCGAAATCTACAGTACGAGATCTGACTGTGGGTGTTCCTCAGGGGTCCGTTTTGGGCCCCGTGTTATACCTACTGTACACTTCGCCACTTGCCCAGGTTATAAGAAGTTATGATCTTGATTATCATCTATATGCTGACGATACTCAGCTTTATTTCTCTTTTAATACGGCGGATGTTGATGAGGCGAAGACGAGAGTAGAGAACTGTGTAACTGCTATATGCCGTTGGATGGACATAAACGAACTGAAACTAAATCATGACAAGACGGAAGTTATGCTCATTCACTCAAAGTATCGAAACGGTCCGTCTTTTGACAACTTTAACATTGGCGACGAGACGTTGCCTACTACCGCTTCAGCCAAAAGTTTGGGAGTGATCTTTGACGAGCACATGTCATTTGATGCTCATGTCTCGGGGGTTTGTAAATCATCATTCTACCATCTGAGGAATCTGTCAAAGATTAGGAAATACCTTACGAAGGAGTCATCCGAAGTTGCAGTACATGCATTTGTAACGTCGAAACTGGATTATTGTAATTCTCTACTTTACGGTTCTCCAAAATATCAGTTAAAGAAGCTACAACGCGTCCAGAACACTGCAGCACGAATTGTATGCCACGTTAGCAAGTTTCAGCACATCACTCCTGTTTTGATAGGTCTTCACTGGCTTCCAGTGAACTATCGCATCATTTTTAAAGTTTTACTGTTAGTTTATAAGTCGCTCAATGGTACATCTCCTAGCTACTTGGTCGATAAACTTCGTTATCGCACCCAAACACGATCGTTGCGATCTGTCACCAATGCCCTCTTGGACCAGCCCAAGTCCTCTACAAAGACATATGGCGATAGAGCTTTCAGTGTATGCGCCCCAAGGTTGTGGAATGATCTTCCACTTACTTTGCGGAGATCAGATTCAATTGACAATTTTAAAAAGGGACTAAAAACTTATCTTTTTAAACAATTTCTGGACAATGGTTCGTTATTTTTGTAAATATAGTTTTATGTTATAGTTTTTAATATTTATATATTTTAATGATCGTAACTGTAAAGCGCCATGAGCGTAGGAATGGCGCTATATAAATAAAATATTATTATATTATTATATTATTATAAATAATAAAAAGTAAGGATAACTATTCAAGATTTTTAAACTTGGTTAGTTTGAGCATGTTTTTTTGCACCAAAAAGCTATCTCTGTCAGATGACCAAAAAGCTATCTCTGACAGATGCCAACACATTCAGTTTAATTAAGGATCGGTTGCTGGTTCCTGCAAAACGATAATCCATTTCGAATCCGTTCACATTGCGAGGCAATATATTTACAAATATCAAGCTTAGAAATCTGATGTGTACACGACAAACCAGGCGGAATATTAAACGTTAAAGTGTTGCTTGGGAATACAATGAATATAAACAAGTTCGTGTGAGCCAAAAACTGAAGTGTTCTTGCCATGAACAGTCTTATACCACGAACGGTTTTTAAACCGCCATTTTAAAACAATGTTCGCTTCCCGAAGGTTCGTTGAACAATGAAGTATTTCCGGCGGGGAATCGATAATATGTATCAAGCGCAATGCATTTTGGGAAGACCTTCGTACCTCCTCTGGGTGAAACCCGTGGAAAGATATTAAAAAATAGGCAAAAATTAACAATTTTCTCAAACAAACGGTTTTTAGGTCAGTGGTCATGATGGGTATTATAACCAGGGAAATCCCGCACACGGTGAAGAGACGGAGAAAATGTCAAGAAACGGCTTCTCAGGTTACGAAGGCTAGAATTCAAACTAAGACGCGATGGAAAACAAACCAACGGATTATAAAATTAACAATAATTCAGAATAACAGGATTCTTGATCAGGAATTAGAGAAAACCAACACCAAGGTTAGACGATATGAAAGACAGGACCTCCAGACTAGACTGAATCTTGATAAATATTATATTAACGCAGAAAATTCAAATTTAGATGTTGCTAGGAGACATCCGGTTGAGACAAACCAATTTAACGGTCAAACGCAGAATGATATATAATTCAAAAATGATTAAACGAATAAAGGTAGAACTTGTACAAAATGATCAGAATACCAACACCAAACGGACTGTGAACTTTCTGATGAATAGATTGACGCGGCACGGAGAAACAAATACTTGGGCAAATTCACGAAGAGTGCACGAACTACAGATACGCCGCAGGTCAAACGGTCTTAAATGAATCGAAAAATTAAATGAATCGAAAATAAAACCACGAAAAATAACCAAACAATCCAGAACTTGAAGTAGAATGATGGCGGAATATTTAACAAACCAACAATCCAGAAATTACATAAAGAGAACCAAAAAAACGGACCAAACAAAACACTAAATAGACAGAGCTAAAGTGAGACGCACTTGACACGATACTTGATACCATATTGTTGCTAGGATACACAAAACAAAAGATATACAAAATAAACTGCCAATATAAACGTTGAATTATTTAAAAATTTACTCTACGAATTTGTGAAAAACTTGTATGGTAGAACTAGAAAACAATTATGATAACATATTAGAACTAGAAAACATATTAATGATCTTCCTCAGTGTCTTATACATACTAAACCTCGTATGTATGCTGACGATACTATTTTGAGTGCTGCCTGCAAATCCACAATCGAATTACAATTGAAATTAAACCAAGACTTACAAAATATCAAAGAGTGGCTGCTGGCAAACAAGCTTAGTTTAAATGTCACTAAAACTGAATACATGTATTTCGGTACGAACTTTTATAGGTTGTCCAATCTAGGCAAAAATGTTTCCAATTGTTATTGCAGGTGAACAGAAAATTAAAAGAGTTGAAACCACAAAATATCTTGGGGTTCACTTGGATGAAAACCTTAAATGGGATGAACATATTAATAAATTATGTACTAAAGTAAGTCGATCTATCAGCGGTCTAAGGCAGGCTCGTGATTATGCATCAATGAATGTCCTTAAAATTATATACAATGCTCTTATAGAGCCTGTCTTTGACTACTGTGACGTTGTGTGGGGTAACTTAAATAAAGGTCTCGCTATAGTAATATTCAGAAATTAGAGAATGGTGTTGCCCGTATTATAACTTCTCAGGGCTATGATGTAAGATCCGTTGATATACTAAAACATTTAAATTGGGATGATTTAGCCTTAAGAAGAGATAAACACCTCAGTTTGCTTATGTACGATACAAGTAACTGTAACGTGCCTAAGTATCTGAGTGATTTTCTCAAAATTTTCTCAAAATTTTCCGTAAGTAACCCTTGTAAATCTCGACTTAGAGAAAATGAACTTAATGTAGATATAACATATATTCCGAATACGGAATATTATAAAAGATGTTTTTTCATATAGAGGTGCAAAACAATGGAATTCCCTACCTCATTCACTTAAGTCTTCTACATCAAAAGCAATTTTTAAAAAGAAGTTATCATCGGTTAAATAAATTGTCATTCGATTTATATATTATCCCCTCGCCCGGCGCGAAGCGCCGGCCGAAGGCCAGGGCGAGGGTGCTAATATCGACCGGCGTTTAGTCCCTTCTCACTGCTGTCTGCATAATTGGTTATGCATCAAACGTCAACCGCGCAGTCCAATTTTCGTTGCCTTGGTAACAAAAGGAATTTATACGGAGAATGAAGATTTGTGTTCAAAAAGTTCATTGAAAATGTAGTGTTCAAGAGATACAGTACCGTTGGCGGAAGATAACAAGCTCGTAAATTTTAATTGGCGACAAAAGGTAAACCCGTTCTCCCTTTTTTGATGCTGTTAGTAGTCAGTTACAAAGATAATTTTTTAAATGTGTCCGGCTTTCATTTGATGTATAGCATGATTTATTAGAGTCAGTAGTTCATAAGATATCGTCGTCAGAAGATCTAATATATTTATCATAGTTTGTGAACCCAATCCGAGCGTCGCTTTCGCTTTTTCTATAGCAATATATCAGTCCCAATATATTTTAGTGTAGGTATGATTGTCAGAGGCTGTTAATCAAGCCTTCAATACTAACACTGGTATCAATGGCCTAACAAATTAAAGTTATTACAAATATAAACACATAATTCATATAATTATGTACAGTACCATGTTACAAAAATTAATTTTAACTCAAAAGTTGTATATCCTGCAGATTATCAATTGCCTTAACTCTTAGCCGACAGGCTGAAAACATCAAAAATTGAACCACCACGTTGTTCTATTGATATCTCTTGAAATAACCATAACTGTCATCATCGTTGTAAGTCGGCTATACCGGTTGCTTGGATGAGGTGTTTGTCTGTATTTCTTCAAAACATTTCCTAGACTTTCTTTTTCTGGAGTACCATTGTGACGTCCGATTTTCATGGCCTTGCCCACAGGTCGCATAAATATTTCGATCGGGTTTGAAGACGGGTGGTGTGTGTGGTGGCGTTGTCTGTAATGTGATGTCTTTGCTGGTGGTGAATTTCTGCATCTGTGTACTGTTGAATGGTGGACCATTGTCCGATATTTGTACATCTGGATTGCCGTATGTTTCGTAAATCTCCTCTACACTCTTAAAACAAGGTGTGCTAATGGTGTGTTACATAACACGCAGGATGTGTTATAGTAACACACCATTTGAAAATAACATTCAATAACACACCAAGGTGTGCTATACAACACACCATGGTGTGTTACATAACACACCACAGTGTGTTAGACAACACACCAAGGTGTGTTACATTACACATGGTGTGTTACACAACACACCTTACAATATCATGCATTTTTTCTAATTTTTAAATTAACACACCTTTTATGCAAGGTGTGTTAATTTAACACACCTTTCCAAGCGTAACACACCATTTCAGATAACACACCTTTCAAATAACACACCTTTTGTGAACAACACACCTTTTAAACAACACATCTTTTTGAACAACACACCTTTTGAATAACACATCTTTTGAACAACACATCTTTAGTTTTGAACAACACATCTTTTGAACAACACACCTTTTGAACAACACATCTTTTGAACAACACATCCTTTAAACAACACATCTTTTGAACAACACATCTTTTGAACAACACACCTTTTAAATAACACACCTTTAATTAACATATATTTTGGTTAGTTTGAGCACAAAGCCCATTTTAGCCATTTTAGTCAGTTGTTTCTACACAATTATACTCATCTTTAATTTCGGTTTCTGTGTTTTTTTCGTACTTTTTATTCAGTTTACACTGCATGTCCAGCGCCCGCTGCAATATGATACACATTGTAGCCAGAGGCTAAATGCGCTTATTCTATATCCACGTGCCCATATAGTTTTCTACATTTACATATACAGGACATCATTGTGGTTCTCACTACCTACTCCAAAACCTAAAAATCAATGAATATATTGTAGCGAAAGGATAGAGCTAATCCAGCCTCGCTACAATATAGTCGTTACTTCACTACATTTATAGTCAGTTGACAATCGACGGATAATAGCGCAAATATATACACCACGTGATAAGCAAGAGCAAATATCATGTCGTTGGCATTTAGCTTTTGCTGTTAAACCCTTCCCATTTAATTTATACTTTATTACACGCTACAGTCTTGCTATTTGGTAGTGAATTTAGCAACCCTACATACAACGTAGAAAGCCCTGTCCAAAGAGCAGATTTCATGCCGTTGGCCTTTAACTTAATCAACACCAAACTTATTAACAACCTTCGTGTATTAGCTAGTACATATAAAATATAACATATTCTACACGTAATATTAAACTTATGATACTCGCGATATTTAACCTCCGTTATATCCCTTACTATATCCCCTAAACCCACGGACAATTCCCTTACCACCAACACACACTTAGATCTGGTAACTAATGACGCAACTCACGTGTATACTGCATGTTACCCACTAACAAACGCCCTCGGACAATTTGAATTTGATCGCGAGGCGCAAAGCCCAAGCTAGTACAAAGATCGAGAACGAACCTTTTTATACTACGATAGCCATTCAACCCTATACTCATGGCACGACGCGTTGGACCTTCCCGAACAAACAACACGTTTGGTAAGTAATCACTTTTTCTTTCCTTGCAGTTACATTTGTTTACTCCGCGCATTATTAATTATTTATCTTCCAACGAAAAAATCGTCAACTGCCAACCCGATATTATCCTGATGAAGAGACCAATAAAGAAAGTCGAAATGCGTACAGGGTTATCCCAATGTTATACTATGCACTATACAATTATACGCATCTTTACTCTCTGTTTCTGCGTTTTATACATACTTTTTATTCAGTTTACACTGTATGTCAAGCGCGCGCTGCAATATGAAACGCATTATAGCCATTGAGGCTAAATGCGCTTATTATTCTATCCCAGGACATTATTGTGGTTTTACTCCAAAACCTAAAAACAAATTATAAATTGTATTACACTATGGGTAGTCAATATTAAAGGTAACCGCACATTTTTGCCGTGTAAACGAAATGTTGCCCGCGCAAAGGAAATTATTGGAGCACAATGTCAATTTGCCCGCCCGTGCGATTTACAAATTTTCCAGCAATCTCTCCCAGTCACATGTATCTTGGTTCGCATGTCTTCTTGAAATATGGTCCTTGCGCATTTGCGCTAATTATAAAGCAGAACGGTTATTGCGAACGCGACCTTCTCTGTTTGCAAAGAAACATCGGTATTTACTGTATTCTACTTGCTTACAAACAGGTAATTGGCAACACGACAACGATCCATTGTTCAAAATATGGAAACGAGAAATTTATCCTAGAGGAGACTGAGAGCTTTTTCACCGTTTTGACGAGGTAATTATGGTTTATGTATATATATGTATATATTTAAATTGTCGCCTCAGCTCCGAAGATATATTTTATCTTGTATATCAGATTCAAGTTTTGACAGCCAGGCTCTGGAAGTCATGATAAGTCTTGAGCTGGACCGATGTGACTTATAACGGCTATAATTAAGACATATACTCAGCAAAATACAAGCTTCGCTGCATGACTACAGTTCAATATATAAATTCACATTCTCTTATATAACAATGAAAGCGCCAGTGAGTACCATCTGTTTTAAATTTATCAGTGTCACATTGCATATATTATAGTTTGGCCACGCTTCCTGTTTATTTTGTCAATTGGCCTATCTTTCATTGAATACACAATGAATAAACTAATATATATATATATATATATATATATATATATATATATATATAAATATATATATATATATATATATATATATATATATATATATATATATATATATATATATATATATATATATATATATATATATATATATATATATATAATACTACAGAGGGTGTAAAAACCGTTGGCATGAGAGTTCTCAATGGAGATCCAGAGCATATTATAGCTGAAGTTAAGAGACTCAACAGTTTTGCTTAGACATATTTATTACTAGTTAGTTTGTGCCACACATACGGTGTGGTACTCTTTAGATAAAATAGTCTAAGACTATTTTATAGTATAAAATATAAAGTATAAATAAATATAATATAAATGAATATAAATAAAAAATAAAAATAAATGAATAATATAAATATATAAATATAAATAATATAAAATAAATAAATATAAATATATAATAAATAAATATAAATATATAAATATAAAATATAAATATAAATATAAAGTATTGTATATTTTATATTATTTTATAGTATAAGACTATTTTATAGTTTTTTTAGAATATTTTATCTAAAGAGTACCACACCATATGCGTGGCACGGAACTAACTAATAATAAATATGTCTAATCAAAACTGTTGAGTCTCTTAACTTCAAATATATATATATATTATATATATATATATATATATATATATATATATATATATATATATATATATATATATATGTGTGTGTGTGTGTGTATAATTTTAAGTATAGGTGATGACACTGTCTTTTAAGAGCGCTCGATAACGGGGTAGAGCACGAACATGTACAGATTATATATAGCATGATGAAGCGATAAAAATTAAATAAAACTTTATTTACTCGAGTTTCACACACTAGGCGATCATCAGATTAAGAATTATAAAAAATTAGGTCTGTTTTATATTACATAATACCGGCATAACATTTATTCTCATGACGACACTTAGCTAAAGTTCAGATCTTTTGTTTAAAATGTATGTCTTATCTGAATTTAAAATGCAGATCGTTTCAGCTTAAAGCACAAGTTACAGTGTTTTGCTCCAGCTCTATACATGCATTAAATACGCTGAAGTTCCCTAATGTATTTGGATAACGCAGTACTTGCATGTATTTTTTGTTGTTAAAAGACAGTTTGTGGTTAGTACTGCGTTATCCAAATACACTTTGTATTGGTAACTGAAGGAATCCAACATCAAACACTCAATTAAGTGGTCAATCGTTACGCGTATTAATGCATATAGAGCTGGGGCAATACACTGCACTTGTGCTTAGCCAGTGAAAAGATTTGCATTTTAAATTCAGATAGGACATACATTTTAAACCAAAGATCTGAACTTTTAGCTAAGTATCGTCATGAGAATAATGTTATGCCTGTAATATAAAACCGCCCTAATTTTTTATCATTCTTAATCTGATGATCGTTATAATCTGTACATAGTACATACATACATACACATAATTATATATATTATATATATATATATATATATATATATATATATATATATATATATTATATATATATATATATATATATATATATATATATATATATATATATATATATATATATATATATATATATATATATATATATATATATATATATATAATAAGCGCGAGTGAGTTGCGTCTGTTATGCTTGTGACTACCTAGGCAATTGTAATATAATGCCAATGATGCAGTCTGACCGACTGTTCTATTTTTCACTCCAAATTTCTGAGGTGGTAGTTTTGCTAATGATAATTATGTTCTGTAATTTCAGAGACGCTTTTCAAGGACAAAACTGTTGAGTTCCGCTTGGTTTGGCTAATTGGCACTGCCACTGGCACTGATATCCAGCATATGTTTGTCAGCGAGGAAGATAGGGCATTTTGTAAAAGGTGCAAGGCATTGCCAAGAGCTCTAGTTGAGCATTTTGGCCTACTATGTTTTCAATGTCAGCTATCCTGGCGATATGGCAGGAATTTGTTCCTTCTTACAAGATGTGGCTTTGAAGAAAAAAAGACAATAAATACAAAGGGACAAAATATTCAACTTTATGGCTGAATTAAGAAATAGCCTGAAATTGTAATACGCTGTGCATGTAAATTTTTGATGCTTTTTAAAACTTCTCATGCACTATGCACTTTTCTTTAATTGTACTTAATTATAAATGTGCTCTATAGAATTTTGCTATAAACAATGCGTACTGCAAATAAAGTGAGCATTTTGACAAATGAAAATTTATAATGTAAACTTTATTTAAGTATTCATTGTTTAATTTGTAGATTTTAAGAAGTGGTAATTAATTTTCTTATAAATGAATTGAAAGAAATATGTGTTTATTGAATTAGATCATTATTCGGATAAATAAACAGTTTTAATTGTAGCCCATGCAGAAGTATAAGTGTTTCTTCGAGTATGTATTGCAATAACACACCATAAACTGTTTCACATCTTTAGGCTTTATATTACAACACATCTTTAGGTGTGTTGTTACAACACACCCTTAGGCGTGTTGTTACAACACATCTTAAGGTGTGTTGTTACAACACATCCTTAGGTGTGTTGTTATACAACACATCCTTAGGTGTGTTGTTACAACACATCTTAAGGTGTGTTGTTACAGCACATCTTAAGGTGTGTTGTTACAGCACATCTTTAGGTGTGTTACATAACACACCATGGTGTGTTACATAACACACCATGGTGTGTTACTTAACACACCATGGTGTGTTGCATAACACACCAAGGTGTGCTAAATAACACACCTTTTTACATAACACACCTTAAGGTGTGCTATTTACTGGACAAGCAAAAAACACATCTTTAGATGTGTTGTGGTAACACACCTAGGTGTGTTGTAGTAACACATCTTATTGTGTGTTAAATACTGGACAAAAAAGGTGTGTTGTCATAACACACCTTGTTTTAAGAGTGTAGGGTTGGTATAACTTTCTCCGCCTTTTTCGACGTAACCAATTTCTCTGCGGGGAATCTTGATGCTAGAACTTCTATTACAACCACATGCTTGGATGATGGCATCGGTCCGAATAGGTCCACTGCTACTGTTCCCCAGCACTTCTCTGGTACTTGTGGTTTGATCCGTTTCGTCTTCTTGTCCACGAACACGCTGCAGCCGTTGCATGATTTTACAAACTCCCCCACCTCCCTATCCATGCCATGAAAAAAGAAGTGATATCTGAGTCGCCGTTTCAAACCTTCTTGTCCTGGATGTGCTCCCTTGTGTGCAAGTTGGATGGCTGTTTCATGTAGCTTAGTTGGAAGGACGATCCTTTCATCTTTGAGAATAACGCCATTTCCTGTAACCGTGAGCTGTGGCAGGATGGTTCTAAAACGCTGAACTTCGGAAGGTTCTCTCTTAGGGATCCAAGTATGTCCCTTGTTAATTAGTGCAGTTATCTTTCGTAGAGTTTGGTCGTCTTGTGCGATGGTTGCGATACCCATGCAGTCGATGGATGGGGTGGTGTAAAGTAGATACAGTAGATTGTTGAGGTCATCCGCTTCTCTTTGCTATTCCCGTGGTATTTTCTCGATCGGTTTGGCGTGTTGTGTATAGGTAATCTGATTTATTAATTTTTCCACGCTGGTATACCGCAGTAAATCTTATGTCCTGGTGGCGGAGTTTTATTCTTTCGGTTTGAATGGAGCCTTTTCAGTTTCCGTTGAAGATAGAGCATAATGGTTGATGGTCAGTTACCAGTTGCGAAATATTCTTAAAGCAAAGTCAATGCTGAGGGCTTCAAGGTTAATTTGTCGATACCTCTGCTCTGCCTTGTTTGTTGTTCTAGATGCTATGGCGATTGGTCTTGCGTTCTCTATTGTCTCTCCTTGTGCCAGCATAGCTCCCAGTCCGGTAATGTGTGCGTCGTGTGAGTATGAAGGAGTGTTTTGCCATATCGAGGTATTCGAGAAGTGTATTTTCTTTGAATCTTTCTATCAATGCTTCGTACGCTGCATGGTGTTCTTTTGTCCATGTGAATCGGATGTTTTTCGTAGTCAGTTCCCTCAGTTTCTCTGCGTGTTGTGCGAAGTTTGGAATAAAATCCGCGTTGGACTGCATCATACATAGGAAACTGATCAACTCTTCCTTAGATCTGGGTGGTGTGATATGGCTAAGTGCGTCTACCTTGGCGGGATGGGGTAGTACTCCGGTACAACCAATACGCAAACCCCAGAATTCAATCTCGGAGGATCCAAATGTGCACTTGCTTGGATTTAGGGTTATACCAGCGTTTGAGATCACTTGCATAACGGCTGCAATGGCGATGATGTGTTCCGATTCGGTCTCCGTTGCCACAATGAGGTCGTCATGAATAAGGTGTGCGTGTGGGATTTGTGCGAACAGTGGTTGAAGAGCCACGTTAAGTTCCCCTTGTGCTGGCTTTACTCCCATTGTGAGGCGTTTGTATAGTGAAGTATCTGGAGTCTGGGTGGAGTTCTATTTGTCAAAATGCCGACTTAAGTCCATCTTTGAAAACACCTTAGCGCCACTGAGCTTGGCTTGAATGTCTTCCTGTCTTGGGATGGGCAGGTTTGACGCTTGGATGGCTTCATTAACGTTGTGCGCGTCGAGGATCATACGAATGGCGCCGTCAGCTTTGGGTGTAATGACCGCATTGGAGACCCAAGGTGCTGGTTCTGTAGGCGGATGTTCTTCGATTACGTCTTGCTCTATCATCTTTTCAATTTATTTGAATTGGCAGCACGTTCGTTCAAGTGATACGGTACTGGTCGTGCTGGTGTAGCGACGGGTTTAATACTGGCGTCGACATGCAGCTTAACTTGGTGGATTATTAATTTTCCGAGGCCTTCGAAATTTTGCGGGAAGTTCTTCAGAATATCTTGAAGAGATTCTAATTGTTTCCTGATTGGATCATCCATACTGGTTGGAAGACGTCGCGTTGAGCGTCGAACTTGATTATCCGAAGCTGTTCTGCACTCTGTCCTGCAAGTACAGGTTCACGTGGGGTGTCGATAATGTGCCAGTCGACTGGTATGGATTTAGATCCGAATGTCACCGCGCATTTGGCAATTTCATCCACTGTTATCGTGGGGCTGTTATATGGCTTGATCTTGGTTTCGGTGTTGATCATTCGTGGTAGGATATTCCACCTTTGTACTTGCTCTCTTCCACATACACTAATTCATGCACCTGTATCAGCCAAAACCGTTGCGAGGCTGTTGTTGATAACTATTGGGCCTTGAAGTCTAGCGTCTTCATTCTGCCCTTGTGTAGTGGTTGCTGGGTTGTTTCCGTGATTTTGAAAATGTTGATGTGGTAGATGTCGCCTTGGCCATGATCTTCGTTGTGGGGCTGTTATGATTCTTTTTGTCTTCGGATTTTATTTCATTAATTGCTTTCTTTTTCCTGCATACTGTTTCGTAGTGGCCAATTGCATCACAGAAGTTGCATTTACTGGTTTTTCTCTGCAGTTTTTATGTGTGCAATAATGGATGTCTGGATGTCTTGTCCGCAGTAGTAACACGATCGGGGCTTTCCAGATTCGGGTTTCTTTTTCATGTTTTTGTAGGAGTATTTGCCCATTTTGTTTTCTGGATTTTCATTGTTGAGTTCTTGCAACCCTTTCGTGGCGCTTTCGACCTGCATTCCTTCCATTCGTAGCTTCTGGAGGTTTCCCGATAATAATCTGGTCGCGAATGGCTGTATTTTCTGCAGTGCAATCGCCGTTGTGGCATTTGAAATTGCAGTGCTTTGCTCCTTTATACAGCGATTACAGAATGCCGGAAATGCTTCATGGGCTACTGTGCCAAAGACCGGAACTGATGGTTTTTTAGTGTAAGATTCTATGTTGGTTTTTAATAATGTTGCATCTTTAATATGAAATATTCCCATTTCGCTTTCGTTCTTTTTGTTTCATCGGGTCCTGCGACTTTCCAATCAGCGAACAACCGTATATAACGAGAATATTCCGATGAGTTTAGCCACTCGATCTCTTGATTTGCATCGTCGTTTGCGAGTTTCCACCGCTCAATGGCAGCGTCAAGAGAGACTTTTGGAGGATCCGGATATTCTGCGTCGTATCGGAGCTCGAAGCTTTGGCTAAATTCGTTAAAAGCTCGCAAAGTGGCGTCAGTGGTTGTGGTAAGTGATCCTTTAATCCTCGTCGTCAATATATATATATATATTTTTTGTAAACATTTATTAATATGAACGATCTCTCTGCTTAAACTGCTTTCTCTCGTCTCTGCTTTTTCCCGCCATTTTCACATCCTCAAATGTTCCTTATGTCCCACTTTGTCCATAACTACCAACATGATTTTCCTTATGTCCCGCTTTGTCCATAACTAGCAACATGATATTTACACTGTATATATAATATATACAATAACAATACATAACAATATATCACAAAGTATCATAAACATAGAAATAATTTTTAGCATTAACTAAACTAGAATTACGTAACACTTACTATTTTTGAGGCTTTTTTCTTGTGCTTTAAAATGAAAACAAACAAGATAGCCGTGCGGGGCTTTCCTTTACCTGCAAATACTTTCCTTTACCCGTTGCACGTGATCTTGGTGTTGTTGTTGATAGACATCTAAAATTAAATACTCATGTAAATAACATTTGTAAATCGGCCACTTATACTATCAGAAATATCGACAAGATCAGGTGATATTTGAGTAAAAAGAACTGTGAGAAGTTGGTGCATGCATTCATAACATCAAAACTTCATAGCTGTAATTGCATCCTATATGGCTCACCAGAAGCTGAATTGAGCAAGTTACAGCGAATTCAATATACAGCTGCTAGACTTGTTACAAGGGTTAAAAAATCAGAGCATATCTCCCCTGTGCTTCGTAATTTTCACTGGTTGCCGGTGAGATCAAGGATTGTATTTAAGATACTAATAATTACTTTCAAGTCTTTGCATGGCCAGGCGCCTGTTTATATTTACTGATTTGCTAACTAAATATAAACCTATTCGTGCTTTTAGATCATCTGACCGAAATCTGCTAATTGAGCCAAAATCCCAAAACGGTAACTCATGGAGACAGAGCGTTCTCGGTTGCGGCACCAAAACTGTGAAATTCATTACCACAGGAAATTAGAAGCTTTGATATGTTAAGTAATTTTAAGTCAGCACTTAAGACTTTTCTTTTTTTAAATTAATAGTTTTTAAAAAATAATATATGCAGTAGGCTTTATCTTATAATGAAACTGTAATAAGTTTTATAAGTAAAATTAAGAATATATTGTTATCAGAGCATTGAGACTATTGTATAATGCTCCTAATACGTCTTTTTTCTTATTATTATTATTAAATAGGGCTGCTGACGCCAGACTTATTAAACATGATGTAATACCGGTAACTGTAATGAGGAATATTTAATTAATATTTGGCATTTGTACTGATGACATACGTCGTCGTTTATTTTTTTAACAACTAAAACTTCTAAATACAGCACCGAATGTACAGTTTATTTGTTTATTTGTTTATTTGTTTATCTGTGCTAATGAATAAACCTTATATCCACTGGATTGACTTTACCATGTCTTGTCTTAATGCATTGCTATATTACAAATAGAAACCATTTACCAGTGTTGATTTTTTCAGGTTCTTTGTGTTAGTAAGACATCAATGGAAGCTGGTCATGTGATGGAGTTAATATGTAACGATTCACAAAGATTGGTAACGAGTGGAGAATGGTTTATCCAAAATGCAATTACTAAGATTATCAGTTGTACATGCGCAACTGTTTGGTTATTTTACTTCGTTGGCTGGCAATTTATTCCAGCATTATTCTTATTCATCTTAATTGGTCTTTATCGGTTTTGTATGGTTAAACTTGACTACAAGTTCCGCAAGAATGCTTCACAGTTTGCAGACGAGCGCCTGGGATATCTTCGAGAGTTTCTTACAACGAACAACTTCATTAAGATGAATTGTTTGGAAGAGATCTTTGAAGAAAAAGTCCGACAATCAAGATGGTAAAATATTTTTTTGCTAACTATTGAATACAATGAGTTTAAGTACAACGTAAATAATTTAAAACATAAATTAGGTATACGTTTACGCAACAACCCTTCTATCGCCTACTGCTTGAAGCTTTTAGTGATGAAGCAGCGGTGTTATATGAGGCTATATTTTGTCGAAGGATTGGAGGTGGGTGGTTAGATAGACCGTTTAGTTTCTGGTATGGCTTGCATGTTCCGTTTGTTAATTCGAATGTTATATCGACCGTGATCTTCAGGCCAAAATTCTTGAAAATACTGGATAATTATTTTCTTGACAAAACAAGAAAAGAATTAAGCAGTATTTTCGATAATTTTGGCATGAAAATTACGGCGCAAGCAAACCTGAAGAGTGTGAACTTCCTTGATATAACATTCGACCTAACAAACGGAACATTCAAGCCATACCGGAAACCAAACGACGAACCGCTTTACATCAACCGTCTATCTAACCACCCACCTCCAATCCTCCGACAATTATATGCAACCAAGAAATGTTCGACGCAGCCGACCCACTATACAATGACGCACTTAAACGAAGCAACTTCGACTCAAACCTAACGTACGAACGAACTTGAGAAAACAAAGATAACAGAAACAATTGTCAAAGACGAAACAGGCGAAGAAACGTAAATAAATATGGTACAACCCACCTTACAGTAAAAACGTTAGAACGAACGTAGAACGAGACATTCTAACTAATTGACAAACACTTTACACCCTCAATCAAACCACATAAAATATTCAACCGCCACATAGTACGGATCAGCTATTATAAAATAACATGTACACAACAAGCGCTCTGATTGGTCAATACCTGAGTTTGGATAAGAGTATCCAAACACGGGAGTTTAAATTGAGATCGATCTTGTACACACAAAAAGCAACTGCTAGGACACTTATATTGGTGAAACCGGCAGAAATCTAGAAATCAGACTAGCTGAACACATAGCTGAACACCACGTACAAACAAACTGACACGATATTGACTGCGACTCGGCTGAATGTATCGCCTTTAACACAAACTACAAACAGCGACTTACACTAGAAAGTTGGTATTTAATTCTAATTAGAATAGAAAAATTTTCCTATACTCAAATTTAATTTTTTTTCTCAGCTTTTAGCGCTGTTACAATCTTATATGCAGTCAATAATGTCCAGTTATCTCAATACACCTTCAGGTTATTCGCAGAAGTTCATTCTCAAATGACGTCAGCTGAACGAACTCTGGCGTACACTAAAATAAATGCTGAAGAAGGACAAGATGTGAAGAAAAAGCCAGCAGAAAATTGGCCTCATTCTGGCCATTCAAAATTTAAAAATGTTTCACTGTGGCATTACGAAGATGGTCCAAAAGTTTTAAAGAATTTAAACTTTGAAATAAATGCATCAGAGAAGATTGGCATTACTGGACGAACAGGTGCAGGAAAATTATCCTTAGCAGCCGCGCTTATGAGAATGGCTGAGACGGATGGCGAAATTATTGTTGATGATGTTAATATTATGAAGCTCAATGTTGTTTCTACTCGTAGAAATATTTCCATTATTTCTCAATCTCCAATTTTAATCAGTGGTTCAATCAGAGTGAACTTAGATCCTTCAGCAATGTTCACGGATTCTGAGATTTGGGATGCTCTAGAACAGATGCAGATAAAGTCTGTAATTTCTAAATTACCACAGCAACTTGAGAGCTTAATTATTGGATCCAGCTCGAGTTTCAGTGTTGGAGAAATACAGTTGATACATTTAGCACGTGTTTTACTAAAAAAGAGTAAAATTATTATCCTTGACGAAGCAACTGGCAAGGTGGATGAGAACACCGATGACATAATTCAGAGAATCATTCGTAAAGTGTTCAAAGATTGCACAGTCATTACTATTGCACATCGACTGAGCACAATTCTCGACTGTGATCGAATAATGGTGTTGGATCGTGGTGAGATTGTCGAATTCGATAAACCAGATATTTTGTTGAAAAAAAAGGATGGGATACTACAGCAACTGTGCAAAATATCGAATAAAAATTAGTAAAATATTTTTAAAATCTATATATTTGACATTGTGACACAATAAACGTGTGTCCATCAAATACAATTAATCTACAATTAACTAACAAATAATAATTCAATTACAGTGTCGTGCTAAAATATACCATAAGATCATTCCTATATATTGTGTGTGGCTATGACCTTAAAGAAAGTTCATTAAAAGGTTCAATTGTTAAAGGATACTCCAGCCAAAATACAAATGTAGTTCATATGAAAGATCTCACTGACTTTAGTTCATTCCTAACAATTTAGTTAAGAAGATATGGCTAGTTGAAGTTGGATAATTTGTCCAATTTCGACGCCATATTTGTTTCTCAAATATGACGTCACTGAGTGATTCTATCTCGTTTTATGCACAAGAAGCTCCACTGCTTTCCTGTATGAGGAACTAAAATATTTCGACTAATTTTCGTCCAAAGAGCATTCACAACAGCTATCACTATGTGACCAAAACAACTCCACTGCCGAAATCGAAATAATTTATGTCTACCAAGAATAAAGAGGAACTGGGGTAAACATAAACTTGACTACCATGCAGTTAAAGATTGGAATTCTTTAAATGAATCTATTAGAAATGCTAAGGATGTCCTAACTTTTAAAAAGCACTATTTTAATTATTTTAAGACTGTTGGTATCTGATAGATTTAATTACATGTATATAACCTAGATTTGTTACTATTTTATACTTTTAATGCTTTTTAATCTAATTGTCCTCCATTTATATATACAGTATTAACTATTTATTTATTATTTTACATTTGTTTATTTTTATAAAATTGTATTAATTATTTTGTCAGGACCTCTCTGAAATTCACCTTTGGTGAGAGAGCTTCCTGAAATTAAATATTGTTCATCGTCATCATCAAATCACTCAATGACGTCATATTTTCTAAACCAATATGGCGTCAAAATTCTCAAATTTTCAACTTCACTAGCCATGTCTTCTTAACTAAATTGATAGGAATGCTGAAACTTTGGAAATAAACTAAAGTCAGTAAGATCTTTCATATGAACTACATTTGTATTTTGGTTGGACTATACCTTTAAATAAATAAATTAAGATTTCTTTATTTGGGCACATCATTATATAGAGCTATAGAGCTAAGAACACGTTTATCTACGCTTGCGTAAACCATTTTAGACGAATTTTTATATGTTCCATTTTACTGTAGCCTTTTTAAGATAGCATGTACTATAAATATATGTATATATCTTAGTTAAATTTTAAAGTGAATCGACATTTTTATATATTCTTAATAACTCTTATTAATTAATAATTTACATTGTAAATATTTTGGTGTAATTCAGCCCTAAATGAGCTGCAATACCAGTATTTAATTAATAAATGATAACAAAACAAATATTCAAAATTCCTAATTGTTTTTGAAGGTGGTGTTGGTCATCTTGATGATATCCCTTAATTCTGTTCGATTGCAGATATGCTGTAATTGGAATCTATTGTGCTTTGTCATTGGTTACTGTCGCTAAGGAGTCACGTGAGATATGCGCTCGAGCCAAATAGATCACTCGCAAATAAATCTTCAGAAAAGATACAACTAGAAAAGCAATGGCAGAAAATTGTTGCATCAAACCCGCACGACGGGGGAGACATATATGTGGATACTGAAAATATAGACCCTTCCAAGGTTTTTACCGCCATCTTGAAGGGGGTGCAAAACTACTGGGACGAGTGCGCGGTCGATATGGAAATGCTATGGCGGACATGCATGAGTAACGATATTCGCCATGAAGTAAATGGTTTGAACCTAGGAGTATGAGTAGGTGTGTGAAGCTGATCGTCCAGGTTGTTGTAGTCTTGAGAATTAAAGACCATTCTTGGTGACTGACGTTTCAGCGACGTCAGCGGCGGTTATCTTCTGTGTCAACTAAAGCGTGTTTGTCAGATTTGCCTATATATATATATATATACATCTGGTGCATTACGTCATCGTTTGTTTGTGTCATAATTTGTGTGAGTTAGTTTTTTTCGTCATGCATGGGCCAGTATTGTTCGTCATCGGTTGTTTGTGTCATAATCAATGTATTGTTTGTCGGTAGGGCTATTGTTCGTTGGTGCGTGCGAAGAAGTCTTTTGTATGGTGTCGGTAATTGTTGTGATCTGTTCCACGTTTGTATACCAACTTTCTAATGTAAGTCGCTGTTTTTAGTTTGTGCTAAAGGCGATAGATTCAGCGATAGATTCAGCAATAGGTGTAGAAGTAAAGTAAAGGCGATACATTCAGCTCCTGCCCAAATTTAAATGGGGGCCCCCCAATAATCAGGACAAGCGTAGCTAAATTTAATGTTTTTTTCCAATGGTATTGGTACGATTATAGAAGTTAAGAGAGAAGCTACTTAAGGCAATCTACCTACGGGCTTCTTCTACACGGGTGTAGCCTGCAATGCCTGAAGTATTAAAACCCGAGTGTTATATTGGTTCCCAGACCCTTCTGTCAGTACTAGGCAGAAAAAATGGCGTCACATGGTATAACCCTAATCCTAACCTAATCCCTTCGACTGCCAATTATCTCTCTCTACTACCAATTTCCCTTTGGTACCAAGGCAACAAAAAGGACCGCCAACAAAAAGGACTGTCGTTAATGCATATATATATATATATATATATATATTTATATATAAAAATAAACTGGTTGTAAGATTAGATTTAATTTCCTTGCAATCCCGTGATAAGGGACTAAACGCCTGTCGAGATTAGCACCCTCGCCCTCAGACCTTCGGTCTTCGGCCGACGACCGGATATTTTAGGCGACCGGACATTGTATTGGATTATCTCCAGCGCCTTCGGCGCTGGGAGGGCGCTTCGCGCCGTCCGGGCGAGGAGAAAAGTTCATCAGAAACTATTGCACGTATTTTACGACCTTACAACATACATGTAGCCAACAATGGCTACTTTGCGACATACTGACTAACGTGAAAGACAAAGAACAGCCTCACGAAAGACAGGGTGAAGTTTACAAGATCAAATGCGCCGACTTCTAGGGACACTTATATTGGTGAAACCGGCAGAAACGAAAAATCAGACTATCTGAACACAAATGAGCTACTAGAAACGGGTACAGAACTAATCACGTTAGCTGAACACCACGTACAAATAAAACACGATATTGATTGGGACTCTGCTGAATGCAGAGGCGTATAGGAACGGATTTAAAGTCTGCAGTCGACAAGCAGGTAATCTGTGACCGCATTTTTAATTAGGGGTTCCTCCTACGGAAAATTTTGAAATCTGCAAGCTCGCAAAGACAATTTTCAGCAATTTGAGCAAAATGTTTCATCTAATTCTACAGCGAGAATAGTTCAAATGAATCCAATCTTACCTGCTGCCTCTTAGGACAAGGTTAGGACACTTTTGTGTGTCCTGAATTTGCAACGGTTTTTTGGTTGATTATATTTGATGTTTAAATTTAAATTGACGCCACCGCGACAACCGCCTTTTCTGCGGGATGAAGTCGCCATAACTGCCGACACTCAACAGATAATTATTACATTATTATTATAATCATACCGATAAAGAAGCAGAAATCAAAATTATATATTTAAACACGAAAAGTACGTATGTTTTGTCGGGTTATAGGGTGAATGGAGATTTGTGTTTAAAAAGTTCATAAAATGTAGTGTTCAAAAGATACAGTATCGTAGGCGGAAGATGTCGAATTCGTGAATTTTAAATGGCGTCAAAAGGTAAACCCGTTCTCCCTTTTCTGATGCTATTATTAATCAGTTACAAAGATAGTTTTGCAAATATGTCCGAGTATGTTATGCAGGCTTTCATTTGATGTATAGCATGAGTTGACAGAGTTACAGTAGTAGTTCAAAATATATCGTCGTCGGAATATCTAATATATTTATCAGAGTTTGTGAATCCATTCCGAGCGTCGTTTTCGCGTTTTAGTTAAACTGTTAGCAATCAGTGCAATATATATATATATATTTGTAGGTATGTCAGAGGCAGTTAATCAAGATTTCATTAGATACGTAAAATGAGTTATTAGAGTTAGTACTTCAAAAGATATCGTGGTCGGAACATTTTATACTTTGTTTGGAGAAAAGCAAAACGAAAACGCGAGCCTGTAAATCACGACATTAGCTGAAGGGCCTTCACTTTATCGTTTATTAACTCCTTGACTTGAGTGACGAAGGGCTTTCGTTCGAAACGTTGAAGAGACCTCTTACACATTATTTCGGCAGTGCACCAACCTTTAAGAGATCTGTATTTCTACACTGCCTAGTGCCTATACACAGAACGCAGAACTACATAGTTTGTATAGTACTCTTCAGACTTAAACAACTATATGTTAGTGATACTGTATATATTGCTCAGAAATCTGTAGACACATTTTGAAATACTTAACAGAGAGATTTATGCTATATACCATTAGAAATCCATTTACAAATTACAATTGCTGTGCAAGTTTGAAGTTTGTAGCTATCATAGAACAATTTAAATATTTGAATATAATTGCTCATAAATCTTTTGACAAATTTTGAAATACATCACGGAGAGAGTTGTACTATATACCATTAGAAAGCCCTTGAACAACCACAACTGTGGTGTGAAAATGAAGTAGGAAAAATATGAACTAGTGTGTAATATATTTTTGAATGTTTAGCACTTGAACAATCACAATTGTGGTTTAAATATGAAGTAGTAAAAATGTGAAAGTGTGTAATATATTTTTGAATGTTTAGAACTTTCAAAATATATCATTTGATGACGTTGGAATTAAATCCATGCAGTTCAAAATATATACCATTTGTGCTTTATAATACTGCAGAATAGCAAGTGTTAGTACAAATTATGAGATTGCACGTACAGTATGTTATTATTTAATGAAATTATAAATACTATGCTTGATAATTAGCCTATATACTGTACAGTGCTGGTAGTTCAGTTATGGTGCAAAAACATGCAGACTATAGCTGTGTTTACGACCTGGGCCTGGACTACAATTTTGTAGTATAATCAAGCATTACTGTATACAGCTGGTCAGTGCATATGTGCGCTGCTGTAGTGAATAAGGGAGAGCTCGGAGTAGATAGACAATACATGGATGATTGTAAAGCTCATATCCTCAGAAAAATGATTCTGAGTCCTGGACAGGAATCGAACCTGTAACTTTCTGATTGCCGGTGAGATGCTCTAACCATATTGTGCTACCGAGACTCAGACGGAGAGTGAAGATTCTATTGATATATGTCCTATGCGGCTCGCGTTTACTGCAGCAGTATATATATATATATATATATATATATATATATATATATATATATATATATATATATATATATATATATATATATATATATATATATATATATATATATATATATATATATATATATATATATATATATATATATATATATATATATATATATATATATATATCTTATCCCGGCATTACCACCATATATACAGAACTCGTGACTAGGCTCAATTCCAGCCGGAAGGCCTTGAAGTTGCATTTTTCGCAACTGGTCCCGGTTTGGTCTTAAAATGTATGTATTCTAACACTCGAAATTTTCCTTCACCACAAATCCTTTCAACATGTAGTTTGATCGAGTGAAATGCCAAATATTACCTATATATATATATATATATATATATATATATATATATATATATGTATATATATATATATATATATATATATATATATATATATATATATATATATATATATATATATATATATATATATATATATATATATATATATATATATATATATATATATATATATATATATATATATATATATATATATATATATATATATATATATATATATATATATATATATATATATATATTATAACACATCCAAACATTACTGATATATAGTAATTGCCGCTAGGAACTTATATCATTTGAACCAGTAGAATAGATCATTGTTATCTTCTCTCTCCATCTGAGTCTCGATGGCTCAAATGCTTAGAGTCACCTGAAATCAGAAGGGAATAATTTTTGTGAGGATATGAGCTTGACGATCGTCCATGTATTGTATACTCGTCTGTATTCCATAAACAAGTATAATATTCTTCGTCTTCCATTTCGTTGCGAGATCGACTACAAGGACAGATTGATCCAAGCAAACCCGATTCCGTTAACGTACTGGCACGAGTACCTAGACATGGTGTTCTTCTTTAACATTATGAATGGACTTACTGTTCTGGATAAAACAATCCTACCCAAAGAAAAGAAACCTAAGAGATCAACGAGATCGTGTAGTAAAGAAACTGGCACCACCTTTGAGGAGCGACTGTGCAGAACATCAACGTACAGCAGATCATACTTGGTCAGGTCAACAAGGACATGGAACGCGCTACCAAAGGAAGTGCCCCATCACACAACATCTCTGACAAAATTTAAAAATAATCTAAAAAAAATTACTATGACTCTGCTCTACGCTCAACTTTCAACGCTGAGGACACACGTACATGGAAGACAGTCTGTGTCAAGTGTAATTCGGCTCGCAGTTTATTGGTCCTCCCTTCTTGTTGTTTTTAAACTACACTCGTGTCCTTGGTCTTCGTGTGATTTTTCAGACTGTTTCTTTGTGTAATTAATTGTCTGTCTGATTAGTTGCTTGTTTGTTTGCTTGTTGTCTGTCTGTCTGTCTGTCTGTCTGTCTGTCTGTCTGTCTGTCTGTCTGTCTGTCTGTCTGTCTGTCTGTCTGTCTGTCTGTCTGTCTGTCTGTCTGTCTGTCTGTCTGTCTGTCTGTCTGTCTGTCTGTCTGTCTGTCTGTTTGTCTGTCTGTCTGTCTGTCTGTTTACTTGTATACTTGTTTCTGTCTTCTTTTCATTCTACTCATTAATAATGGATCCGCAGTAACTGGCCTTCAGCTGTTGCGGTTTTCCCGCCTTCTAATTTGTATGAATGTATTGACATATTATTGTGCTCATGTAAGGCAAAGCTTAATAAAAAAAAATGAAATAATAAATAAATAAATATGTGTTTACTCGATCCATTATGGAACATGTTAGGCCTACAGTAGCTGGCCTAGTGGGCCATAGCTTATTGTGTTTGTTAATCAGGCTTGCAATGTAAAATACGGCTTATATAGGATTACAGTATGTTGACATTGGGTATGTTGACACTCACTATGCTAGCAGAAATTGGTAGGGATTGAACAAGTACAGTGTCAGATATATAATTTTCAACAAGCAGGCTAGGCATGTCATCCTGAATATATAGGTTTTATGCCATGCTTTGTTGCACGTACATGCATGTACATGGTTTTTGTATTAATAACCATCAAAATATGATATCTGCATTAGGCATTATTATTATTATTACTACTACTAATAATAATAATAATACAATAATATTTATACAGGATATCCCCTTCAATGGTAACACTGCTATCAATGGCGGTCTTATTTCCTAACAAATTAAAGTTATTACAAATATAAACACATTCACACACACACATATACTGTATATATATATATATATATAATATATATATATATATATATATATATATATATATATATATATATATATATATATATATATATATATATATATATATATATATATATATATATACATATATATATATATATATATATATATATATATATATATATATATATATATATATATATATATATATATATATATATATATATATATATATATATATATATATATATATATATATATATATATATATATATATATATATATATATATATATATATATATATATATATATATATATATATATATATATATATATATATATATATATATATATATATATATATATATATATATATATATATATATAAACGACATAGAGCAAAACCCGCCTCGGCCAATTCAACATCTATAGATTACAAAATAATAGGCCACGACCCAAAACCAACTATAAACCAATTTAATAAATTTTCGACTGCATGTGAGGCTGTCACATGCAGTCTAAAATTTATTAAATTGGTTTATAGTTGGTTTTGGGTCGTGGCCTATTATTTTGTAATCTATATATATATATATATATATATATATATATATATATATATATATATATATATATATATATATATATATATATATATATATATATATATATATATATATATATATATATATATATATATATATATATATATTATATATATATATATATATATATATATATATATATATATATATATATATATATATATATATATATATATATATATATATATATATATATATATATATATATATATATATATTATATATAATATATAGTTGTTTTATTATATAATTATCTAAAATTCACAACCGCCGTTACACGGTGTTTCATGCATTAAGCAATCCTCAGACGACTGACTACATTCAACTAGTGTTCTAAATTTATACGTATCACGCGGCGCGGATCAAAGGTGTTAATTGTCGGGCGGCGTTTCTTTGAAGTTACTGAGTAAGAATTTATTTATATGCCTATAGTTCGGATCTTTTGTTTAACAATTCTATATCCTGGAAAATAATATGATATTTCTCGATCAGGCAAAGTTCGCATCGTTTCCCACCATTTCTAAATGCAGGTGCTCTGTCTAGGATTGCATGACCACTGTACGTTTGCATCGTTTATGTTTTTTGTATTTCAAGTTCCATACATATTTGGACAGTTCAGTGTTATTTGCTTTCGTTCGGTAGCGGAGGGAGTTGCGGTGCTTGTAAAGTCTGTCCTTAAACGTTCGTTCGGTTACGCCGATGTAACTTTTGCTCTCGTTGTTCTTCGTGTTCGTTACCTGGGCTTTATATATTACGTTTTCGGTTATACATTCTCCTTGAAGAGGGCATGACTCTTTGGCTCTACAGTTGCATTATACTGGAAACATTGGGTAAACAGCTGTAACTGACTTTTACGTTATTTCTGTTGAAAATAGTTTACAGTATGTTCTTTGGGGAAAACGTTTATCTGTAAGCTGTAGAAATTGTTTTGCGACGTTTGTCTGGACATTCATGCATGTTGTACGGCGGGTTGAACCAAATAATATTTCTCTTACGGTTGGCGGTGCAGTTTGATGTATTGGTTGTAGGGTTATATTCGATTTTCTCTTTGTATCCGCTTGCTTTTAGGGCGTCGTTGTAATATGTAGCTGCTTCGTCAAAAATGTATTTGTTGGATGACATGTCGCTTATCCTCTCGCCAATGTTTTGTGGAAGTTGTTTGATGATGTTCGGTGGGTGGTTTGAGCTCGTGCTGATATAGAGGGGGCTGTCGTTGGGTTTCTTGTATGGTTTGTAGGTTCCAGTTCGTAAATCGAAGGATGCGTCAAGAAAGTTTAATTCTTTTTTCATTCAATTTTCAACAGAAATAACGTAACAGTCAGTTACAGCTGTTTGCCAAATGTTTCCAGCATAATCAGAACACACAACAACAAAATCATCCACGACAAAACCGAAATTGGAACCCAGAAATGCAACTGTAGAGCGAAAGAGTTATGCCTTCTCCAAGGAGAATGTATGGCCGAAAACGTAATATATAAAGCCCAGGTAACGAACACGAAGAACAACGAGAGCAAAAGTTACATCGGTCTAACCATCGGCCTAACCGAACGAACGTTTAAGGACAGACTTTACAAGCACCTAACCCCTCTAAAAGAGGATTACAAGGTGGGTGATCAGCGGCATAACAAATAATTAGATACATAAATTAGTTAATAAGTAAATAGATAAATAAATAAATAGAAATATAAACAAAAATAAATAAACATATAGAACGAAAACTAAGATACAGGGCTATGGGACAAGGTAGACACTCGACTACGGAAGGAATCAGTACTGTTACAAGAAATAAAAGTGTCAGGAGGTAGATTGTTCCATTGAACTATAGTTTGGGGATAGAAAGAAAGCTTGTGTGAGAAAGAAAGCTTGTGTGAGGAGGTTTTCTAGCATCTTTGTAACATCAGTTACCATCAGTTGAGGTCTTCTAGCATCTTTGTAACACTATCAAGGGGGTTGTATCGAAGCAGCGCCCACCGGGCAGCTCTTCTCTTCACCATCTATACTTTGTGCGAGCTTCGCTTGCAGCTAGTGACGAAGAGGTTGTCTTAGTTGAATCGATAGTGAATGATGAACAGCGCGAAAACATGGAAAGAAGTTGCTCACAAGTTGTGAGAAAACAGCCTGTTATTCAACCTAACAAGCTACGTACCAGGTGAGTCGCATCAAAGTCCGTCACGTGCAGAACTGCGTGATCAACGTAAACAAACCCATGAACAACAAATGGAGCGGAACCAATGCACTAAATATATTACAGATGATGAGGGGTTTACTGGTGTGAAAAGAACCCGCATAAACACTAAACGTTTCTTTATTAGTGGTATTTCTGAAAATGTTGACAAGGATAAAATAATCCGTTATCTGAACAGTAGCTAGGGAGTTACACCTACGTTAATAAATCTATTTCCAAGCAAGTGGAAAGGAACGCAATCAGAAAAAATCAACGTTTATGCAAAGGACAGTAAATTAATTTTGGGAGATAACTTTTGGTCAACATATGTCCGGTGTAGACCGTGACTTTATAAGCAACGTCTTCAATTAAGAGAGTCAACGCGGGTGATAAGAAGGCAGATCATATCTCAAGTTGAAAGCCAGATACTCTTGATGTCCAATACAGATACACCTGAAATTTCTACTATTCGTCTTGGAACAATTAACGTTGGAGGATTAATGAGCAATGTATCTTATATTGACCATATTTTAGAAAATATTGATATACTCGCTATTCAAGAACACTGGCTCTACCCAGAATCGATGACATTTTTAAATTCTATTCACCAAGATTTCCTAGGATGGGGAAGATCCTCTTCCGAATTAAACCTGAACTCCGTTTGGAGGAGGGAGAAAGGTGGTGTTAGTTTTGTTTGGCATCGACGCCTTGATAAACACATTGAAAGAATGAAAAGCATAGACAATGATCGTATAATTGCAATCAAAATAACGATGGTCGATGGGCTGCATCTCTTCATTGTAGCTGTGTATCTACCTTCTACCAACTCGTCAATCGTGGAATTTCGAAAAACGTTGGATGTCTTGGTTGATGTAATTAATCAGATTTATGATCAAGGGATTGTTATTGTTATAGATGACTTCAACTGCCATATTTGGAAGTCTTGTCGCCCTAGGAGCCTACCTAGATGCTGTTAACGAATGAGGACGCTATTTAAGTCAAGTTATAGAGCGTCAATGTCTTCGCTCGGTTAACTCCCAAATTTCTGTATTGCAGGATCCATGGGACCAGGTACATACTTTGCAGCAGGTGGAACTATTCAAACCACCACTGATCACATTTTAATGAAGACAGACAATGTCCATCATTTTAATTTGTTGAACAATGTCTTGTGAGCGATGACCATAGTGATCATTTATATTACCATTTACCCATTATTTGCTGTCTTAATTTACAGATGGAAAGTACAACGCATCGATCAAGGATAGTTTTCGGAATGTTTCACTCAATTGTAAGTCTGTTAATAACACAATACTGCTTCAACAATACCAATAAAAAGTTAAAGAGAGCTTGCCGCATGTTAATATGGCTAACATTCATGGTGTTGAACAAATCGAAACTATTATTTGTCAGGTTACTGATAGTTTACTTTCTGCTGCCAATAACGTCTTTCCTAAGAAAAAAGTAAGACCTTACTTAAAGCCCTATTGGAAAGATGGAATCAAAGAGCTACACAAAAGACCGAGATCGCTAAGGTGTGAGTGGATAAAACACGGAAGACCTCGAGATAAAGAAATGTTTATTTCTATCGCTTTCTATCGCTAATCCATTTTCATAAAGCCTTACGTATAAAGGCTTTTGAATATGAGGTTTACCAGAATCAATGTCTGGAAGAAATGTTTAAAAAAACCAAGCAGGTTTTCAGAAAGTTACATGTATATCCAGTAAGAGGAAACCTGCACGTAGTAACTCTGGAAAAAAGCTTAAAGATGATGGAAAAGTAATTACTGACCCTCAAGATTTACTGTCTATTTGGAAAGAACATTACCGAAATCTGTCCACACCGAATGATCAAAATAATTTAGATGATGCTTTTATGGAACATGTTAAGCAGGAGCTAAACGAGTATTCTAGAGTGAGCTTTGCCTTTGAAGATGATGTGCTTGAGAAATCCTTCACAATTAGTGAAGTGTCTCGGGTATGGGCCTACCTAATGGAAAAGCATGCAGGCGGTTTGGATGGCCTAACATATGAACATATAAAATATGCTGGACATAATATAAATATATATATATCATATCCAGCATATCCATCATATATATATATATATATATATATATATATATATATATATATATATATATATATATATATATATATATATATATATATATATATATATATATAAACTTAAAAACTTTATTGTCGCTACTCGGACTTTCACGCTTTACACGATCATCAGGCAACTAGTTAGATCACGATTCGAATATTCCTTTTATACAGTATGAACGTCATGGTAGACAATGTTGATGACGTGTCCCTTTCTTCTTCCCGCGGTTTTGGCTGTTCACATAAAATTTACATTGCATTTATAATGCATTATACATGTAGAAAATGCAAAGTCGACAAACAATACTGTGAATTTTGCAAAAGAAATTATTTAAAAAGAATTACTACTAAATTGATTTATAAATGTAAATGTATCGATAGAATAAAAAGATGGAAACAAAGATATATTGAATAAAACATTTTTATTACAAAAAATTTTTTACAAATGTATAGAGGGTTAACAAGTGATTGTTTTTTTCCTAAAAAAAATTTAAAAAAATTATTGTTTTAAAAAATAAAAGATGTTTTTAATAAACAAAAATGTTTTTGAAAAAACCGTTTTCTATATAAACATTGTTATCATGTTAGAGAATAAAAAAAAATGAAAAGCAAGCGTTGTTGTGTAGGAATTTTTTTTAAGAAACAACTCTTTTCACCTATAAAAAAATTATAATGGTTAGACAAAAAGGTGGTTTGTATTTACTCACTTTTCCCAAAGGGGTTATGGAAATCGTAGAAAAAGAAAACAAAGGGGAGGTAGGAAAATTAAAAAAATAAAAAGGGCGGATTCTTCCCTTGGATTTTAAAACCGGAACCATACGATGTATATTGTTTGTAAACAAGAGATCAATGGCTGTTTGAGATGTTTCGGTAACTCTTGTGGGTAAGACACAAGTTTACTGCTCAATCGTTGGAGTTTTTGTTTTTGTTGAAATTTGGGTTTGACAGTTCTTGGCACAATAAAATCAACATTAAAATCACCCATTATAATGATTTCAAAATTAGGCGATGGTGTTGATAATATCTTATCAAAATCATCAATAAATACATCAAGCAAATAATCTGGAGGTCTGTAAACACAACAGAAAAGCATCTTCTTGCGTTTGGGTTTAAGTATTTCAATCCAGCATGATTCTGAATAATTTCGCAATGTGAGATCTTCTCTGGGTTTGTAAGGCAGATTATCCCGAACATATATCAACACACCACCACCACGTTTGCCATTTCTTCGATCACATCTTGCTAAGGTATAACCAGGCAGCATTATCTCAGAATCTAGGATTGAGTCATCTAGCCAGGTTTCTGATATAGAGAGAATATCAAAATTGTTATATTTAATCATCATACGGATTTCGTCCTTTTTGTAAAGGATAGTTCGGGCATTTAGATGGCCAACTTTTAAACCTCGTGTATTTGGTAACTCGGTAAACGTTTCGGAAACAGCAGGTGGACCAGGTTGAGTCTCGATGTCATTTGAAAGGCAAATCGATAACATTGATAATCCCGTTTGAAGGACGAGACGACATCCGACAACAACTTGAGTCGATGTTGAAATAGGCTCAGGCTTACTCGTCGAGCTTTTGACTTGGTGTAACAAACCTTCGATTTTATTTGTGCATACCATCTGTGAAACGTAGAAAACATCAGTACAGCAATCCCGATTCCGAAACTTTATTTCGACAGCAGCAATACTGGATAAAGTTAAGTAGAGGTATAAAATTAAACAAAAGTTGCTGGAGCCAAATAGACCGTGTACGATCGCCATCATGACATTAAATTAGAAAGTTGGTATGACCAGTTGTTGTGGCCTGCTTCGCCACTGATCAGTATACAAAATAGTGAAAGCTCAGAAAAAAGCTTGTTATCGTGTGGGGTATATACGAACGTCTGGTTCAATACTAAACACATTGTAAATTTAACATCTTAAAGCTGACCTTAACGCTGACATTATCAATTTGGCACGGACGCAGTCACGGACGCCGAGGGTATAGCAATATATTTCCTGCACTAACGCAGGCGAGATAATAATATACGACGAGGCGGCTGGGTCGGGCTGGCTGATTGCCGAATAATTTCTCAATACATAAACCGTTTTTACGAAGGGTATGTACGTTCTTGTAATATAATAGACACGTATTTTATGTAGTTAGACTTGGTAATTCCAAAACTGTTTTCAGAATTGAAATCGAGTAAATATTTGCCGAGATAACGTTCAAAATCTACGTACCACGAACCGACCTTTTGGGCTTTGTTATCGACATACGCAGTCTTGGCATTAGGGACCATGTATAGGGAAAATAAACTATAGGGGTGGGTTGGGTGGTAGTGGTAGAAAAGGCGAGCGAGGGGATTATTGCGGATTCGCATTTCTAGCATATGTCATCAACCGAAAATTGCAACTTAATGAACTTTTTTGCTGTTAAAGTTACCGGATGTGATGTCACAAGAAGCTTTTCGTGGCATGTAACAAAATAAAACTGGCTTGGGATGCCTCTTGTGACATCACATCCGGAAACTTTGACCGCGAAAAATTCAATGATGATTTTGCTTAGGAAGACCCACATATTACGGATATGTAAAATCCTCAAACGTGAGATAGACACTTCATCAGGGCTCCATTTAAATCAGCTTTTAGCTGAATTGGGGCTACTCAGTATACATATTAATAAATAAATAATTAAATCAATCACTCAATCAATCGATTAATCAATCTAACCTCTTCCGAGAATTTGGCAGGCGTTCCTCCCCCCTTCCCATTAATCCACTCGCTCCTCAACTCCCGTAACCTACGCGCCCGCCCTCCCCCAAACGGAATGCCTGCAACGCTAGCCTGCTTGCTGACTCCACCTCATAATGAAATAAAATTTACACCAGCCACACGCTGCTAGTCAAGCATATCTGATGTCTAGGCGTAACAGCATAGCAGCATCGATCAAAGCAAGCAAGTAAGTCATTAACTTTTTTTATATTAAAAGCTAGGCCGCATGTCACGTTGTTAAGTAAGTTACAATCATAGTATACATGTTTTATTAGTATGTATTTTTACAAAATATGTTCACAAACAAAGAATCATTTCAAACTTCACTGTCACTTGTGAATATTTTATCGATGCTATTCGGTCATTTGCCGTAGCTCATATACACTGAACCAATGTTTAAAATTAAGTCCTCCTCGTTTACATCGCGATATCTCTCGAACGCGATCAAGAGGTATCGCGATAGTAATAATTTTTCTTGTAAACAGCCGATCGCTAGCGGAATAAGTTCAACCTCGTTTGCTAACGCGATCTCTCCGATCGAGATCTGGAACCTGTGTCTGTGTAAACGAAACTCAGTATCTGGATTGCAATTGCGCAATTTATTTGCTGTGTTAACGCGACATTACATGCAGTTTAGTTTGGTCAAGCATGCGCAATCTAGCAAGCATTCTCAGCATATTTTACTTATCCAGCGAAGCGGGTCAATTTCCCAATGCATATTTTCTCTCGTATTTTTGGACCTCTCTGGAAGTCGACAAATCTCCTCAGGTGTGTTAAGGTAATGTTTTTAACAAGGATGTTTGAACGTACGCTTCCTAATAATACTTTTAAACTCTCTGATACTTCATCTTTTGCAGCTAGCAACAATGCTCTAATTATAGTTATACTCGGATACACCTAGTGCCACATAAAGTAATTAAAATTATTCATCCAGCAATCTGAACAGCTATAGTCCTTATGTCAGGTTTTAGCAACATATTGTGCACATAATGACATAAAATAGTGGGCTGTGTAGACAGTTTTAAAATACGAACTGATTAGGCCGGAAACTTACTATTTCGACTGCACAACAACCTACTGTATCATTGATTTGTTATACAGTGCATGTTATTTGCATGTATTTATTTACACTTATTATACAAAAATCCTTAATAATATGAAACTAAAATGTTCCGTTTATATAAGGCAGACGTCAACATTCACTTACAAATTATCGTCTTCGTTGCTTGTGCTTCGTTGTGGCCACAGAAAATGTTCGAGTTGTGGAAAACTAGTCTAATTTTGATCACGAATTGAACTATAGTAATCATTAACTCGACATATATATTTTACTTTATATTACTCGGGCTACCCGAGTCTAGGTTTACGCAGAGTCTAAGTTTACCTGAGGCCGAGACAAGAGCCTGGTTAATTTTTAGTCCGCGTACTTAAAAAAATCGGTACGGGCCACGGTACTTTTGAATTATTTGTGTAAATATAGGAATTAAACTGCAGGTACGCGTATCAAAGTCGTTAGCATGCTCGACCAGCCAAAATATGTGAACGACTCGCAGTTTTCCGTAATATGGGACCCAGAACTGCCGATAGAAAGAGAACACGGTTTTCTAGATACTTTAGTGAATTAAACCAGCCAAGCCAATCAAAAGATAGTTAACTACCTTGACATCACATTCAACTTATCGGACGGCAAGTTTCAACTTTACAGAAAACCCGACGACCCTCCCATGTTTATCAAGTGCACCTTCTATAATACACATTTGGGAATGAAAACAAGCAAACACTGCCTACTCAATAAAATGGTCGGGGATAATTAATAAGGGAATCTTCTTGCTGCAAATTGTTTTTAAAATAGTTAATTGTATTATTGATAAAATGATAAATAATGGTTTTATTAAAGATTTTTAACTTACCTGTGTTTTTTTAACAAATTTGTATATAGCGATACTCTAGTAATGAAAAAACCAAAATGGCGGCGTAAGTTTTCTTACCTACTGCAGATTAAACTGGCTGTTAATTTCACACACAGGAGCGAAAAACCTGAACTAAGAGGAATAAGTCTAATCAACAGAAAATACATTAACCAAATGCAAAATTTACTAAGTTATGATGAAAAACCCACTTAAAAATCGTCTTAAGGCTTTGAAAAATCCGACTGAATTGTCAACAGTTGATAATAATGATTTGTCAGACAAAATAAATAGGATACAAGTAGCTAGCAACACATATTTATTACAAATATTATGATTATTATTCAGTAAAGATAATTTTTGAAGTAATAAAGCATTATGAATGAAAACTTTGATATTTTTAGGTGATAAACATCGCAAAACAACAAAGCGGGATTTTCGCTAATATTTTTTTAGCTTTTTGTTCTTTTAAAAGCCCAAATACACACAACCGTGATACAATAACTAAAAACTGACCCACCTTTTGGCTTTTCAAAGGAACTTTTTTAATTTATTTAACCATCTCAACGAATTTTTGGCTCTCAGACAAAATTTTGAAGCCGTTTTCAACTCAGCGAGCTAAAAACCTTTCTTACGTGACAACAATACGCATGACGGAAGTATATGTGGCGGAAGTTCGTTGCTTTCAATTAAACAATTTATTTATTGCGACATATTTGCCGATTATTATCTTGAATATTTTGCTATATTATAAAACAATTATACCATTCGCTCTCGCCGCTTATGAACTAATAGAAAACTCGGTGCTACGCACCTCGTTGGCTATGAGCTTATAGCATAATTGTTAATTATATATATATATATATATATATATATATATATATATATATATATATATATATATATATATATATATATATATATATATATATATATATATATATATATATATATATATATATATATATATATATATATATATATATATATATATATATATATATATATATATATATATATATATATATATATATATAATATATATATATATATATATATTTTAAAAACTCATTAATAATGCATGAAGAAAACACAAAAGAAATGCATCTTTAATCAATCTTTCTACCATGTAGTAGATAACTCATTAATAAAACATCAGTGTCTTTAAATGTGATAGAACACTCATTAATAAAACATCAGTGTCTTTAAATTTGATAGAACACTCATTAATAAAACATCAGTGTCTTTAAATTTGATAGAACACTCATTCAGCCAGCCTGAAGCGCTTCATCTCACAATTATACCAAAACTATGCTGCGGCACAAGCAGCAGTCCAAACGCACTGCAGCGTGTCCCTCGTTTGCATTGCTAAATCATTTCACACAATAGATAAATACTAATTAATGGACGTTTTTTAAGCCATTTATAAAACTCGTTACCGGGCTTTATTGGTGTATAAAGCCGCTCGCCTTCGGCTCGCGTCTTTATACACCGATAAAGCCCTCGAACTCGTTTTGTAAATAGTACATATATATATATATATATATATATATATATATATATATATATATATATTATACCTCAACTATAAATTGTCGAATCAAAGAGCTAGATTTGTAGCGCGTGACCAGTAAATTTAAACTCGAATTCCCCGTTTTAACCTCGAATCACCCGCTGATAACGTCATCAGCGGGTGATTCGATTTCGAATTACCCGCTGATGACGAATACAGCGGGTGATTCGAGTTGGAATACCCCGCTCGTACCCAGTACATTGCCTAATTTCATTGTTCGCCAAGATGGCGGACATAACAGATGGACGAACAAATGAGGAACAACAAGACGTTTCTAGACGTTTCAAGACAGTATTCAAGATTGTTTCGGTATAATATATAATTTATAGACCCTCCACTCGGGGAATTCAACTAAATATTACCCCTCGGGATGATATATCGCTTGGGCTTCGCCCTCGGGATATATCATCCCTCGGGGTAATATTTCGTCGAATTCCCCTCGCTCCTGGTCTATAAATTATATATATATATATATATATATATATATATATATATATATATATATATATATATATATATATATATATATATATATATATATATATATATATATATATATATATATATATATATATATAATTAGGACTGTATATGTATTAGGAATGTATATGCATAAGGACTGTATATGTATATAAGGACTGTATATGCATAAGGGCTGCATATGCATTAGGGCTGTATTTGTATTATGACTGTGTATGTATTAGGACTAATAATTGCCCCGAAAGGTTGATGTTTAATAAAGTTTTTATCCTGATGTTTTTATAAATGTTTTTAAACTTGATAAGGAGGATTCCTGATAAATATATATATATATATATATATTTGAGCGGAGAATGGTAGGAACAACTCCTTATAAGGAAGTAAAAAGACGTTTTGGGTGATCCGTTTGAATCGGACAATATTTGTCGAGCAATGTTGTGAAGGACGGCCATTGGCGAGTGGTGATCTTGTGAACTACATCAAGAGGTTTTTACGAAGGGTATACACGTTTTTGTGTGTGATGTATTTTCCCATTTGGAATCGCTGATTCCAAATCTGTTTTCAGAATTGAAAATGGTTAAATATTGATCGAGATAACATTCAAAATAATATACGGCGATGTGGCTGGGCCGGCTGGCTGATTGCCGAACAATTCTAAGTAAATAAACAGTTTTTACGAATAGACACGTATATGTCATGTATTTAGAATCGGTAATTCCAAAACTGTTTTCACAATTGAAATCGAGTAAATATTGGCCGTTCGTCGTACGTAGATTTTGAATGTTATCTCGGCCTTTTTGGATTTGTAATCGACAGACGCGGTCTGGGCACTGGGGACCATGGATGGTGGAAAAGAAACTCTAGGAGTGGGGTGGGGGGTAGTGGTAGAAAAGGCGAGTGAGGGGATTATTGCGAATTCGTATTTCTAGTATATCTTATCAGCCGAAAATTACATCTTGATGGACTTTTTTGCTGTTGAAGTTACCGGATGTGATGTCACAAGAGGCTTTTTGTGGCAAGTACATGTAACAAAAGAAAACTGGCTTGGGATGCCTCTTGTGACATCACATCCGGAAACTTTGACCGCGAAAAACCATGACCATGACCATGAAGATTAAATTTTCGGCTTACAATATATATTATGATTTTGCTTAGGAAGACCCAAATATTACGGATATGTAAAATCCTCAAACGTGAGATAGACACTTGATCAGGGCTCAATTTAAATCAGCTTTTAGCTTAATTGGGGCTACTCAGTATAAATATTAATAAATAAATAATTAAATCAATCACTCAATCAATCGATTAATCAATCTAACCTCTTCCAAGAATTTGGCAGGCGTTCCTTCCCCCCCCCCCTCCCCATTAATTCACTCGCTCCTCAACTCCCGTGACCTACGCGCCCGCCCTCCCCCAAACGGAATGCCTGCAACGCTAGCCTGCAGCTTGCTGACTCCACCTCATAATGAAATAAAATTTACACCAGCTACACGCTGCTAGTCAAGCATATCTGATGTCTAAGCTGACTCTTGTCTGACTAGCGTGACAGCATAGCAGCATCGATCATAGCAAGCAAGTAAGTCAATAACATTTTTTTAGTAAAAGCTAGGCCGCATGTCAGGTTGTTAAGTAAGTTACAATCATAGTATACATGTTTTATTAGTATGTATTTTTACAAAATATGTTCATAAACAAAGAATCATTTCAAACTTCACTGTCACTTGTGAATATTTTATCGATGCTATTCGGTCATTTGCCGTAGCTCATATACACTGAACCAATGTTTAAAATTAAGTCCTCCTCGTTTACATCGCGATACCTCTCGAACGCGATCAAGAGGTATCGCGATAGTAATAATTTTTCTCGTAAACAGCCAATCGCGAGCGGAATAAGTTCAACCTCATGTTTCGTATGTGGATTGCTAACGCGATCTCTCCGATCGAGATCTGGAATCTGTCTGTGTAAACGAAACTCAGTATCTGGATTGCAATTGTGCAATTTATTTGCTGTGTTAACGCGACATTACATAAGCCGCAGTTTAGTTTGGTCACACAATCTAGCAAACATTCTCAGCATATTTTACTTATCCAGCGCAGCGGGTCAATTTCCCAATGCATATTTTCTCTCGGATTTTTGGACCTCTCTGGAAGTCGACAAATCTCCTCAGGTGTATTAAGGTAATGTTTTTAACAAGGATGTTTTAACGTACGCTTCGTAATAATACTTTTAAACTCTCTGATACTTCATCTTTTGCAGCTACCAACAATGCTCTAATTATAGTTATGCTCGGATACACCTAGTACCACATAAAGTAATTAAAATTATTCATCCAGCAATCTGAACAACTATAGTCCTTATGTCAGGTTTTAGCAACATATTGTGCACATAATGACATAACGTGGGCTGTGTAGACAGTTTTAAAATACGAACTGATTAGGCCGGCAACTTACTCTTTCGACTGTACAACAACCTACTGTATCAGTGATTTCTTATACAGTGCATGTTTATTTGCATATATTTATTTACACTTATTATACAACAATCCTTATAATAATATGTCAAATATGCAACTAAAATACTCCGTTTATATAATGCAGACGTCAACATTCACTTACAAATTATCGTCTTCGTTGCTTGTGCTTCGTTGTGGTCACACAAAATGTTCGAGTTGTGGAAAACTAGTCTAATTTTGATCACGAATTGAACTAGTAATCATTAACTCGACATATATTTTACTTTATATTACTCGGGCTACCGAGTCTAGGTTTACGCCTAGTCTAAGTTTACCTCTGAGGCCAAGACAAAAACACGGTTGATTTTTAGTCCGCGTACTTAAAAAAATCGGTACGGTACTTTTGAATTATTTGTGTAAATACTAATTAAACTGGTACGCGTACCAAAGTCGTTGGCGTGCTCGACCAGCCAAAATATGTGACGGACTCGCAGTTTTCCGTAATATGGGACCCAGAACAGCCTACAGAAACAGAACACGATTTTCTGGATACTTTAGTGAATTAAACCAGCCAAGCCAATCAAAAGATAGTTAACTACCTTGACATCACATTCAACTTATCGGACGGCAAGTAAACCCGACGACCCTCCCATGTTTATCAACATCACTTCTATAATACAGGAAACCCGCTAACAAGAAAAATTAAGAATTTGTTTATATATAAGAACATATAAGAATATAAGAACCTATCCCAGGCTGATTGGGTAAAATATAGGAGGTTTTTGCTGTAAGACAAATCCTACGTGCAATAGGCCACAGAATATCCAGCCATTCCTGTGACGATGATGAGTTCAGTTGTGAAAGCTGCTCCAATGTATATAACGAGGCGATCAAAGCAAGTGGCTTCACATCACCAATTGAATATACCGACACAGACCGCAGTAACATACTGCAAAATAACGAAAGGAAGAAAGAACCCGAAGGTCATATGGTTTAATCCGCCGTATAGCTGATGTAACTAGTATAATGTCGATCAACATTTCCCCAATACACATAAATTAAGCAATATTTTCAACAGAATCATAAGGCGACACAATAAGCCTGGTTCACACGAGAGCATAATCAATAAACATAAGGACAAGACAAAAGGCAAAACAAAGGAATGAAGTCAAGCCTGCGACATACAGTACTGCCTAGAATTAACCTAACACTGCGGTTGCGGTTCGGTTGCGGCTCGTTTGCGGTTCGGTTGCAGTTAGATTGCGGTTCGGTTGCGGTTCGTTTGCGGTTCGGTTGCGGTTCGGTTGCGGTTCGGTTGCGGTGATGTTGCGGTCGACACATTCGACCGCAACCGCAAGAGTATTGGCGACCGTACACTTCGGATTCCGATCTCGCCCGATCGTAAGAACACGAAAGCAAATGAAATTAGATCTATTCAATGAGTATTCTGGACGCTATTGTGTCGGCAAACGGTGATTTATACATTATTGTAAGAGTGTTTTGTCTGAGTTGGTCAAACTACATTCTTTATTGTATGATATTGATTCTTACTTCAACCACGTGTATGGCTGTGCGTCGTTATTAAGAACGAGTGTAAATGACAAATTGCAAAGTGAAAAGGTGGTAAACTGCCAAGATTTTTAGTCACGAAATACTAACGTTTCGAGCCTAGGAGTCCATCAGAGTATGACCTTTAAAATTTAAAGTAATACGACTGGAAAAACGGGTCTTGTCAAAGTGAAAAGGTGGTGAACTGTTAATATTTTTAGCAACGTACATCGGCGCGCGTATTTCCGGCGTAAATTACTTGTTTGTTGAATTAATTGTGCGAGTTAGAATGCTCCAGAAACACAGTCATATAACAAGAGCTTTTAAATTGGAGTATGTATATGAGTCTCGCTATATACTTTTCACTGCCTGTGGGCATAAATCGACAAATCATATTGATTCAATATGCCAACATGTCATATAAGACGACAAAATCATCAAGCGTTAAAGATTGGGCAGTGTACTATAGCAAGGCAGTTTTTTAGCTAAATTGCAGATTGCAAGTCTACGGTAGCTGCCTCGTCCCCAGTCGCTCGCGTACAAATTACGAGAGCGGAAGGCGCGCGAGGAACGACGGGAAGGGGAGAGAGCGAGAAGCGACTGGGAAATCCTGCATCCAAAATGGTGTTCTCTGTAATGGCCACTAATTTGAGTAATCTCTATATAGAGATCAGCGAATGGGATTTGCAGCTAGAGACAGGAATTGCACCAACGCAATATTGGTCTGACAATATAAAATACTTGTCGATGACGTTTAAATTAAAGATTTATAGGTAAAATACTATAGTTCGATGACAATTTTTAAATTATTCGCGTGAACATATACGCGCTACAATTGCCAAAATACCAGTACACTTTTGCTTTATATGAATATTAATATGCTTTGTAGAGGAAATATGTAGGATATAGTAAATTATTCCAGGTCAAACACTGACAAAATACAGTTTAAATTGCATAACTATGGAGGCGTAACGTTGTCATAAAAGCTGTAAACAAGGATGGGTGATGACTGATGTATTATATTATGTGCTATTACTATTTACTACCGACGTACCTGAGTTTGAATGATTTCCACTTTTACAGTGTATATATCGATTATCAAATACAATATATGCTGTTATAACGGCACTCGAGAAGCTGGTAAAACACTCGGCGGTATATCGCCGTTTAATATAAACACTCGTGCGCTGTTATTTAATACTCGAATACGATAATCACACGCGGTTTTCACCTACAATGAGCCACTTATATAGACCAATATGGCATCGGCGTATTTCCCATCTCTAGCTGCAAGTTTGTCAAGCGACTTCGCGTCTTCGCCATTTCCAAAGCCAATTTGCAATGTTTCTATCAAATTTGCATTGTTTCGACACACGATTTTGCAGGCTCTAAAATTCTCATTTATCGCCTTCCCATCAACCCATGTTTTTATCACCTTCCCATCAACCATTGCTGGCACTCTATTGCTAGCCTGCGCCGCTCCGCCTGCCCACTCCCGATTAAGAGCCTGCGGAGGAGGCAGCTACGGTAGTATTAACTTGTTGCTCGCACTCGTCGGACTGTTTTTATTGGATTGAATAGCGATTGAGTGATGAACCAGGCAGGTAACGTGATGCCACAGGGAGCCGTAACGTCTATTAGTGAAGCGAGTTTAACAACAAAGCGGGTTTATTTGTTATTAATATATATCCGAGCGCTGGTGCAGTCTATGACCACTGGTCACTGCCATTGCCATTGAGGAGTTTTTTTCTTTACGAGCGCTCGAACTAACCATGCTTGCGGCTTGGCGCGGAAAAATGGAAACTTACCCGGGTATCGTATTGCGGTCACTTTACACGGGCCCGGGGTCAAGTCAACCCGTGTTTACATGAATATATTAACCCGGTCGACCCGGCTGTCGTGAAAACGCTAACAGGAGTTCATTATTATTATTAGTTTATTATTATTAGACGGGTCGACCCGGGTTGGGCTCGTGTAAACGGCCTCTAGATTATATATTTTGTGTAAAAGATTGACAGATGATATGTTTGACTAATTAACTTCCGGTGGTCGACTCAAGTCGGGGCACAGATGATACGAAAGGTCTCCACTAAAAATGTTTCCAATAATATAAGTTACCACAGACGTTTTAATACCGCAAACGATATTATATTCTGAAATAAGTAATATTCTACATCGCTGCCGTAACTTAGCATATTTTATTATTTTGACAACTTTCCCATTTCTTCGAACTGCAACAGAACTTAAACCATGTGTCAAACGACGCCAAACTTCGGAAATAAACGACATATTCCGAAATGCGATTGCGGTTAATATTGCGGTTAGGTTACGCGAGGTTGAACCGCGGACCGACCAAAGTTCGACCGCGGATCAACCGAGGATCGACTTCGGTTGAACCGGAGATGAACCCAGGTTGAACCGCGGATGACCCGCGGATGACCCGCGGATGAACCCCGGTTAACCGCGGTTTCTGTTAGGTTAATTCTAGGCAGTACTGTAAAGATGGACATAATCATAATCATAAGAAGCATAAGCCAATAATAAGAAGAATAAGACAAGAGCAAAACAAAAGAGGAACAAAGAAAAATTCTCGTTGTTTTGTCTCCGTACGTCCCTGAGCAAAAGTTGTGTTTGTTTTCGTTGCTTATGATTATGTCGCTCGTGTGAACCATTCTTAACCAAATCCTCAGGCCTACGTCGACTCCAAGCGAAAAAAGCTGAAAAAAACAGAGCAAAAACTGCAAAAGCATTACATACTGTAGGCATGACTGAACACGAATTTAAGACGTGATACAAGATGCAAAAGCTATTATTAAAACATGAAAAGCATCGATAAATCGGCACTGAATTGTCAAAATACGTCTGGAAATTATAGAGATCGACTGATGTTGATAATTCCATCAAGTGGTTTTGAAACGCGCGAACTAACACCGCTGGTGCAAAACATGTAATGTTGCTTGTGTTTGGCGGATAAACTCTGTATTATTAACGTAAACAAAGACGATCTCTTAAACAAAAGATCTGAATTATGACTTGCATAATTTAGTTTTACTCTAATGATCGCCTTTTGAGCGTGACTATATTTTTATATTCTTGTTATTTTAACACATGATGGATCACTCATTTTAATTGTTTATATATATATATATATATATATATATATATATATATATATATATATATATATATATATATATATATATATATATATATATATATATATATATATATATATATATATATATATATATATATATATATATATATATATATATATATAGTACTGCCTAGAATTAACCTAACACTGCGGTTGCGGTTCGTTTGCGGTTCGGTTGCAGTTAGATTGTGGTTCGGTTGCGGTTCGTTTGCGGTCCGGTTGCGGTTCGGTTGCGGTTCGGTTGCGCTGATGTTGCGGTCGACACATTCGACCGCAACCGCAAGAGTATTGGCGACAGTACACTTCGGATTCCGATCTCGCCCGATCGTAAGAACACGAAAGCAAATGAAATTAGATCTATTTAATGAGTATTCTGGACGCTATTGTGTCGGCAAACCCACGGTTAGGCATATCCGCACTCGCAGCGATAGAATATCCGAGAATAGTAAAAAAGTAGAATATTGCGTAGACAGTGTTGGTGATGTACTGTATAGCAAAGTGAAAAGGTGGTGAACTGTTAAGATTTTTAGCAACGTACATCGGCGCGCGTATTTCCGGCGTAAATTACTTGTTTGTTGAATTAATTGTGCGAGTTAGAATGCTCCAAAAACAGTCATATAACAAGAGCTTTTAAATTGGAGTATGTATATATTTGGAGTCTCGCTAGCTACCTTTCACTGCCTGTGGGCATAAATCGACAAATCATATTGATTCAATATGCCAACATGTCATATAAGACGACAAGATTGGGCAGTGTACAATACTGTATAGCAAGGCAGTTTTTTCGCTAAACTGCAGATTGCAAGTCTACGGTAGTATTAACTTGTTGCTCGCGCTCGTCAGACTGTTTTTATTGGATTGAATAGCGATTGAGTGATGAACCAGGCGGGTAACGTGATGCAATCGAGTTTAACAATAAAGCGGGTTTATTTGTTACTGTTTATATATATCCGAGCGCTGGTATTGCCATTGAGGAGTTTTTTCTTTACGAGCGCTCGAACTTGCCATGCTTACACCAGACTGACAACAACAGAAATGACAGCTTCGGCTTGGTGCGGAAAAATGGAAACTGACCCGGGACTAGTCCTCTGAAATGCCAAATATTACCTATAATATACCCAGAATCTTATCCCGGCATTACCACCATATATACAGAACTCGTGACTCTAGGCTCTCGGCAACGGCTTCCGTAGCTCAGTGGTCAGAGCACTGCACTAGCAATCGCAGGGTCGCGGGTTCAATTCCAGCCGGAAGGCCGCTAAGTTGCATTTTTCGCAACTGGTCCCGGTTTGGTCTTAAAATGTATGTATTCCAACACTCGAAATTTTCCTTCACCATAAATCCTTTATATATATATATATATATATATATATATATATATATATATATATATATATATATATATATATATATATAATATATATATTATATATATATACATACATACATACATACATACATACATACATACATACATACATACATACATACATACATACATACATACATACATACATACACACATACATACATACATACATACATACATACATACATACATACACACATACATACATACATACATACATACATACATACATACATACACACATACATACACACATACATACATACATACATACATACATACATACATACATACATACTTTATTCAAATGCTCCTTTACAGGCTTTGCAGCAGTGAATTACAATGAGTTAAAAATGTAAGAATAAACTTACAGTATTAAAATTTAAAATTTAAAATTTTGATTAAAAGTTACATTATACATATTATTAATTTTAGGGTTATGGAATGATTAAAGGCCGTTTAAGAATCAATTTACAACAATTATAATAGAATAACAAATTACTAAATCGAATGATGCAAATTAAGCATATGTGATTTAAGTTTTTTCTTAAAATCATATAACGTAACGATATATTTAAAATTAGTTTCCAAATCGTTCCAAATTTTTGTAGTCCTATATCTAAAGGTTCTCTGACCTGAAGCAGTTTTATACAGTGGAATGTTAAGGAGATCCTTGTCGCGCATTGGGTGATCGTGTAGTTCAGTCCGTTTGCAAAACGATTTACTTAAATAACTAGGTGCAAGGTTATTAACACACTTATAAGCCATTATGGTATCTCTGAACAATAATAATTGTTCGATAGGCAACCAGTTAAGCTGTCGCAACGCTGGCGTTATGTGGTCAAACTTTCTTGTTTTTGTGATAATTCTACAGGCAAAGTTCTGAACAGACTGGAGTTTTTTCAAGTTCGTGGAGGAGGTATTTGACCAGACAGTGGAGCAATATAGAAGCTTGTTTATAACAAGAGCTGTAATAACCAATGATAAAGTATCACTGTCGAAAGTGTCATTGACTCGGTTTATTTGACAGAGTTTAGACATACACGACGAAACTAGATGGGTAATGTGACAATCATACGTCAATTGGGAGTCAAAAATTACGCCAAGATCTTTAGCCGAAGAAACCGCAGGTTTGATAGATTTTCCTAGAAAATTCAAAGACATGTCGGTTGGAAGTGTTCGGATCTGTTGGCTTGTACCAATAAGGAGAAATTTCGTTTTTCCCGGGTTAATGAGCAATTGGTTTCCAGAACACCACTTAGCAACCCTGTTGAGGTCCATTTCCAAGTTGTGAGTTGCTTGATCCAAGTCTTTGATAGGAAACGACAGAAAAACTTTAGAGTCGTCTACATACGAATTAAGGGCGCATGATTAAGTAATTGATGGTAGGTCGTTCATGTAAATACAAAATAGTAGAGGTGATAAAATTGCACCTTGTGGTACCCCATGGGTAATGGAAAGTGAAGAAGACACTGTTGATCCAATGCGCACGGATTGAGATCTACCAGAAAGATAACTGTCGAACCATTTCACTGCTCGAGTAGAAGCTCCAGTGCAACTTAATTTATGTAACAGAATTTGATGACTGACGCTATCGAAGGCTTTGGACAGGTCTAATAGGATAATCGCAGTCAGCATCTTCTTATCCATTGCTTCAAGTACGCAGTCACTTACCATTATGTTAATGGTCTCAGTGGAATGAAATTTTCTGTTACCACTCTGATGAGAGGATAAACGGTTGTTGTTAGATAGGTAGGTGCTGAATTGGTTAAGCGCAACTCTTTCACAGACCTTTGAAGCGACGACAAGAAGTGAGAGAGGGCGGTTATTGGATGCTAGCTCATGATCGCCTTCTTTTAGTAATGGTATGACATCAGCCAGTTTCCACGTATCAGGAAATATGGATGAAGCGAGAGAACAATTTATTATGTCCGTTAAGGGGCCCAGTATAACAGGGAGACAATCTTTAATAATGCGTGGACTTATCTTGTCTGGACCTGGAGACTTGTTTGAGGGCATGGAAAATATAATACGTTGAACCTCGGTACAGGTAACTGGCTTGAAGTTAAACAATTCGTCTGCCGGGTGTTGAATAGTAGTAGAAAGAGGACTAAATAGCTCGATGTTATTATCCTTAGCTAAACGTGTTGCTGCTACGGCCGTGTTCCTTCCTACAGAAGTAAAAAATTGATTGAAATCCTCTGCAACCAACTTTAAGTCGTTACTGTATATTTGTGATTCCTTTTCTTTGGCTGGAATACATTGATTAATTGTCTTCCAAAGAGAACCTGGGTTGTTCTTATGTTTCTGAACTTCGTCAAATACATGTTTTTTGGCGGCATTTTTAAGCGTAATTTTGATAGTATTACGAGACTCTTTGTAGCAATTCCAATCATTGATATCGCGGGTCTGTAGAAAACGGTTATGGAGTCTATCTATATCTCTCATGAGGTCCTTTATTTCAGATGTGACGTGTGGACAGGGTCGGCTGCGAACTTTCATGGTTTTTACTGGCGCGTGGATATCAAGAGTAGAGTGAAGAGTATCATTGAAGGTTGCTAATTTGGAGTTCACATCTTTTCCTGAGAAAATGGATAGGAGACGATCAGAAATCGTAGCAAGGTCAGAGATAAATGACGAGGGGTCATAGTGTTTGTAACTTCGTACGGTAATGTAACATGGTGGGTTCTTAGGTCGTTTCAATTTCAGTATGACGTAAATAGGTAGATGATCGCTGATTGGAGTACTAAGAACACCACTATCACGTACGAGTGACGGAGACGAAGTGAGAATAACGTCAATAAGTGATTGACTGGTGTTAGTGATCCTCGTTGGAATGGTAATAACTTGTGTAAGGTTAAGTTCAGTAGAAACATCGGCTAGAGCTTTCTGTTCACGATTTTCCTTCAGCATATTGCAGTTCAGGTCACCGAGTATGACGATCGGTTTGCCAAATAAAAGAGCTTGCATGTAATTAGGTTTGAAACTGTTCTCAAAACAAGCTAATGGGCAATCAGGAGGACGATACGAGACACATAACAAGAGGGATTTGGATTTGTTAATTTGGAGATTTATCCAAAGCTGTTGGAAATGAGTTTCGGAAGTCTGTGAAAGTTCTTTTAATGACGTAACCTTTATTTCTTTCCAAATGTATGCGCAAACGCCGCCTCCTTTCTTGTGAAGACGATCTAGCCTATACAACTTATAACCGTCGATACTAATTTCAGAATTTGAGACCGTTGAGTTCAACCATGTTTCGGAAATTGTAAGTACATCGATATTATTTGAACTGGCAAGATCCCTCAGCTGGAGAAGGTGAGCTATATTTCTTAGTGAACGAATGTTTAAGTGTGCTATTTTCAGACCAGAGTTAGTTTTCCCGCTTTCCTTTGATGAACCTGGAGATTCAAGAACATTCGTTTCATGTGTATTGATTTGAATGAGATTCTCAGGGTTGTATTTATTTGAAATAAGTTGTGACTTTTTTACTGGCCACTGGTAGTTGGTGATTCTAATTGAGTAGTATAGTAAGTAGGGCTGCGGGCCCAGCAACGTCAAACGTGAATATAAACACCAAAACATCACCAAATTTGTGTCGAGCCACAACTCGGCAATGTTTTGGTACTCACGTTTTATAATCGACGTTGGTGAGCTCACAGCGCCAGTCTCTACGCTATTATGGTGATCGTTAGTCAATCTAAACACCCCTCCCACGTTTTCTACTCAATTGATGCCAAATATTAAAAAAATCACAACTTTCGCTAAACTTTACGCTACTTTAGCCATTTTTTAGGTGCGTTTCAACATTTTCACAAATTTGTCGAATCGCATTTAAAAAATAGTCATTTCAACATTTTCACAAATTTGTCAAACCGCGTTTAAAAAATAGAAAGTGCCGTTTCAATATTTTCACAAATTTGTCAAATTACATTTTCACAAATTTGTCAAATCACACTTAAAAATAGTCGTTTCAATATTTTCACAAATTTGTCAAATCACATTTTTACAAATTTATGTATCGTAAAAGTGTCTCACGCGTGATAAAATTGCCACCTGTTATGCAAATTAGGTTATTGCCACCTGTTAATAATAGATTAGTCCGTTTGTTCACTATTTTCAGTGTTTGTCGCCTCTTTTCTAAAATGGTGATCGTACACATATTTCGACGTTGTGATTCCTCCCGACAACAAGCCCAAGAAAGGCACGTACGGCGTCACAATCGCGACAATGCTCTCAACGTCTTTCTTTAGTAGCGGGTCTTTTTGCAACTCATCGTTTAGTTCGTCAGGGTTCTCGATAGCGTTCAACCCATCTAGTAAGCTGGTGAATTTGCTGATTAGCAAGTCGGTGAGAAAAGCGTTTGCGATCTCCATTCTCTTCAACTCGTATTGGCGCCATATCTTATCAATAACTTTTGCGGACGCTTTTTTAATGTACGCTTCAGACTGACTCACCACACCATCACCAGACAGTCTAATAAGTTCAGATCTCCTAACGTCAATATTGTCTTCCACAGTTGAGGTGTCATCAGTCCCCTCAACTAATTCCTCAATCGTAGGATTTTCCTCACTTTTACGTTTTACCATCACGCTATTACTTATACCCATATTTTATTGCGGAATAACAACTTCGTGACTGTATGGATAGCGCAGTGAGATTTCTAGTCTAGCGTACTTATGATTTTTTAATGCGGTCACAATCGCCAACGATTTTTCTCTGCTAATGTTCCCAAGGTAATCGTCGATAACGACCTTCATATCACTCCTGCTCGGACAGTAAAAGCAAATGAGCTTACTAATGTTTTCTCTATACGGTTTTGCGATCGACGTCAGTTGTTGTGTGATGACAATAATGCTCAACATAAAATGTCGCGCACTAAAAGCTAAGTTGACCAACTGACTAGTCCTATTCTTAACATCTTGAGAACTCGCACAGTCATCCAACACGATCAGAGTGTTAGTACCTTTAAAAACGTTAGTCACACACTTGAGAACAGCGTCGACACTGTCCTGTGTGCAGTCTATCGCTAACACGTCAGGGTCGCGCACATATTTCCAATCTTGATACGCTTTGTTCCACTCGAAAGTAGGACAAATCAACACAATGTAGTCAAATTTACTAAAGTACTCAGATTCTAATGTTTCCAGCAAATAATGTGTCTTACCACAAGCTGTCATACCAACAATTAGCATATTAAACGGGGTCTCCATTAACTCACGTTTGATTTAGTACTGGATTGACTGCAACCCATTGTTCATGAAGTTGACCAACCCATCACTCATCACAAACACCCTACACATGACATTTGCAGTCGTCGCTTTCTTAGTGATCTCAAGAAGCACACCGGATTGTGTGTTTACAATGTTCTTGCCAGTGGCGACATTGTGATTATCTTGAACACTCCTCAAGTCGATGACTAACGCAAAGCCGTCTTTATAGAACTTCTGTATGGTCATGAACTGAGCGTGTTCTTCACCCAACCCAAACAGTCGTTTCGCTTCTGCATAGAACTTCGATTTCGGAATGCCTTGCGAGTACACACTATTTGGCACACCTTCAATTGTGACTCTAATATTCTCAATATTTGGGTAAAGAAACTCCTCGCTGTCTGTTCGCACCTTATTCGTGAATAGCAACACAATCGCCTTCATGCTTTTTCTTGGAAGATTAATGTTTTCATTCACAATGGTCGTACCTTTGTCCCATTCGGTGGTTTTCATCAACGTAACGTGCTCATACGACAAACTACGACCACTTGCGTAGCCCGACGCTATTTCGTCAGCGAGCTCCTGGTTATCAATCGTTTCGTACTCAAGCTCAAGGTTCTCCAGAGTGTATCCACCCACAGCGCTACCAGATTGCGCCACCATGATGTCTGTGGCCTTCGGAAGTGTGATCACATACTGCAAGTTGTTGTTCATGCTAAAAGGAGCGTACAACCCATGGTCGTTCATGATTTTACCAAGTTTTATTCGCTGTTTCGTTCCAATCACACCAAACATCAACGCGTCACTAACTTTAGCAACGTTCCCACTCGTCGCACCACTGTCATCCTTAGAAACTAACTTTCTCAAGTTCTCACCACCAATACCATAGTCAATCATTTGGTCTCGCGCAGTAACACTCTCCCAAAGGTCGCGATAGACACCAGTGTAATTTTCCCCATTGTTGTCATACACAGTCTCCCCAGCTAGTCTCACAACAAGTTTCTCAACCAACAACTTGCTCACATTGTTCAAGAACCAGCTTTTAGCGTTTGCATTCTTAAAGTCGAACACTAAACCCAACGATCCAGGCACCAAACAGCTACTAACCTTGAGCTTTGGTATGTCAACGTAAAGTTCCTCACCAGGACTGACTTTATTAGGGTTCAACGTGATCACATGCTGTGTTCTCGCCCCTTTTATGACACCCATGGTCGCTCGTCTAAAACCAGGGCTCAACTCTGCTGACGTGGCGTTCATATACTTTACATATGTTTTATCGCTACCGTTTTAGCTTGTAATAATCATAAGCGAACCACGCAAGTACCACCGCGAGTACCCACAGATTTTGAGCCAACCAAGCGAGACCCTTTGCACCCAACGTCAACATATTGTAAACTAAATTAGCCAACCCAACAGCCCATGGATCCATCTTCGTTATCGCGTTCTTAACAGCCTGTGCGAATGACCTCGTGGCCACAGCGCCTCTCATAACAGCGGATCTACCAGCGATAATAATTGTTGTTATAATCCCAGCCACTGAAATTGCCACAGCGCTCAACCCAACTACATTTTCTTTAGCCCATTCCTTAAATCTCTGAAACCTGTCAATGTCGACTTCCTGCTGCTCTCTAACCTCCTCTATTTGTCTCTGTTCAATAGTTCTGTCTCTGGCTTGCTTGAGTCCTGACTCTCTTTCAACCAAACCAACGTGCTCTCGCTCTTCGTCGGGCGTGAGACCAGTTTGGTTAGTTTTTTTATCAAGCTTTGCCAATCTCCCACTCGTCTCATCTATCGTCTCTTGAAAGTGGTATACCTGCGCTTGCAACGCACCATCATCACCCGTTCTTGACTCAGGCACCACACTATCGCTTGGATTAACCACACCACTCAGATCACGGTTCTCGTCTGGTGATAACCCAGGTATGTCGTCGTGATCCACTCTTGTCTCAATTACTGGGAGGTCGTCTGAGGCCACTTCTGTTGTGACAACTGTTGTTTCTGCATTCTCAAGGATTTGACTAACTAACTTTTTGAACTGCTCGATCGCGTTTTTACTACTCGCGTCTTTACTGTAGATCAAACCTTTTTTCCCAGGTTTTAGAATTAGTTTGGGTACTCCATATTTACCATCTTTGTTTATAGGTTTGAAAAGAATAGCCCCTGAGTCCGTAACCTGCGACCTGTTGACTATTTTCCTTGACGCGTCGTCTTGGCCGAGTGCCTTTTTGCTTAATTTACGTATTTTCTTGTTTATTAGCTTGATTCTTTTTACGTTGTTTTCTGTTAGCTTTTTGTTGGATGCTTTTAGCTCGCCCAGCCTTCTCTCGATTTCTTTCTCCTCTTCAAAAGCTATACTAAAACTCTCGTCATTGACATCACCATATGACTCCTGCTTAACAAACTCCACTGCAGGGACTTCTGTGTTGGTCCCCCTTATCGTCACCGTCTTACCATCATCAGTATCAATAAATGGCGTCTCTTTTTGCCAATCTCGTCTCGCGTCTAGCTCACTCCTTATCTTTTTCGCATAGTCTTGATAGTCGTTGTAATTAACACGAACGTCTTCCGACATGTTGTCTTCAGTGTGCTTACCGTACATGCCTTCAATAACGTCTTCAACATCGGCGAGCGTCTTTTCTAATTGCTCATTACTCATGTCTTCGTACTTATTGAGGGTTTCCATCTCGATCTCGTCAAAAACTTCCCCACCTTCAGCCATATTACATTAGCTCACATTTTGAATACCGCTCTCTGACTCCCACGAATCACATTTTCTCTCTAGTTTAGATAATTGTACGCAAGCCACGCGAATGTCACCGCAAACACCCACAGATTTTGAGCTAGCCAAGCGAGACCCCTTGCGCCTGTCATCAGCGCGTCATAAACTAAATTAGCCAATCCAACAGCCCATGGACCCATCTTCGTTATCGCATTTTTAACAGCCTGTGCAAACGACCTCGTGGTCATAGCGCCTTTCATAACGTTAGTCCTCCCAGCGATAATAATAGTTGTTATAATTGCAGCTATTGCAATCGCTAAAGCACTCAACCCAACCATATTTTCTCTAACCCATTTCTTGAACTTCTGCAACCTGTCAATGTCGATCTCTTGTCGCTCTCTAACCTCTTCTATTTCCCGCTGTTCGATAAGTATGTCTCTAGCTCGTGTAAGTCCAATCACTCTTTCAGCTAGATCGACGAACTCTTCGTTCTCTGCAGCCGTGAGGTCTTTTTCTGCGAGCTCCGCTATTCTTTTGTTCACTTCATTTATCAAGTTTTGATAACGGTCCGCTCGTATTTGCAATGCGCCAGTGTCGCCTATTCTAGACTCACGCAACACATTCTCGCTTGGATTGAGTAGCGCGCTCAACTCACGGTTCTCGACTGGTGTTAGTCCAGGTATGTTGACGTACTCTGCGTGTGTGGTGTCTAACAATGGCACACTCCTCGCGACGTCTTCACGATCTCTCACGTTGTCAATAGTCTGCGTTGCGAGATCACTAAAAACCCTCTCCACATGTTGGTACACTCCTCCACCACTCCGCGTTACGAGATCGCTAGTAGTCTCCCCCATGTGTTGGCGAAGTCTTATATCGTGTTCGCGCTTCAGTCCACCCTCCACTCTAGTTAGTCTAGTTTCCTCATCGGCTGTGACGCCTAGATCGCCCCGAGCTAGCTCAAGATCTTGAGTGGCTCTTTCGAGACTGCGATCTAGCTCATCATTACTCATATCTTTGTATTCATCAAAGCCCTCCGTCTCGAGGTCGTCGAAGCCACTCTTAGCCATGTTACATTAGCTCACATTTTGAATGTCGCTTTCTGGTATCCATGAGTTATGTTTGCTCTCGTAACCCAACCATTTGACCAGCGCCATCTTCTTCCCTCTGACTTTCTTTCTTTTCAACACCTTTTCAACTCTGTACACATCGTCACCAGGTTTCTTATTGACTAGCGATAATTCCTGTTCATAAAATTTACCAACAATCTGTTCACCGGTGTGATCCTCAATTTCGTACACATTCGGATCACCACGAATAACCTTTACCACTTTAAACAGCTCTTCAGTGAAGTTGGCTTCGTAGCCCTTTGTGAACACACTCTTGTACTTACTAATTCTCACTGACTCACCAACTCTAAACTTTGGCAATGGGGTGTCTGCAAAATGATGACCAAACAAAGTGGTCCACACTTCGCCTTCATTTGACTTATCGACATCCTTCGGCTTCATCATGATGCTTCGATTCACATTGCTATTGTAATTGTCCACAAATTTATCCAAAGCGTCAATCCACTTGTGTGTCCCACGAGCGTAAAAGTACTTCCACATAATACTCTTCAGACTTCTATTAAAACGCTCAACAACAGCGGCCTTTTTATCACTCTTAGTGCTGAAATATTCAACACCATGTTTTCCCAGCAAACTTTTCACACCAACGTTGTAGAACTCAAGTCCATCGTCAAATTGCGTTAACTTAGGTGTGGTTCCAAACCGATCTTTAAAGTCAACCAACAATTTTCCAACAGTCTTAGTCATGTTCTTAGTGTCTTTTCTGTAAACCGCAATACCAAAAGCGTATCTACTCAATATTTCAATGCCTGTCAATATCCAATAATAACCACCATTCTGTTTTGAGTACTTACTCATGTCCACTAAGTCCATTTGGAGCTCTTCACCAAGAAATCCAACAAAAGTCGCGCGGAATTTATGTCTTCTCACAATGGGTTTGTACCTAGTGTAAGTGTCCTGCGCTGTCAACCATTCTTTCACTGTTTTTCTAGTTACTTTCAATCCGTCTCCCAATGCGCTTTGATACAATTTCTCTACACCACTGAACCCCGTCTTAGGATTATAATAAATGTCTCGCAACCCTTGCTCTGTTTCCACACCGAGCTCCATATAATTCACACAATATACAGTTCCAATAGCACCGCGCCAACGTCAGCGTCACCATTGTTTGGTTTGACACGAAACGTCATACTTGAGTAAATACCTTTTTTAATTTTCACCTTGGACTCAACGTATGCGTAGCGTTGTATCCCTCCATCAAGAGACTGCTCGGTGGGTATTGGCAACGTTGTGATCACATCGCTACGCCTCCCATCAGTGCCCACATTGCTCTCCGTCTCAACAGCGTCGCACGAGACTTCTACATACTTCAGACCTCTGTTCATATCGATCTTGTTTGGACTGTCATGCCACTTATAATCTGCCGTAATTCCTGCGTCCTTCGCGAAACCAAGCAAAAGCCCAATGTCACCCAGCCTAAGTTCTGCTTCGGAGCTGTTCCCCCCCATAGTCTTAACTTTAATCCTACTTTTACCTGCGGTCATCAGTTTCTCCACCACAAGGTCTATACTAAACACCCTGAGCGCGTGTCGTAGAGCTCTAACCAACGCGTCGAAGTTGTAGTAGCCCCCACCCACTCGAATTGGCCCGACTCTCGGCACTGGTTTTCCTGTAGAAATAACGAAGAATTGAATGTCATCACCACTCGCCACATTGTCATAGCTCCAAAACACAGTGGCTGTCTTAACTATAATGTATGGGTTATCATGTGTGGCTACTACACTGTAGTCAAAAGTTACAACTTTCTCCACACCTTCAACAAGCACCGTCAACTTTTGAGGACTGTCGTCTACACGTCGCTTTTCAGTGTAACCACCAGAGTCGAACCCATAGTTTAGACTCATTACTTTAGCGCGCGTTTAACGTTAGCTACTCAAGCGTCGCATACAAATCCAACAATATGTCACCAACATTGACACCACTACCATCTTGGTCAGTCACGTTAAACACCAGCTGCGTAAAAGCGCCTTTGTTTATTAACACCTTCGACTCAATGTTGAAGAAGTGTTGAACAGAGCTCTTCAGTGGTTGGGTGGTGGTCAATGGTAGCTCAACGATAACCTCGCTTTTGCTACCATTAACAATATTCTCAGGTCTGTTCACAATGCTACAACCCACTTGTACGTACCTCAGCCCTTTGTTAACGTTCACAACATTAGGGCTGACCAAACCACTACTACTCACCGTTGTATTATCGTTGAACCCTAAGAGTTCTCCAAATTTAAACAGCTCTAATTGTTGGTCAGTTTTTATCTCACACTTTGAATTGTGTTTGTTGGCTACTAGCTCGATAGCCCCTAATCCTTTCAATTCGTCGGCAATCATTTTAAAAGTGTGGTACCCAGACCCAAAAACGTGCTTGTTGCTGTTGTAACTTATTTCATCATTCACACCGGTCTCCACGTTAACGTAGTCCCAAAAGATGGTCGCTTTTTTTACTAGTAAGTGAGGATCTGAGCCAAACGTTAAAAGTGCCTCTGGTAGATCCACAGTTTCCGTTGGGCCTCTAATCAATACTACAACCCTGACCATATATAATGTAGCGTGTGTTATGTATAACATATGGTATATTATATATGCAGAAAGCCCTTCGTGAGTACTATGGAAAGTACTACAAACGCGCGATGGCTAACACGTCAAAGGCTGCACACGACGCAAAGGCAGACCTCATCAAAAAGTACCCCCACGCTACTTTAAGCAAATTCGAGTTCTATCCAAATATTTTGCAAGATGGTAAGATCATGAGTGTCGACATATATTTCAGAAACAACGACATCCTTAGCACAGACATAACCAGCGCAACCTTCAAAAATGATAAAAGCATGTGGAAGTGGCTACACAATAGCAAGTTCCCAATAATATGGCAAGGTGGTGGAGCTATCCAACCACTACCAAAAGGTCATAAGAACCACTGGGGGCTTTGGGATGGTTATCCAACAGAAAACGTGTTAAATTATCCAGTGAATAATTTCAAAGTTTTTGTTAACCAGAGTAGCTACTTCATGTCAAAGCTACCAGTCTTGCGAGTCACCACGTCAAAGACAAAATCAGAGTGGGATGACAACGAATCTTACTACCGTGTTGTGTTTGCAACGTATTGTGCGAGTTTCTGTTGTGGGGTGTCGTTGCAACATTTATCAGTGTCACAAGAAGTTCATCCTGTGGTCACAAGTGTGATGAGATTTCATTTGTACTTCACCATTAGAAGACTTCTCAGAAGAATGGAAGGTGGTGAGACCATGAAATCAATAAGTAGAGAATTTAACGCCTCCGAATTGTATGGTAAGATTTCCAAGATCCCCAGAAGGCATTACTACCAGAATAAAGTACTAAGCGATGGCACAACAGGCGAATCCAGAGTCTTCACACTCAACGACGTTCAGAATGATTACAAACGATACGTCGCACGACTCTCAGATGGTTTTACCAACATTGGGCTGCAATATCTAAATCAGAGCATAGAGTCCTTTGTGTACTCCACACTTGGTGCACAAGCTAGAACACGTGTATCAGTCGTTGGTGGTTCTGCAGGAAGTCTAGAAACCCAACAAGAATTCCGCAAGTTGTTTTCTGACAGTGTTATACAGTACGACGTATCGACATGGATTCTCAACATGAACAAATCGATTAGAGACACCAACGTTGTCCAAAATCTCGCAGTGTCGCCAAGTACATGGTTAATGCCAAGTAACGTGGTGATACTCAAGAATAAAATCGCTGGGTACAACAACTTATTAAAGATTGCCACAGAGTCCATGAGATTTGGAGTGAACACTCACTTGAACGCAACAACACCAACAATTACGGCTAAAAAAGTCCACCAAGAAAATGTGGTGACTAACTTAGTAACGCCAGCGAGTCTTGCGGCTAAAAAAGTTCACCAAGAAAACGTGGTGGCTAAAAAAGTTTACCAAGAAAATGTGACACCACTTCCTGTGAGAAAAACAGTGGCCACCACCACAAGCGAGTCAGACACGACAACGCTAGCGATAATCTTAGGGTTCTCAGCAGCCTCTGGTTATCTGCTAACCAAATACACCTTCAGGTAGTAATGAGTCTAAACTATGGGTATGAGTCTGACGACCCTCACGATAAAATACTAAAGAGAACGAAAAGGCATCTGGACGAAGATCCTAAGTTAAGTGCGACCGGTGGGAGGATGTCTGGAATAATAGACATGCAAGGCTCAGCAATAAAAAACGTAGCAGACCCAGTCGATGACTCAGACGTCACAAACAAAAGAACTCTAGAGCAATTGCTGTCAGGCTACCTCAAGAGTCAGTCGTATAATCTTGTGCTCGACTTCAACGTCAGCACACACGCCTTGAAAAATGTGGAATTTCACACCAATGGTTCAAACAAAGTGAAAGCCATTGGTGAAACAAGTAAATTAGTGCAAAACAACCCGGCTTATGGTCCTATTGTCGGCATCAGCGGTGTGAGTCAAAGTTTTCTATCACCTGTGTTAACACCAATCCCACTTGAGTCAGGTCTCCATTTTAATTGCCCCAGTATGCAATGGTGTGATCTCTCCATTTTTGTTGTAGTGAGGTTACCTACTCGCACCGCTGGATCAAATTGGGAGACAATTATATCAAACGACGACGGTCAGTGGGACAAGTTCATAGGGTACAAGACTGGTGTGACTAATGGACTCGCGTATGGTGGTAGCATCCCAGCGATGGAGAGCATATGCACTATTCCGAGTGGTGTTGACATAAGTAAAATGCACATGATATCGATACACTGGCAAATGGACAATTCACACGTCAGAGTCAACAACGTTAAGTCAACCGATTCAGACTTCGTAGCAAATATGAAAAAGATAGGCACACCCTATGGAACGATTTTTGGAATACATCGACCAAGAATACCACTCGCACCTTATGCGTACCCATCGTTGATAGAATTCTACGGTGTAAAAATTGTGAGTGGTTACATGACGAACCGAGACATCATAATCATGGGTGGAGAAATGATGAAGGAATATGGTGTAAAGTAAATGGGAGCGTGTATTTCGAGACCTCGTGAGATATATAAGATAAATAAGACGACTGATCACATGTTCAAAGCTGGTGGATCATTTGGTCGCGGTGACGTCACTCTCGAGCTCCACGCTGAGATTGGTATGAGGTCTAAAAAGACTTACGGCAAACCTATTACGTTACCAGAATCAGACAAAGTAGGAGTGGTAGGAGACGTGACCTAAGTTATGTAATGGGTTGGCTTAGAAAGCTGGTTCGTAACATTAGAAACTTTTTCAGACGACGTAGAAAACTGAGGACTAATAAAACGTATTTGCTGCATTGGTACACAACAAACCAGATCTATAAAAAACCCGACACCTATGTCGAGTAGTTTTTTTTGCGGGGCTATAGTAATGGCAACCAACTCAGTGCAATTATTCGATGGTCACCAAATCACGACAGTCATGGACAACGGTGAAATATGGTTCAAAGCGAAAGAAGTCGCGAGCGCTCTAGGCTATGCTAGACCAAAAGACGCAGTAAACGACCACGTCGAACCTGATTGCAAAATGAAGATAGAGCAGGCCTCGTTTATCAATGAACTTGGGGTCTACTCGTTGGTGTTCTCGAGTAAAATGGAGCGTGCGAAACACTTCGGAAGGTGGGTGCACTCAGAAGTCTTACCAAGCGTTAGAAAAAGTTTAGCTAGCGTTGGTCTCAAACACAATCAATTCGTAATGATCACTGAGTTCGACCTTCATACAAAAGTTGTTGGTTTTCTTAGGAAATATTATCCAGAAGCTATTTTGGTGGCCGCTTGTGGTGAGAATCAAGACACTTCGAGTAAAAGAATAAATTCGTGGAAAAAAGGCTACCAACGTGGAACACCTGACTTGATTATTGCCAACGCAAACCGACAGCACAGCGGGCTCGTGATTGAGTTCAAGAATCCAGGTGGCACAGGTAAGACGTCCAAAGAGCAGGGGTCTCTGTTGCTCAGATATAAATCCGCTGGTTATCTAACACTCTTGTGTGACTCGTACGACGACGCTATTACCACAGTAATAAAATATCTCTTTGACGTTGGGTTTCAGTGCTCTCAGTGTTTTCGTAAATTTAAAAATAAATCAGCGTTGAGTAACCATGAGAGACGCTATTGTAAAGAGACTTTTTAGACAGCGAGTAATAAGTCGAATTAGCGCTCGTTCTCGTTGTTGAGACGACGTTTGAAGCGACAACTGCTCTAGCATTTTTAAAGACGTTTTTAACTCAGTAAAAAATATCTGCGAAACTTTCTCTATTTATTTCACAAACCTTCTGACCACTGTGTGAAAAAACGTTTCTACGGGAGACATTGGACGCTTCATGTGACCAATGTCTAAATTTAAAAAGTGGGGTATCCGAGAACACCCCTAATTTTGTGTGGAAGGATGATGACGTCTGCACACTGCACGATATTGCTCAGCACCACCAACGAATGATGGTCCTGGGTTGTGTCTCCAATTGAATGGCGCTTCAACAGTTGTTCCGTAAGTGTCGCGACAAACGGCGCAATACGCTTTTAGAAATGTGATGTCGTCTGCCATTGGGAACAGTGTGTCGAGCTCACCAAGTTTTTTTAAGTGCTCCGTTGTTATGAGACCACAAATAATGACGTGAATGCCAGCTTTAATGTATTCGCGAATAACTGACAGATCAGAGTACCAATGGCCTTCGTCAATTCCGATGACGTCATAGTCAGCTATCTCGGAAGAACTCGGGAGGTTGGTGATTAACTTCGCAGGTAAACTGTCTGACCCAACAACAATGGTCTGACGATGCGTGGAGAACGCGTGGTCAGTTCGTCTGGTGTCGCCCGCGTTGTTCATGTAAAGGACTTTGAGCCCCGATTTACTTAACGTGACTAACCTACGAAGAGTCTCTGTTGTTTTTCCTGCAAACATGGGACCAATCACGATTTCTAGTTTACCGATTTTCCTCATGATTACTATACCTCCAGAGAAATGTTCTCTCCTGTTGCGGCAACTGTTGTTCGTTGTTGAATATCCGCTGAAGCTCTAAGTTTTTAAGATGAGACCTCGAGCTCTCGTGTCTTGAGCGATGCATTGGGTTGTTGGTAACCACACCACATGGGTAACAATTGTACGACGCGCCGCCGTGCACAAAATCCAGGTGAGCGTCTGAGAGTATGTGACTCATAATATCGCCCGCACTCAGTATTTCGTTACACCCCACCCTACAAACGTTAACGTCACAGTTTGCGGCGAGCTCAAGCCACGCTTTGGCTTTGGTTGAGCATGGTTTCCATAGAAGGGTCGCCAAGAACACTTCGAGGTAGTTACCGAGTAGTGTAGCGGCGGACTCGCAAGGGTTGCTCAAGTAGTGGCTACTTGCTAACGTAAGACGTCTGAATGGTGGGTAACACCACACAGGGATCATCTTGGCTAGTTCGTTAACCATCCTGTTAGCTCTAACTTCATCAAGCCCGACCCAAGCCTCATGAGCGAACTTTGTGTAGAGAATCTGAGTACCAAATTGTCTTGACACCTCTTCGTTTTTACGATCGGGGTCGCACAACTTGAAGACTTGCGAGTACCCTTTTAAGACGTTGGGTCCAGAGGCGCCTTGTGGGGTAGACACGTCGACAAAGGACATCCTCCGCATTGCGTCGATCTCCTCTTCTTGACGGGCTTGGTCTTGAGTCATCTCTTCTGCGATGTCTTGGACTTGAGTCATTATGTTATACTCCCAGAAAAAATCCTAATTTTTTAGTGCGTTTGGTCTGGAACTGTGAGATACCTGTGAGGTCAACTGTGAGACACCTGTGAGGTCAACTGTGAGTAAGATAACACGCGATAGTGTATTAGATGGTTGAGGACTCACAGACGACTGTTGAAGCGAAGATTACGGCTGATGTGAAAAGTGTTAAGGTGAAGGACCCAAAGCGCGTCGCTGCTGGTAAAAAGTTGGCTGAGATATCGAAAGCTGCGAAAGAAAAGAAAATGCGTGAAATGATAGTTAACGAAGAACAGGGTAGTGAGTGGAGCTATGGATATGTTGTCGGAACACTTGGTGTAATCATCGCTGGTGCTTCACTATGGTACACAATTAGCAATGAAAAAGAGACACAACTGGAACCTGTGAGCACTGTGGTTAGCGCGTCAGAAAATCGTAGAACTTGTCGTCCAGCGTTAGACACACTTGATTCTTGAACAAAACACACGACAATGTATATATGTCTGCGATCGATCGAAAAGAACTTATGAACGAACTGTACGACGCGCTACTTGTTACGACTGGCGCTGTGGTAGTGAGTATGATTTCTAAAAAGGCTTTGGGGGAACCATTGGGAACACCAGAGACTGTGAAAGGTACAGTGAAACTTGCTGCAGCTGTTGGTGCAGGAACGTTGTTAGTAAAATGGTTACAATCGAAAAAGTGGATACCGACAGATCCATTCAAATCAACGTAAGTTAATGGTGAGTGTCGTGGCTGGAGGGATATTTAACGCAGTGGCTTTTGCAGGCGCTGGCTTTATGTTCTCGAAGTTTAATCACACAGGCTATGAGACCGAGATGAAGAGACACAACCATGCGTTGGAACAGTTAGCCAGCGCGAAAGAAGTGTGGTATGAGAATGAAGTCGCTAAGAAAGACAAGATCCAGCGTTTGCGACAACGGCTCTCTGATGCTAATGCTGACATCAATGACACAAACCACGCGTTGGAAGAACTTAGAAGCGTAATGACCATACAGTACAGCGGACGAGTGTTCACTGACCTCCCGAAGATTGCGGATTACTACCAACCGAGTGCGGAAATGAAGGAATACCAACTATTGTTTGTTAGCGCGCTAGGTTTGGGTAGTGGAATAGTGGTGTGGGTACTAGTTCGGTGAAAAAAAATGTTGGAGTAGTATAAGTGATGGACAAACTTATGAGGCAGATGAGTTACGGCTTGACAATTGACGAGAACTCCAGCGAGACGCAAGCTGAGTGTGGAGACACCTTCAGAATTTACTACTGCTTGGATTGTGACGTTGTGAAACATGTGACTGACTGCGGTGGGTACGCGTGTCCAAAGTGTGGCGACACCGAATGGGGTTACACTCAGAGTTACAGCGACATGAGGCTCACACGACTAAAAAGCGTTCACAAACGGTCTTGGTGGATGGGGAGGAGACTGCGGGATGTTGTGAAGGGTGAGCACCTTGAGTTGATAAAAGAGGACTTCTTGAAAGTTGTCAATGTGTTGCACTCATGCAATTTGATAAAGGGTAGAAACGTCAGCAGATATGGATACTACATTATTAGGTTGTGTCATAGAAGACGAGTCGAGACACTCAAGAAGGTGTCAGACCTCAAAGACGGGAAGGTGAAAGACTTGTTTGACGACAACTTGTTTGGGGTGGTGTACCCAAAGCTGGGATGGTGCGAAAGTGGTGATATTTATTACAATGAGTGGTTTAGGAAAAAAATAAATAAGTGTAGTATATAGAAGCCAATGAGTCGGGCTGTGAAAAACCCACTGACGAAAAGACGGGCGCATAAGACGAGTGCAGCCGTTGTCAATTCACTAACAGATGAAGCGACCAACGTTCACGGCTTCTTTAGAGATCAGGAGGGACAACGTCTAGTCGAAGACCTCGCACCGTCAACGCATCTGTTGGATCGAGCACTGAGAGGGTTCACAAGGTCCTATGGAGTCGAAGTAGTTGACGACAGAGACATTAATCAGGTAAATGGTAGTAGAAGCGCTGTCACTAACCTTTTGAGACGTGAATTAGGTGAGACCAACGGAATGAAAGTGGTAGAGACAGTCAAGGTCACTTTTGAGAAAGTTCTAGAACTTGATAAGACCACATACAAAACTGCCTACTTTAACAGCGAAACGTTCGTTGTCATTAACGAGCATGACATCGAGGGTGTTGCCAACCGTGGATCGGAGCAGATTTTAACGCGGATAGCTGGGTGGTTATCTGAGGGGTCTGGATGGACTATCGACAAAATAGACGCACACTACGTTAATGTCGCTACTTACAGACCTTTGCATGGGAGTAGCTACATTGTGTTGCCAAAGGAGCTGCGCAACAGTATGAAGGGCTTGGTAAACGTAAATAACGATGATGACAACGAGTGCTTTAGATGGTGCCACCTCGCACATAAGTTTCCTGTTGGAAAAAACTCTGACAGAACGTCAAAATACGTCAGACATGTCAGTAAGCTGAATTATGACGGAATCGACTTCCCAGTCACACTCAAAGACTACAACAAGATCGAAAAGGCTAACGAAATTAGCATCAATGTTTTTGGGTATGAAAGTAAGCAGCCATTCCCTGTGTACGTTTCTAAGGAGACGTATCCTGACCATATGGACCTACTGTTGATAACTAATGACGTGGGCAACAAGCATTATGTGTACATTCGCGATTTCGACAAATTCATGTACCGTCAGACAAAGTATAAGGCGAGAAAGCACTTTTGTAGGTATTGTTTGCAGTGTTTCACCCGTGCGGACGTGCTTGAAAGTCATATTGAAGTGTGTTTGGTCATTAATGGGAAGCAAGCTATTAAAATGCCACAAAAAGGCGCGAGAGTGAAATATGAGAATTTTAGCAGACAATTAAATGTACCATTTGTGGTGTATGCAGACTTCGAGGCTATCACACAGAAGGTGCACACAACAAAGCTGTCAAGCGAGTGTAGCTACACAAATGCTTACCAGAGACACGTTGACTGCGGTTATGGGTATAAATTAGTTTGTTGCTACGACAACGAGTACAGTAAGCCAGTAAAAGTGTATCGCGGTGAAAACGCAGTCAACAAGTTCATTGGGGAGATGCTAGAAATTGTCGAATATTGTAAAGAGACATCTGAGAGTCACTTTAACAAACAGATGATACTGACTGATGACGATAAACAAAACTTTGACGAGGCTAAGAGTTGTCATATTTGCAGTGTTGAGTACACTGGCGCTGACGTTAGAGTGAGAGACCACTGTCACGTGTCAGGTAAGTACAGAGGGTCTGCGCATCGTGAATGTAATGTGAACTTTAAGTTGACTGACAAAATCCCTGTGATCTTTCATAACTTGCGCGGCTACGATAGTCATTTCATTATGCAGGAGATTGGCAAGTTTGGTCAAGACATAAATGTGATACCGAACAACATGGAGAAGTACATGGCGTTCATGCTTGGAAAAAACTTGGTGTTCTTGGACAGCTTTCAGTTCATGGGTAGCTCTTTGGACAACTTGGTGAAGAACCTACCAAGAGACGCTTTCAAATACACGTCAGAAGTGTTTCGTGAAACAGGGTTAGCACTCATGACAAGAAAGGGGGTCTACCCCTATGACTACATGGACTCCTTTGAGAAATTCGATGAATGCGAGTTACCCTCTAAAAAAGACTTTTACAGCGTTCTGAACGACGAGCATATTACGGAAGAAATGCATGAGCGCGCCATTGACGTGTGGGACTACTTCGACGTTGAAAATATGGGTGGGTATCACGACCTGTATTTGAAAAGTGATGTGCTCTTGCTCGCCGACGTTTTTGAAAACTTTAGAAAGACATGCCATCGTGAGTACAAACTAGACCCGTGTCACTATTTCACATCACCTGGATTGGCTTGGGACGCCATGTTAAAGATGACTGGAGTGGAGCTCGAATTATTGTCCGACATTGACATGTTCCAGTTCGTGGAATTAGGTATGCGTGGTGGTGTGAGCTACATATGCAACAGACATGGCGTGGCAAATAATAAATACATGGAAGGGTACGATAAAGCGCAAGAGTCGAAGTATTTGATGTACCTTGACGCCAACAATTTGTACGGATGGGCGATGAGTCGAAGTCTACCTACAGGTGGCTTCAAGTGGTTGACTGAGAAAGAAATAAAAAAGGTTAATCTACACGACTATCACGACGGTAGTAAAAAGGGTCTGTTGCTCGAAGTCGACTTGGAATACCCAGACCATTTGCATGACCTACACAACGACTACCCGGTGGCTCCTGAGAAGATGGAAATAACTGTTGACATGTTGTCGGAGTACTGCACAAAAATCAAAAATAAGTTTAATGTGAGTGTTGGTGGTGTGAAAAAGTTGGTGACTAATTTGATGGACAAAAAAAAGTACGTGTGTCACTATAGAAATCTGCAGTTGTATGTAGATCTTGGATTGAAAATCAAAAAGGTTCATAGGGTCCTACAATTTGACCAGTCCAAGTGGTTGGGTAAGTACATCGACTTTAATACAGTCAAAAGAACTGCGGCTAAGAACGCTTTTGAGAAGGACTTCTTCAAGTTAATGAACAACAGTGTGTTCGGAAAAACGATGGAAAACTTGAGGAAGCGTGTGGACGTAAGATTAGTGACCACTGCGAAGAAATTAGAAAAGCTTGTCTCGAAGCCGACGTTTGTGTCTTGCAAAATATTTAGCGAGAACTTAGTCGCTGTCCACAAAGTTAAAGAAACGTTGACACTAAATAGACCTGCATATGTGGGTATGTGCATACTAGACTTGAGCAAAACGTTGATGTACAATTTTCACTACAATTATATTATGAAAAAGTACTCTAGCGACACCTGTAGATTGCACTTCACTGACACTGACAGTCTGTTGTACTCAATCAAAACTGGCGACGTTTATTCCGACTTTATGATGGAGTGCGAAAAGTTCGACAATAGCGACTATCCTGCAGACAGCCCATTCTTTTTTAGAGAGAATAAGAAAGTTATTGGGAAGATGAAAGACGAGTGCGCTGGAACACCAATTATTGAGTTCGTTGGGTTGCGCAGTAAAATGTACAGCTATTTGAAAGAGGATGGGGGTGGTGGGAAAACCGCTAAAGGTATTAGAAAGAATATAATTAAAAAAGTGATCAAGCATGAAGATTATAAAAGTGTGCTACTTGAGCAGAAACAATTGCGACACACAATGAAGACCATTAGAAGTGTCAAACATCAGCTAGGTAGTTACGAAATTAATAAGGTGTCGTTATCCTGTTTTGACGATAAACGATACCTTTTAGAAAATGGTATTGACTCCTATGCGTATGGTCACAAAAACATTGAAGTGAGAGACACCACTGAAAAGTGAACAAACGGACTAATTCGCGAAACAACCGGCCACCTGTTAGTATGCAAATTAGTTAATGTCGCTAACCAATCAAAAGAGCGCCGTTTCGCTCCCCATTTGGGCACTTGTTTGGATAAAATATTTGTTGTGGGCGCTGGTGTGGGTTGACCAATCAAAAGAGCGCCATTTGGATAAACATCACCACTAGAGTCAAAATCTAGTGGGTTTTTTTCGCGCGTGAATTGAGACAACAGCAGAACGCGTCGGTTGTAGTTTGTTGAACAAAAATGCGAAAATGTTGAAACGACACTTTCTATTTTTTAACATGTGAGAGTGAGCTCGTACCACATTTTATTTTTTTAACACGCGAAAATGTTGAAATGACACTTTCTATTTTTTCCTAAATGTAATTTGTGAGAATTTTGAAACGACACTCTCTATTTTTTAAATGTGGCTGAAATGGTGTCAAATTTAGCGAGAGTTGCGATTTAGTATAAATTTGGTATTGTTTCGCTAGTCTCGCGTGTGTTTGACATCAATTTAGTAGAAAACGTGCGAAGGGTGTCTAGATTGACTAACGATCGCTGTAGTAGTATAGCAAGTAGGGCTGCGAGCTTATTCGACGTTAATCGTTAATATAAATACCAAAACATCACCAAATTTGTCGAGTCGCGACTTGGCAAAATTTGGTGATGTTTTGGTATTTATATTCACGGTTGAGGTCGATTGAGCTCGCAGCCCTACTTGCTATACTACTTAATTGGGATGTTACAAGAAACTCGATCGTCTCTGGATAAATCAGGCTGCGACCGAGCCCAGTCAATAGGATCACCCGTAGCCGACGTATGTCATAAGGGAATTGAGGACTTGAGACAATGAAGAAGACTTCTTCCTTTGGGCAACTTTGCGGTGTTCCAATTATTTAAAATTGAATCGCCAATTCTCACTATTGTGCCGACTTTTCTTTTTGGATTATGACTGATTTTGACTTCTCTGTGAGCGCACTGTTCTGGTGATTGTTTTTGGTCATGGATAAGCGAACATTGAATCTGATTAGTATGATTTTCGCACTTTCTTATGTTAACGCCAGTAGTCCCTTGACTCGCACCGCTAGTTAGTCGCCTTGTCGGAGAAACAGGAGTGCTTTCAATTGATTGCACCATTTGTAAATCTTTCCTCGTTGCGAGTTCTTTCTGTGCTCGAAGTTTCTTCTGTGCTTGAAATTCTTTCCGGGCTCGAAGTTCCTTCTGTTGAATTTCCTTCGATTGGTTAGGTGGGTTTTCTTTTAAATTATTGGTTGAGTGCACTTTTCCAGTGCCAACTGCCGTTACTTGATTAACCGCGCATTCATTATTGGTACCATCGCACGTATTAACATTATTAATATTGACGTTATGCAGATCTTTTAAAACGGAAAATCTATTAGTGCATCTCTGGCTTTGATTGGAAGTATTGTTTGTTATTTTACTTTTGGGTAATTCCCGGCAGACTTTTCTAGACGACAGACAAGCTTTTACCCAAGGATTTTCGTTCGAACTGCATTGTTCTCCTTCGTTTTTATTTGACGCGTTGTCTTGTGTGATTAGAGTAATTGCAAGCCTGAGAGAATCGTTTGTTTCTTCAATCTTAATGATTTTATTCTCCAGGGAATTGATAGTCTGATTTAGCTCATCGACTTCGGAGTTCCTCTCTCTTACAACTAAGCAAAGGTCAGATTTCAGTTTTTTATTTTTCTCTTTCTCATTGCAGAGTTCACATATGAGCCGGGTTATTTCGCCGTTATCTTCTTCAGAGTTCAAAACCTCGGCGCTTGTTATTGTATCGATTTTATTCTGCAAGATGACAATGTCAAGTTTAACTCCTTCAAGGTCAGCAGTTAAAATACCACAAGGGCAGTGACAATCAGTCAACAGAGACGAAAAATTGTTTACGGGATCTGAAGTAACCCTGGCTGAAAGGCAACTTCGGCGTTGATGCTGATTCTGTATCTTCGCTATTAACGTAATCCGGTGTACTGGGCGGCTCATCAAGTCGAACGAATGGCTTCGTACACGGCAAGCTATCTCTTGTCTGACAGATGACTATACATCTATCCCGTACATAGATGCCGTCCTTTCCTTGAAACAGCAAAGTATTTTTCTTCCCTTGGTACCATGTTAAACTCAACTCGACGTTTAAACCTGTAAACCTCTTTGAGCTCCCTCCAGGAGAAGACCATTTCCCTTGAAGGCCGATTGATTCGTTTATAACTTTCTTCAAAGAGGCAAAATCGTGAGTCCATTGCAGCCGTTTGCCATCATAGACCATGTTAACAAGTTCTTTGCAGACATTATTGTTAAAAAAGGTTAAAAGTACAGGACTAGCCCGATAGTTCAAATTTTCAGAGGAGGCACTTGGCACACAACTGCTCATCGTGAATATATATATATATATATTAGGCTGATGCGGTATATCGATATTTCGGTAATTACTGGTATTTTCAAAATACCGAATATTCGATATTCTAATTCTCAGATACCGGAAATATCGAAACTTTTGATATTATTCAGTTGTGTGTTACACCATTTTCGTAGAAAAACGTAAGCTGGTACAGCTTACGTTTTTCTACGAAAATGGTGTAACACACAACTGAATAATATCAAAAGTTTCGATATTTCCGGTATCTGAGAATTAGAATTAGAAAAATTGAAATTTGATACATTTAATAGGTACTATTAAATGTATCAAATTTCAATTTTTTCTCACGTGCTGATGTAAAGCAAGATGCGAGATCTGTAAGAGAACGACAAATCGCAAGACAAACGATGTCTTCTCAACTGTCAAAATACTTTGAAATGGATTTGAATAATCTCACACCTTGGACTACGAAGTTGGAAAGCAAAGTGTCACTGTGTCAGAATTTATACAGCTCAGTCCAGTCGACAGTTCCATAGTGCAATGCGACTCCGCAGCAAGCCCTACTGAAGCCTAACAAGGCGAACATATTGTTGTTTCTCGCAGAAAATTTATAATTATAAACTGAATTTTTAAAAAATTAGAAATAAAACATTTTAAATTTATCACCCTTAGACTTTTTCAGTCCATGGCCAGCATTGTGTGAACGTGAGCGACTGCTATTTTAACATTTTGTGCTGTTTTGCGAAAATTTGATCTGTAAAAATACCGGTATATACTCGATATTACCGGTATTTTTTTTTCGGTATCGGTATTCGGTTTTTTTTTCAATACCGCATCAGCCTATTATTTATTAAATTGGTTATAGTTGGTTTTGGGTCGTATATATATATATATATATATAGTTCAATCTACAGACACGTGTTTCGCTGTACCACAGCTCATCATGAGTGTAGCATGAGTGTAGCATGTACATCAGTGTAGTTTGGAACAATCTGGATGAGTCTGGCTGGACTATTATACACTTACGATCGTCATTGACAACCGCTTGTGGGATAGCACTGGCGATCAGAACATCCAGATAGCGTGAAGTGCGCATGGGGCCAGAGCGCTCAAACTGCCACAATGGTAGCGAGCGTTGCATATATATATATATATATATATAGAAAGGATTTGTGGTGAAGGAAAATTTCGAGTGTTGGAATACATACATTTTAAGACCAAACCGGGACTACCAGTTGCGAAAAATGCAACTTAGCGGCCTTCCGGTAGGAATTGAACCCGCGACCCTGCGATTGCTAGTGCAGTGCTCTGACCACTGAGCTACGGAAGCCGTTGCCGAGAGCCTAGTCACGAGTTCTGTATATATGGTGGTAATGCCGGGATAAGATTCTGGGTATATTATAGGTAATATTTGGCATTTCACTCGATCAAACTACATGTTGAAAGGATTTGTGGTGAAGGAAAATTTCGAGTGTTGGAATACATACATTTTAAGACCAAACCGGGACCAGTTGCGAAAAATGCAACTTAGCGGCCTTCCGGTAGGAATTGAACCCGCGACCCTGCGATTGCTAGTGCAGTGCTCTGACCACTGAGCTACGGAAGCCGTTGCCGAGAGCCTAGTCACGAGTTCTGTATATATGGTGGTAATGCCGGGATAAGATTCTGGGTATATTATAGGTAATATTTGGCATTTCACTCGATCAAACTACATGTTGAAAGGATTTGTGGTGAAGGAAAATTTCGAGTGTTGGAATACATACATTTTAAGACCAAACCGGGACCAGTTGCGAAAAATCCTTTCACACAAATCCTTTCAACATGTAGTTTGATCGAGTGAAATGCCAAATATTACCTATATATATATATATATATATATATATATATATATATATATATATATATATATATAATATAATATAATAAAATTTAAAATGGATAAAAATCTGTTACTCGGAGTTTCACGCACGGAGGCGATCTTCAGACTGGTTTAGTCTGAAGATGGCTTCCGTACGTGAAACACCGAGTAACAGTTTTTTATTCATTTTAACTTTTATTATATTATATTAACTTATGCTCTACGCACAAGCGTCTATAGAGCACTCTGCTACTGAGTGAATCCTCGAATTCAGTTATATATATATATAAATTCATATATATATATATATATATATATATATATATATATAAATATATATATATATATATATATATATATAGTCGGAGAATAAAGACAGGACTACATGTTAACTCTACAAATCTGTTTCATGAGAACGCGTTCCAAACTATTTTGGGAAATTCCAAAGTAGGAATTTTCAGACGAAATTAGGGTAATTAGCTGGAAAATTATTTTGCGTATTTATAAAGGAAATATATATTGAATTTTGCAAACTATTTATCAAAACAGACAGCGATTTGCACAAATCAATTATTTATTTAATTTTATGTCTTACAGGTAAAAAAGGTATTGTAATAGTTACATACACAATAGTTAAATATAATCTATGTAGAATTTCTGATTCCGAATCGACAGAGAAGCTTCCACAACGAGATGAATATAATATTAAAATGGAATCAGAATTTCTGATTCCGAATAAACAAACCAGTTTGCACAAAGCGATGAAATCATATAATATTAAAGTGGTATCAGAATTTCTGATTCCGAATTAACAAACCAGTTTGCACAAAGCGATGAAATCATATAATATTAAAGTGGTATCAGAATTTCTGATTCCGAATCAACAAACCAGTTTGCACAAAGCGATGAAATCATATAATATTAAAGTGGTATCAGAATTTCTTATTGAGTCAACAAACCAGTTTGCACAAAGCGATGAAATCATATAATATTAAAGTGGATCAGAATTTCTGATTCCGAATTAACAAACCAGTTTGCACAAAGCGATGAAATCATATAATATTAAAGTGGAATCAGAATTTCTGATTCCGAATCAACAAACCAGTTTGCACAAAGCGATGAAATCATATAATATTAAAGTGGTATCAGAATTTCTGATTGAGTCAACAAACCAGTTTGCACAAAGCGATGAAATCATATAATATTAAAGTGGATCAGAATTTCTGATTCCGAATTAACAAACCAGTTTGCACAAAGCGATGAAATCATATAATATTAAAGTGGAATCAGAATTTCTGATTCCGAATCAACAAACCAGTTTGCACAAAGCGATGAAATCATATAATATTAAAGTGGTATCAGAATTTCTGATTGAGTCAACAAACCAGTTTGCACAAAGCGATGAAATCATATAATATTAAAGTGGATCAGAATTTCTGATTCCGAATTAACAAACCAGTTTGCACAAAGCGATGAAATCATATAATATTAAAGTGGATCAGAATTTCTGATTCCGAATTGACAAACCAGTTTGCACAAAGCGATGAAATCATATAATATTAAAGTGGATCAGAATTTCTGATTCCGAATCAACAAACTAGTTTGCACAAAGCGATGAAATCATATAATATTAAAGTGGAATCAGAATTTCTGATTCCGAATCAACAAACCGGTTTGCACAAAGCGATGAAATCATATAATATTAAAGTGGAATCAGAATTTCTGATTCCGAATCAACAAACCAGTTTGCACAAAGTGATTAAACCATATAATATTAAAGTGGTATCAGAATTTCTGATTCCGAATTGACAAACCAGTTTGCACAAAGCGATGAAATCATATAATATTAAAGTGGAATCAGAATTTCTGATTACGAATCAACAAACCAGTTTGCACAAAGCGATGAAATCATATAATAATAAAGTGGTATCAGAATTTCTGATTCCGAATCAACAAACCAGTTTGCACAAAGTGATTAAACCATATAATATTAAAGTGCCTATATCACCTCCAGGGTTATTACGTACTTATACTAATTGGAACATTTTAAGAAGATTTGTAGTACATCTTTTCAGGCTAAAATTTCATCCTCATGGACTTTTTTGCTGTCAAAGTCGGCAATTTTCGCGTCGGCCGGGGAACAAAAAAAATGGGTTCTAGTTAGGGAAGTGACGTCAAAGGAGGAACCGGCTTTTAGATCGAAACAGTGTCTGTATAGTGAAAAATATACGGTAGCTCTCGTTTCGTTAGCTTTAAGCGGATTATTTTGTGAAAAATTGTATTGAAAGTGATGCCAAAAAGGTGCGTGGTGTTTGGCTGTTCAAATGGGTCCAATGTTTATGACGGTATAGCGTTGCATACTATCCCATTCGCCAACGATGAGCGACCAGAGGCGAAGAAACGAAGGAAAGCTTGGGTCAACTTCGTCAAAAATAAAAGGATGAACTGGACGGCATCATCTGGATCTGTGATATGTTCAAAGCATTTTGAACCGGAAGATTTTTTCAGACGATTCTCTGGACTAAATGATGAAGAGAAACCGATACTACCTCGGCTAAAAACGGACGACGTTGGGGTTTGTGTTTGCCCGTCCATCTTATCTGCGAATAAAGAGACAAAAACATCGCCTTCCGCAAGAGATCGCCGTCGTATGGTAAGCATATGTTACAGTTCTCTCTCACTTGACGTCTGAAAATATATTTTGTTTGTTTATTAGCAATATAATATTTTCTTTTTGAGGTTTTCAATGCGATATATGGTGAGACATCCTCAGCTACCACAGCTGCTAGTGTTGAGAAGACTGATGTCGGTACATCTTCAGAGTCGCTGACGTTCGAACTGGAAGAGACGAATATTGAATCGGAGTATTCTGAGCCAACCGAATCAGAATATCTACCATCATATGACGAGGTAAAGACAATAGAATCGTGACTAGTATCGTACATGACGTCTTGATGAACGTTGTGCAACTGACAAGATTATAAGTTCCATTTTAATATAATATTTATACTCACATGCTGTGATCTATTTTAATGTGTTTATACTTTCTCTATTAAAAGACTATGGAAGTCACCATTCCCCCTGTGGCTGGTGTTTATGTAAAAGATGCTTGGACACAAACCTCATTAACCAAATGCCACAATTGCACCAAATTGTCTTCTAATCTGATAGCAACTAAAAAAAGGATGCTTTACTACAAGTCATGTTTGGAACATGGTAAGACATTGCAATACACTCTTTCACTCATTGTATACAAATAATTATATCACATAAAATATATATTATATAGATGGTGCCACCTTACCAATACCAGGAGAAAATGATGATGGTGGAAGTGATTTCAGTGATGATGATGATGACAGAGATGATTCTAATAATTTGGGTGATGATGGTAATCATTTTGGCGATGATGCTAATAATTATAGCGATGATGGTAATTTACTGTGGCAGTTTTCTTCTGATATCGAGGAAGAGCCCCAATTTGAAGAGAATTCTCCAAGTGAAAATGAATCAGATGAAGAAAGTAACCATAGTGGTAAAAGGTACTATATATATGTAGAATTTTTAAGAGGGGTACAATTTTACCAAAAAAAATTATATATAAAACATAATTGAATTTTACCTCTAAATTTTCTAAATTAACAACTAATAACTGGTAGGCATTATAGTTTGGGGAAGTATTATTATTATAATAAATATCATGTCTGACAAGGTTGTGTCCCAATTTACTAATGAGTAATCAATTTGAGATACCTGTATGCAGATTAGCTAATTCTTTCCCAAAGCCTTGAGCACGAGAGTTGATCAGAGCCTTATAAACTCTCATTGACTCTTGTCAAAGTCAATGAATGAGAGTTATAAAGTAAAGTATATTCTCTTTTATTAGAGTCTTCACTGGGGATGAAAATCTCCGTACTCAGCCAAAATTTGTGGTTTTTTTGTCACAACTTTTGATATTGTTCAATGTATGTTCAAATTGTAAAATGCCACATCCATTGGTTGAAGTGAAGCAGTTTGGAACAATGGCATATGTTACAACAACATGTCACAATGAGAGATGCAAGAAACCACAAAATATATGGAAAAGTCAACCAACAATGCCTGGTACTATGATTCCAGCTGGAAACTTTCTACTTTCCTTTGCGATACTTGTTGCTGGTGGCTCAGCAAGCAAAGTTATAAAGATATTTGAGACCATGGGATTGGCTTGCATTTCTTTGTCCACCTTTTTTCGCCATCAACGAGTATGTTATGATTTTGTATACCTGTATACTGTAATAATTTTGAGAAATTTTAGGAATGATTATAATATTAATTGGTGTGCATATCATGCAAGAAAATATTTTATTGTTATTTTCTAGACTAGGTTATTCCCGACAATTTACCTTCACTGGCAGAATTATCAAAAATCAATCATTACAGAACTGGAAACCCTTGATGAAGTTGTTGTAGCAGGAGATGGTCGGCACGACAGTATGGGGCATAGTGCAAAATATGGTGCATACACCATGTTCTGTTGTAACAGGCCAATAATAATGGATTTTACCCTTGTCCAGGTTAGTATCTTACTATTCTCAACGGTGGCATGTTGGCCTTTGTTCGTCAGGGGAGGCCAACAGTGCATTTGGCACCGCCGCACCCTCTCCCCAGCTCTCCATGTTTAGTTATACAGCTCTGAATTTACTAAAAAGTATCAATATGAAATCTAGAACCTAGAGGTCAAATTTTACGCAAAAACAAAGAACCAAAATATCATAAATTACAGTGATTTTCATGTTATCTTATAATATAACAAGACTAAAACTCTATTTATCAAGCATTTCTATAAAGCGTAAGATAGAAAATATTGTTGCAAATCATCTCAGTGTATAACAGCAGAAAAGTTACTGAAAGGCACCAAAAATAACCTGCTTAGCTCATTTGCATGAAGCCACAAATTCCTTTGCTATCTTGTGATGATAGACATTATCGCATTTAGTTTGGTATTGTGACAAAACTCTGACTAAATGTACGTTTACACAGTACGATTAATCGGCCCGATTTCTGGTTTAAATGCATGTTAAGTAATGAGAGACAGGAAGACGCCAAGGCAAATGAGCCCACGGGACACTCCGCTGACTGTTTCTCCACTTAACATCCAGCTAAACCAGAAATAGGCCCGATTAATCGTAGTGTGTAAACGTAGCTTAACACTTTAATAACATAATTAATAAAAAAAACTCTCAGGTGGTTTTGTTGGGTTTTACTAAAACCTGGGCGTTCTTTGTCAGCGCCCGCGAGCAATCGTATTCTGGACAATCCTTTTATTATTATTAAGGGTTAGAAAACCCGTTAGGCGGCGGGTTAGGATCTTTTGTTGTGTTGGGTTTACCATAAGGATACTAGAAAAGATCGTCCAGAATGCGGGCGCTGACAAAGAACGCCCGAGATGTAGTAAGACCGGTTTTGTTGGTTTCACTATGAATGAAAGCTTACCACTTTTTTCCTTTGAATTTATTTTATGCTTTTAGAGAAATGAGGCTGGAAATAGCCCAGCAATGGAATACTTGGCATTTAAAAGATGCCTGGACAACATAAATTCTAGCGGCATTAATATGAAAACATTCGTCTCTGACAGACACACATCAATAAGGAAGCACATGAGGGAACAGCTTCCAACTGTCACCCACTATTTTGACCTTTGGCATTTAAAGAAAAGTAAGACAATGCAGTACAGGTATTTCGACATCCATATTAAGTGATTGTTTGGTAATTTAGTCAATTCGATTTGTAATCCATTTAGAAGTCCACAAGGTATTAACCAAGATTTCGAAAGAGAAAGATTGTGAATCGCTCAAACCCTGGATTAAGTCTTGCATTAACCATCTTTACTGGAGTGCAACCTCAACCAATGATGGCAATGGTGAGGTTATTTGGGCAAAATTTGAGTCGTTCTTTGCACACATTGTGAACCTCCATACAGATCTTCCTAACCCCATTTTCAACAAATGTGCACATGATGAAGAGATAACAGACAGGACTTGGTTTAAAAAAGGTAATTAATACTACTGTAATTATCTTCCCCAATTTGTGCTAATAAAGGCAATAATAACTACCTGTACCATACACTTTTACATTTTGTTAGACACTACCGTTCATGATAAATTGTGTATTGCTCTCAACAACAAAAGGATCAAGAATGGTATCTCCCAGGCATCCCCCCTGTCTCAAACCAGCTGTTTAGAGGGATTTCATTCAGTTCTTAATCACTTTGCACCGAAAATGATAGCATATTCATTTCAAGGGATGTATTGCAGGTTTGTTTAAGTATTTCCATTAAGTACACAAGTGTTCAGTTTGATGGTAAATAATTGTAAATTAATACTTAAGCACTTCTTTGTTATTAGGCACATTCTAGCAGCAGTGCACTTTAACTACAATTTGTACAGGGAGGTAAAGAAAACTTCAACTGGAGAAAACCAAGTGAAAGTTGTGTACCCAAAATTTAAAAATGGAGAAGCCACAGTGAGGGAGATCAGAGTGGAGCCAAATTTTGGTAAGCTATTTATAATAAACTGAGCAATACTTAATATTACAATATGTTGAGATAAATATTACAATTTAACTTTATATATCAATGATTTTGTACTTATAGACTATGTTGACGAAATTTATAAAGTATTTATAGCTTCAGATGATAAAGCTCTTGAGGACGCCAATAAGATCCTGGCAGAGATGACACCGGCACCAATGGACACAATGCTTGAAAAACAACCGAAGGACGAAGCAATAGCAAAAATGAAAGAACGGGCAGGATTAGTGAATGTTGATGTTCCTGCCACTGCACAAGGTGCTGTAGAAAGATTTTTCTAACAAGTGACATCTTAAAATATTTTTGACTGAAAAGTTTGTGATTTTTATAATACAAGAACTGTAACTAACAACAACACAATTTTTACATATTATATAGTTCCCGAGGTCGAGCTGATACCAGTACAAGCTTCTACAAGAGCCAAACCTCGCTGCAGAGAATGTGGAAATCCTATGAAAGGGCATAAGGACGTTATTGACTGTATACGAAACCAACAATTATAGTTAGAAGCTAACACTAGAAAAGTTCATTTTATTTTGTTGGCATGTATTGTAGTTGAATTGCAACCTCATTCATCATCATCTTCATAGCCAATAAAATATTTTTCTTCCTCAAATTTCTTTCTTATGGCATGGTAAGCACATGCAGGTAAAGGTATTCTTTTTGGTCCTACAAATCCATATACCAATTGTATATATTCTCTATATGCAATACTTCTGAGATACCTGAAGTGAAACACAGTGAAGCAACAATATGGTAAGCATGTGTACTGATGTGGTTGAAAATTCATAATCAAATCCATTTTGGTGCATTTGTATGTTCAAATTCACAGATTTAATCAAGGGCACATATTCAATCATTATATAAAATAATGCAGTGGATTTCTGAGAGCTTGACTTGATTAATAATTTTATCACTGATATGTTTATGAGGCTATATTATATAGTATTTTTAAAGCAGTGTTTTTATACAGTGTTTGTAAAATAATTTTAGTATTGGAAGTTCTATCTTTAGTTTTACATGACTCTTTAGTTTTAATACTATAGTTTGCAGATTAAATCCCAAATAATGCAAGTTCCACTTGTACTTATATATTCAGTATTTTACTGGCTATTACCTGTTTTCTGTGTCTTTCATTTTATACCTCTTTCTGTCCATTGTTCTATATTTTGGCCCAGCAGAACGCAATGACCACACTGACAAGCAAACAATTTCAAAAGCGGGATGTAGTGTAATGCAGTTTGGGGCAGAATCAACCTCGATAAGAACTTTCTCACTGTTTACCGCTTCAATACAAGATTCAATCTCCATGCAACACTTGCATTCCTTCGCATTCACAAGCAGTTCTGTGCTGCAATTTCCACATTTACACCTGTTGAAAAAATAGAGCGAGTATAAATCCGTGAAATGACGCAAATATTATGTAAATACATGCAATTCGACACAAAACGTAAACGATTTATTCGATAAACAAATGTTACACTTACCAACTGTCTACGTCAGCGCGTCCATCTAAACGAGCTTGTAGCCTTCGTATTCTCTCTTCTTCGATTCTTCTTTCTTCGTTGTACTTCTCGATCCACTCTTCATCAGCAATTGGCTCGTCTTGGTAAGGTTGAACAAACCATTCATCTTCATTTGTGAGCGTGCCAGTGGTAGACATGTTTGCGTCATCTTCGACCTCCATAACGTAACCCGGAATAAAGTTCGTATCAGAATCATTCTGGCTGTTATCTGCATCAGTCAAGCTAGAAGACATCTTTAACTAGATTTCGATGAATTTTCAGGCGTTTCCGAAGAGTTATAGGTGAAAAAAACAAACAGATTGCGCAACTTGCCTCGTGTTCGCTATATAGACACTGTTTCCATCTAAAAGCCGGTTCCTCCTTTGACGTCACTTCCCTAACTAGAACCAATTTTTTTTGTTCCCGCGGCCGACGCGAAAATCGCCGACTTTGACAGCAAAAAAGTCCATGAGGATGAAATTTTAGCCTGAAAAGATGTACTACAAATCTTCTTAAAATGTTCCAATTAGTATATACTTCTTAAAATGTTCCAAGTACGTAATAACCCTGGAGGTGATATAGGCACTTTAATATCTATCGCTGTTCGCAATCATGTCTGGCCATTGTGTCTCTTGTTCAAAGTGTGAACCCTTGTCGCTGGCAGATAAATTTTCCTTTTTTTTCATCCAAAAAGACGTCTTTGTCAGCTTTCTTGCGTTTGGCCCGTTTTTACAACTACCATTGTATTTTTCCAATTTCTTTCGATGTAATTTGATACAAGTTAGCTGTCATTCATCCTGTTAATTAATAGTTGACTTTCCCGCCACGGATAATAACCGTAAAAACGTTTTAACACGATAACTCACTCAATTTTCAATATTTTCAATTCAAATTTTTGCAGCTGATAGATCTAATGGTAACCTTTACAAACATATCAAAACACCATTTTCAAAAAAATTACCATTCTAGGGTATTCTGTAACCTTAAATAAGAAAGTTATTGAACCGACATTGGTCAATTAGTTGTTTATAAACCTCGGGCCTCGGTATTACAATCTCAGCACGCGCGAGGACACGTTGAGATTGTTACTGTGCTGAGATGGTATCAGCAAATGTAATCGAATATTAACGAGCAGTCCAAGCAAGCGTCTTGTCTTAATAAAACGATTGATTGATGACTTTATACATCCAGACACTGTTGTAAGGCGGGGGGTTAGGATCTTTGTTGTTTTGGGTTTTTTTTATCCCTCTCACGTTTTTGCGAGTACGCGCCGTCCTGAAGACGTAGAAATTATCAAACCGCCGTTGTAAACGCAACGAAGGCGATTTCTGTGGGAAGTTTTGGAATCAGAAATTCTTATTCCGAATTGATGTCCGTCAAAATAGCCGTATTTCTGCGCCCGACTGCGGGAAGTTTTGGAATCAGATTCTGATTTCGAATTGACGTCCGTCAAAATAGCCGTATTTCTGCGGGAAGTTTAATTTGGAGTCAGAAATTCTGATTCCGAATTGACGTACATCAAAATAGCCGTATTTCTGCGGGAAGTTTTGGAATCAGAAATTCTGATTCCGAATTGACGTCCGTCAAAATAGCAGTATTTCTGCAGCAAGTAGGATCAGAAATTCTGATTCCGAATTGACGTCCGTCGAAATAACCGTATTTCTGCGGGAAGTTTTGGAATCAGAAATTCTGGTTCCGAATTGACGTACATCAAAATAGCCGTATTTCTGCGGAAAGTTTAGAAATCAGAAATTCTGATTCCGAATTGACGTCCATCAAAATAGCTGTATTTCTGCGCCCGACTGCGGGAAGATTTGGAATCAGAAATTCTGATTCCGAATTGACGTCCATCAAAATAGCCGTATTTCTGCGCATTCTGATTCCGAATTGACGTCCATCAAAATAGCCGTATTTATGCGGGAAGTTTTGGAATCAGAAATTCTGATTCCGAATTGACGTCCGTCAAAATAGCCGTATTTCTGCGCCCGACTGCGGGAAGTTTTGGAATCAGAAATTCTGATTCCGAATTGACATCCTTCAAAATAGCTGTATTTCTGCGGGAAGTTTTGGAATCAGAAATTATGGTTCCGAATTGACGTACGTCAAAATAGCCGTATTTCTGCGGGAAGTTTAATTTGGAATCAGAAATTCTGATTCCGAATTGACGTTTTGGAATCAGAAATTCTGATTCCGAATTGACGTCCATCAAAATGGCCGAATCTCTGCAGGAAGTTTTGGATTCAGAAATTCTGATTCCGAATTGACGTATACATCGAAATAGTCGTATTTCTGCAGGAAGTTATCGAATCATAATTATGATTCCGAATTGACGTCCATTAAAATAGCCGTATTTCTGCGGGAAGTTTTGGAATCAGAAATTCTGATTCCGAATGAAATTCTGATTCCGAATTGATGTGCGTCTAAAAGGCCGTATTTCTGGGGAAAGTTTGGGAATTAGATTTTCTGATTCCAATTTTTGGATGTAATTGACACTAAATAAGCAGTCGGTTTTATAAATTTCATTAAAATATGGATATGCATAGTCTCTCAGTATGTAACTGAATATTTTGAACTATTTATGCAGAAGTTTTTTAAAAATCACAACATTTGATAATATTCACTTTTAAAATGGGAAATTATTCAAAATATTGTTAGTGAGTATGTATTTATGTAAACTAGCGCAGTCACAAATAGACAGTTTGCATCAAATGCAAATAATTGTCGAGCTACATATCTATAACCTTGATGTTTTCATTCACCATTACCTAACGCCCAGTTTATGCAAACAGCTTTTTAATAATATTTTCCGCAAATTTGTCTATATATTTTAAAAAGTACTATAAAAAAAAATGTTCTCCAAAAGTAATTGCTATTGTCGAAAACGTAGATACAGAATGACAAATATGACGCTTTTCGATTGATTTATGCGGAATTTCCTTATTTGGAATTTCCCAAATTAGTTTGGAACGCGTTTGAGGTAATAATACCTCACTCATCAGAAGTTTAAACTCCTGTTAAAGTGATTACAGTTAAAGTTAAAATTAAAGTTAAAGTTAAAGTTAAAGTGATTAAAGTTAAAGTCAAAGTGATTAAACTCCTGATGAGTGAGGTATTATTGCCTCATGAAACAGATTTGTAGAGTTAACATGTAGTCCTGTCTTTATTCTCCGACTCCACAATTATCATATATATATATATATATATATATATAGCCTATATATATATATATATATATATATATATATATATATATATATATATATATATATATATATATATATATATATATATATATATATATATATATATATATATATATATATATATATATATAACTTGCAGTTAATATTAACTGAACACGATACGTTGAGACTCGAAAGAGTAGGCATATCACACATATCACATCGGACCATTAATTAACCCTCGCTCTCCATCTGAGTTCGTGTGGCTCAATGGTTAGAGCGTCTCACCGGCAATCAGAAGGTTACGGGTTCGATTCCCGTCAGGGACTCAGAACATTTTTCTGAGGTATATAGGCTTGATGCATATCTACAGTACAGATATATATATATTACATATAATTTCACAAGCCGTCACTTCACCAGTTCTAATATATTCATATATATATATATATATATATATATTTATATATATATATAGAGAGAGAGAGAGAGAGAGTAGTAGAGTGCTGGGTAGACAGTGTTTTGAATATATAGCAAAGTGAAAAGGTGGTAAACTGCCAAGAAATACTGACGTTTCGAGCGGAGTCCTTCATCAGAGTAAGACGAGATGAAATAAAATAAATAGGGCTTATATATATATATGCCAAAAGGGTGTCACAAGTAGAAAGTAGCCAATCAATTGCACGGGAGATAAACAAGCTAATAATTAATGAGATGCGAAAAGTTAAATCATTTGCTATTTTAAAGTCGATCAGAGGGGGAGGGAGAAATGACAGGTCCAATATTAAGGGGATTAGGCGATAGTAAAGCAGTAAGAAACAAAAACTTGAAAAGGAATGAAAGTGCATAAGTTAATAATAAAAAAGTTCCAAGCAAACTAAAATAACGAAAAACTTGTAGGAAATTAAATAAAAGAAAAACGTTCGTTAAGACCAAGAGAATGTGTGGTGCCAAGTTTAAAAATGGGACGCTTCTCTTGCCGTTTGCGGTTATCGTTACCACCTGAGATGGGAAGGATGGCACAGACTTTCATGTCTGAAACCAAATGGTTAGCGCTGTTCAAATGGCGGGATACAGGTTTTTCAACATCATTGTTCCTTACGGAACGAAGATGGGTCCAAGCTATGCTAACTTATTTGTTGGTTATGTTGAAAAACAGATCTTTGAACAATACACGGGTCCCTTGCCTGATTTCTTCGGCAGATTTATCGATGACAGTTTAGGAACAGCGTCATGCTCACGTATCCTTTTAGAGCAGTTCATCAATTTTGTTGATGATTTTCATCCTGCTCTGAAGTTCACGTGGGAAATCAGCGAGACCTGTGTGTCGTTCCTTGATATTTTAATTTCGATTGATGGTGATTCGCTGAGAACGTCGGTCTCGTACAAGCCTACTGACTCCCATAGTTATCTTCTATTTTCATCCTCTCATCGGAACCACACTAAGCAATCCATCCCTTATTCTCAATTCTTGCGTCTTCGCCGCTTATGTAGCGACGACCAAGATTTTCAAGCCAAAGCAATGGAAATGAGATCTTTTTTTGTTCAACGTGGTTATACCCTACCAACCTTCTAGAACTCGCCGTTCAGAAAGCTTTTCTCGTCCCCCGTTTAGATGCCCTTGAACCATCTTTGGAACAAGTTTCAAATAACAAAATTCCTTTAGTTCTGACAGTTCATCCTTTCAATTCTAAAGTTAAAAATATTATTAATCGGAATTTTCACATTTTACAAAATGATCCTGATGTTTTAAATGCGTTTTTGGTTCAAACAAAATGCTTACCAAAGTTACGATCCCGCCGAAAGAGTTCTTGGGAAAGAAACTTTCCGTCGTGGATTCTGTAAAGGATCTTGGCGTGATACTCGACAAATCCCTATCTTTTAATGAACACATTAACACCTTAGCTTCGGACCTCATGGGAAAATTAGGCATGATAAGTAGAATTCGTCACCTCTTTGATCATTCGACCCTATTCATTGTAATCAACTCACTCATTTTTACACAGTTATTTTACTGCTCCTCGATCTGGTCCGGTACCAGTAAATTTAATATTGCAAAACTTCAATTAGTACAGAATTTTGCCGCTCGCCTATTTCGGGAAAGAAGATATTCGAGCATATAACACCTACGCTCAAGAAATTAAAACCCCTTCCTGTGTTGGATCTTCTTTATATTAGAGACGCTACACAGATGTATAAATGTATGCACGGCTTAGCATCGGATTACCTCGTGGATATGTTCTGCAAAAGATTGCAAATTCATCGTTATAATACTCGGAATAGTGAGAGCCTTCATCTACCCAAATGCCGTACTACTTTAGGACAGCAGTCTCTCACATACTGAGGTGCGGTTATTTGGAATTCCTTACAAGCCGATGTAAGCAACTGTACTTCTATCGGACTGTTTAAAAGCAAATTAAAAAACAATCTTCTAAGTAGTTGGTTAAACAACAATTTTTAATATTGCATGGTTAGTTTACTCTGCATGATTTTATTCTTACTTAATCTATATGTAATTTTAAAATTTCTGAAACCTGTAATATTTCTCTTTAGAACTTATTACTGCATTGTAAATTAGGTATGAAGATCCCTTTTGGGAACCTAATAAACCTTTTGTATTTTGTATTTTGTATCCTGAGACGTCAGCCATTTTCACCGATAACCCTTTGTATTCTTTTCGCCGTAATAAAAACATTCGTGACTCCTTAGTACGTATAGTGCCCTTAAACAAAATACCTCGGCACCAGCGGGAACATTTTCTTGCGGCCGTTCCCGCTGCAACACATGCCCTTTTCTCAATCCCACTACAGTTATTACTGCCCCCAAATTCAACCACACAATCCATCATACTTTTTCATGCACGTCCACCAACATAATTTATTGCATTTCTTGCGACAAATGCCCTAAAATCTACATCGGTGAAACTGGGCGACGCCTTTCAGACAGGTTTGCTGAACATCTTCGTTACGTGAGGAACAATGATGTTGACAAACCTGTAGCCCGCCATTTCAACAGCTCTAACCATGTGGTTTCAGACATAAAAGTATGTGCCATCCTTCTCATCTCAGGTGGTAACGATAACCGCAAACGGCAACAGAAGCTTCTCATTTTTAAACTTGACAACTTGGTCTTAACGAACGTTTTTCTTTTATTTAATTTCCTACAAGTTTTTTGTTATTTTAGTTTGCTTGGAACTTTTTTTATTATTAGCTTATGCACTTTCATTCCTTTTCAAGTTTTGTTTCTTGCTGCTTTAACCTCGCCTAATCCCCTTAATATTGGACCTGTCATTTCTCCCCCCCCCCCTCTGATCGACTGTAAAAATAGCAAATGATTTAACTTTTCGCATCTCATTAATTATTAGCTTGTTTATCTCCCGTGCATTTGATTGGCTACTTTCTATACTTGTGACACCCTTTTGACATATATATAAGCCCTATTTATTTTATTTCATCTCGTCTTACTCTGATGAAGGGCTCTGCTCTAAACGTCAGTTTTTCGTCACTAAATTATTGGCAGTTTACCACCTTTTCTCTTTGCTATATATATACAGTATATATCTATATATATATATATAGAATATCCAAGAGTAGTAAAAAAGTAGAGTGCTGCGTAGACAGTGTTTTGAATATATAGCAAAGTGAAAAGGTGGTAAACTGCCAAGAATTTAGTGACGAGATACTGACGTTTCGAGCGGAGCCCTTCATCAGAGTAAGAAGGACTCAGAGTAAGAAGTAATGAAGGGCTCCGCTCGAAACGTCAGTATCTCGTCACTAAATTCTTGGCAGTTTACCACCTTTTCACTTTGCTATATATATATATATATATATATATATATATATATATATATATATATATATATATATATATATATATATATATATATATATATATATATATATATATACGAGCTCCAAGAGAGCGAAACAGCTGTCCACAGTTGCTCATGACCCTTACAAAAATTTCATATGTCATTTCACATATGAATCAGGTATTTCATATGTGAAATTAAAGTTTCACATGTGAAAAGGTTCCAATTCCATATGTGAAAATACTTCATATGTGAAAAATATGTTTCATATATGAAAGTTTCACATGTGAAATTGTGAACCATCACATTTCACATATGAATTGCATTTCCATATGTGAAAATCTTCCAATTTCACATATGAAATGAACATTTCACATATGAAAAAGTTCCAATTCCATATATGAAATATTTTTTTTCACATGTGAAATGACATATGAAATTTTCGTAAGGGGATAGCCAGACACTGCAATTATATTTTGTCATTTCAGACAGTAAAAGTGCGCAATGCACACTGAGTTGTTATAAACTTTTACATTCTTGATGGTTTATATATATATATATATATATATATATATTCAGTATATTTATTTATTATTTATTTATTCAGCTTCGCCTCTTAAAAATACATAGAAGAAGCAGGGTCACCACAACAGTTAAACACCAATTACAGTGGGCCAAAAATTAAATAATAATTAATAACAGCAAGTTATGGGTTCAGTGAGTCTTCGCGATGTGTTGCACTTTAGGCAGACAGTTTTCCAAGTTCGAGGAATGTATCATCAACATTGTAACAGGATAATAGATATATAATGGATAACATATATTCCTAGCAGAAAGGTCCACAATATATATATATAATATATATATATATATATATATATATATATATATATATATATATATATATATATATATATATATATATATATATATATATATATATATATATATATATATATATATATATATATATATATATATATATATTAAAAACTTTAATCTACGTTTCGGGGCTCTGCCCCTTTGTCAAGATACACGAGTTTACAGAGAGTTCGAGCATTATATAACATAAAAAAGCTAATTACAAAGTCAAATCAAGTAAAATCCCTAATATTCAGTCCCCTAGGGACAAATGAATTAAGTTTATAAGCCCAGAAAGCTTCTCTTCTGGTTGGTTCCCTAACATCCGTTTTGTCAATTATTATCACTGTCATATCATTAACTCCTTCGTGTCCATCGCTAAAGAAATGCGAGTATAAATGTTCCCCAGGAATTCCCCTCTGACCTTTACCATACCTCGTTGCACTACTTTTATGGTTATTAAATCGCTGCCTGAATGACGTTATTGTACTTCCTACATATACTTTACAGCATTTTTTACAAATAATTAGATAAATAACTCCTTTAGAATCACAATCAAATGTAAAGTTGATGACAAAAGAACGATCTTCGCCGTCAAACGTACATCCTTCTTTCACAAATTTACATATTTGACACCGTGATTTACCACATTTCTTCATACCCTTATCCAAATTATTCTGTCGCTTAACTTTAGATCTTACCATAGCATCTTTTAAATTTCTCGGTCTTCTAAACGCCACCATCGGCTTCTCCCCGAAGATCTTTCTCATGCTCTCCGATGCATGCAAAACAGGCCAAGCCGAATCTATAACTTTACTTAACCCCGACAACGCTGGATGAAAATTTATCACCAACGGCATTTTATCATTACTGCTGGATTTCTTATTTCTAGTATCCTGGCAAAGAAGGCTTTCACGACTTTTAGTTCTTTCTTTCGAAATCTGAGAATCAACAACCTTAGATTTAAAACCCCTCTTAATAAAATGACCATGAAGCTCTTTTAACCTTTCTTCAAAAATCTCATCTGAATCACAAATTCGTCGTATTCTTAAAGCCTGACCATATGGAATGCCCTGTTTCACATGCCTCGAATGACACGACCTATTATCTAAATACTGATGGGTATCCGTAGGTTTGGAATATACATCAGTAGATATCTTATTATCCCTAAGTTTAATCATAACATCCAAATAGGAAATCTTTTCATACGACCATTCCCATGTATATTTTATCGTTCATGATATGAATTTACATAATTTAAAAATTCCAAAAGAGTTTCATTACCATGTAACCAAATTAAAAAGATTTCATCCAGGAAACGCAACCATATCCAAGGATTCAAGTGATATTCCCGGAGCATCTTCCGCTCTAACTTGGACATAAACATATTTGCAAATGATGGAGCAAACTTGGTTCCTATTGCGGTTCCTAACTTATGCCGCTAAAGTTTGTTGTCAAATTCGAAAAAATTATTTTCCAAAATTAATTTGGCTAATTCCACTAAATGTTTAGCTGAAACACGGCAAACATTAGTATCGACTTATTCAAATTCCTCAATTATTTCTTCCATATTCCTAAGACCTTCTTCATGAGGAATATGGGGATATAGACCAACTACATCCATAGTACATATAATAGCGCCATCTGCAATATCACCCAATTCCCTCAACTTACATAAAAAATCTGTAGTATCTTTAACAATATAGGGCAGAGTTTTTACAATTGTTTGGAGATGAAAATCCACAAATTCCGATATTCCTTCCGTAGGTGTACCACAGTTAGAAATAACAGGCCGACCAGGTATCAAATAGAATCTCCCCAATTTTAAATCTCTACCCCTCAAGTATTTACGATTTTCTTCCGAAATAATTTTGTTATTCATTAAATAACTTGGTTTTTCCTCAATTAACTTAGATATACCTCTTTAATAGGATTGTTTTCCACTAACTCATAAACTGCCGTCTCTCCTAACTGTCTATATGCTTCCTTACAATAATCATCAATTCCCCACACCACAACCGTAGATCCTTTATCCGCCTCCTTTATAACAATATCTCTATAGCTCTTTAGATCTTTAAGAGCTTTACATTCTTCTTTATCCATATTACTATAATTATATCCGCTTGCCTCTATAGACATCACTTTCTCTTCCAAACTCTTTAAAAATAAATCTAACGCTGGATCCACTAACGTGGGCGTCCACGTTGATTTAACTTTAAAATGAGTTATTTCATCTGGTAAATTTTGTGCGACATCACCATTCTGAGCGGCAAAATAAGCTTTACACTTCATTCTCCGGCCAAATTCCGAAAGATCTTTAATTAACGCCCCCTTATCAATCTCTTTAGGCGTAGGACAAAAATTTAGGCCTCTACTTAAAACTTTAATTTCAGAACTGGTGAGAACACGTTCAGATAAATTAACTACACTTTCACTCACATAGACATTTCTACTGCAATCATTACTCCCCGTCTCTGGTATCTCAATATATATATATATATATATATATATATATATATATATATATATATATATATATATATATATATATATATATATATATATATAATATATATATATATATATATATATATTATATATATAATATATATATATATATATTGAAAGGATTTATGGTGAAGGAAAATTTCGAGTGTTGGAATACATACATTTTAAGACCAAACCGGGACCAGTTGCGAAAAATGCAACTTTAAGGCCTTCCGGCTGGGAATTGAACCCGCGACCCTGCGATGCTAGTGCAGTGCTCTGACCACAGAGCTACGGAAGCCGTTGCCGAGAGCCTAGTCACGAGTTCTGTATATATGGTGGTGGCAATGCCGGGATAAGATTCTGGGTATATTATAGGTAATATTTGGCATTTCACTCGATCAAACTACATGTTGAAAGGATTTATGGTGAAGGAAAATTTCGAGTGTTGGAATACATATTCGAGTGTTGGAATACAAGTTGCATTTTTCGCAACTGGTCCCGGTTTGGTCTTAAAATGTATGTATTCCAACACTCGAAATTTTCCTTCACCATAAATCCTTTCAACATGTAGTTTGATCGAGTGAAATGCCAAATATTACCTATATATATATATATATATATATATATATATATATATATATATATATATATATATATATATATATATATATATATATATATATATATATATATATATATATATATATATATATATATATATATATATATATATATATATATATATATATATATATATATATATATATATATATATATATATATATATATATATATATATATATATATATATATATATATATATATATATATATATATATATATATATATATATATATATATGTTGAAAGGATTTATGGTGAAGGAAAATTTCGAGTGTTGGAATACATACATTTTAAGACCAAACCGGGAACAGTTGCGAAAAATGCAACTTAGCGGCCTTCCGGTAGGAATTGAACCCGCGACCCTGTGATTGCTAGTGCAGTGCTCTGACCACTGAGCTACGGAAGCCGTTGCCGAGAGCCTAGTCACGAGTTCTGTATATATGGTGGTAATGCCGGGATAGATTCTGGGTATATTACAGGTAATATTTGGCATTTCACTCGATCAAACTACATGTTGAAAGGATTTATGGTGAAGGAAAATTTCGAGTGTTGGAATACATACATTTTAAGACCAAACCGGGACCAGTTGCGAAAAATGCAACTTAGCGGCCTTCCGGTAGGAATTGAACCCGCGACCCTGTGATTGCTAGTGCAGTGCTCTGACCACTGAGCTACGGAAGCCGTTGCCGAGAGTCACGAGTTCTGTATATATGGTGGTAATGCCGGGATAGATTCTGGGTATATTACAGGTAATATTTGGCATTTCACTCGATCAAACTACATGTTGAAAGGATTTATGGTGAAGGAAAATTTCGAGTGTTGGAATACATACATTTTAAGACCAAACCGGGACCAGTTGCGAAAAATGCAACTTAGCGGCCTTCCGGTAGGAATTGAATCCGCGACCCTGCGATTGCTAGTGCAGTGCTCTGACCACTGAGCTGCGGAAGCCGTTGCCGAGAGCCTAGTCACGAGTTCTGTATATATGGTGGTAATGCTGGGATAAGATTTTGGGTATATTATAGGTAATATTTGGCATTTCACTCGATCAAACTACATGTTGAAAGGATTTATGGTGAAGGAAAATTTCGAGTGTTGGAATACATACATTTTAAGACCAAACCGGGACCAGTTGCGAAAAATGCAACTTAGCGGCCTTCCGGTAGGAATTTAACCCGCGACCCTGCGATTGCTAGTGCAGTGCTCTGACCACTGAGCTACGGAAGCCGTTGCCGAGAGCCTAGTAACGAGTTCTGTATATATGGTGGTGGTAATGCCGGGATAAGATTCTGGGTATATTATAGGTAATATTTGGCATTTCACTCGATCAAACTACATGTTGAAAGGATTTATGGTGAAGGAAAATTTGGAGTGTTGGAATACATACATTTTAAGACCAAACCGGGACCAATTGCGAAAAATGCAACTTAGCGGCCTTCCGGTAGGAATTGAACCCGCGACCCTGCGATTGCTAGTGCAGTGCTCTGACCACTGAGCTACGGAAGCCGTTGCCGAGAGCCTATAGTCACGAGTTCTGTATATATGGTGGTAATGCCGGGATAAGATTCTGGGTATATTATAGGTAATATTTGGCATTTCACTCGATCGAGCTACATGTTGAAAGGATTTATGGTGAAGGAAAATTTCGAGTGTTGGAATACATACATTTTAAGACCAAACCGGGACCAGTTGCGAAAAATGCAACTTAGCGGCCTTCCGGTAGGAATTGAACCCGCTACCCTGCGATTGCTAGTGCAGTGCTCTGACCACTGAGCTACGGAAGCCGTTGCCGAGTTCTGTATATATGGTGGTAATGCCGGGATAAGATTCTGGGTATATAGGTAATATTTGGCATTTCACTCGATCAAACTACATGTTGAAAGGATTTATGGTGAAGGAAAATTTCGAGTGTTGGACCCAGAATCTTATCCCGGCATTGCTACTCGGCAATGGCTCTCGGCAACGGCTTCCGTAGCTCAGTGGTCAGAGCACTGCACTAGCAATCGCAGAGTCGCGGGTTCAATTCCAGCCGGAAGGCCGCTAAGTTGCATTTTTCGCAACTGGTCCCGGTTTGGTCTTAAAATGTATGTATTCCAACACTCGAAATTTTCCTTCACCATAAATCCTTTCAATATATATATATATATATATATATATATATATATATATATATATATATATATATATATATATATATATATATATATATATATATATATATATATATATATATATATATATATATATATATATATATATATATATATATATATATATATATATATATATATATATATATATATATATATATATATATATATATATATATATATATATATTTATATATATAGCAAAGTGAAAAGGTGGTAAACTGCCAAGAATTTAGTGACGAGATACTGACGTTTCGAGCGGAGCCCTTCATCGGTATTGTATCCTTCAAACGTCAGTATCTCGTCACTAAATTCTTGGCAGTTTACCACCTTTTCACTTTGCTATATATTCAAAACACTGTCTACGCAGCACTCTACTTATATATATATATATATATATATATATATATATATATATATATATATATATATATATATATATATATATATATATATATATAATATATATATATATATATATATATATATATATATATATATATATATATATATATATATATATATATATATATATATGCTCGATCAGTGATAAGTAAAAATATATACAGAAATTTTCGGCTGGAAACTGTTAACCTTCCTCAGTTGTTAAAATATATAATACAAGACGTTAAAACTCTAAATGTGGTGTTATTTATACATTAATTTCTGTTACCGTCATAATTTCTGTTACCGTCACAATTTCTGTTAACGTCTTGTATTATATATTTTAACAGCTGAGGAAGGTTGACAGTTTGCAGCCGAAAATGTATGTATAGGGTTCATATATGCTTATGCAAATCTTAACCTTAACAACGTGAATATACATCATGACAATGGTGTCATAAAATAGCCGAGTCATCCAGTTTAACAAAGACCGTTTTCCAAGTCAATATGAGTAGTATAGCAACTAGGGCTGCGAGCTCAATCGACCTCAACTGTGAATATAAACACCAAAACATCACCAAATTTGGCCAAGTCACGACTCGACAAATTTGGCAATGTTTTGGTGTTTATATTCACGATTGACGTCGAATAAGCTCGCAGCCCTAGTTGCTATACTACTACAACGATCGTTAGTCAATCTAGACACCCTTCGCACGTTTTCTACTAAATTGGTGTCAAACACACGCGAGACTAACGAAACAACACCAAATTTATACCAAATCGCGACTCTCGCTAAATTTGACGCCATTTCAGCCATATTTAAAAATAGTCGTTTCAAAATTCTCACAAATTACATTTAGGAAAAAATAGAAAGTGTCATTTCAACATTTTCGCGTGTTAAAAAAAATAAAATGTGGTACGAGCCCACTCTCACATATTAAAAAATAGAGAGTGTCATTTCAACCGACGCGTTCTGCTGTTGTCTCAATTCACGCGCGAAAAAAAACCACTAGATTTTGATTCTAGTGGTGATGTTTATCCAAGTGGATAGCGAAATGGCGCTCTTTTGATTGGCTAACAACATTGACTAACAAATAGCCAGTCGTTTTGCGAATTAGTCCGTTTGCTCACTGTTTTCAGTGGTGTCTCTCACTACAATGTTTTTGTGGCCATATGCGTAGGAGTCAATACCATTTTCTAAAAGGTATCGTTTATCGTCGAAGCAGGATAGCGATACTTTATTAATTTCGTAGCTACCGAGCTGATGTTTGACACTTCTAATGGTCTTCATTGTGTGTCGCAATTGTTTCTGCTCTAGTAGCACGCTTTTGTAATCTTCGTGTCTGATTACCTTTTTAATTATGTTCTTTCTAATACCTTTAGCGGTTTTCCCACCACCCCCATCCTCTTTCAAATAGCTGTACATTTTACTGCGCAACCCAACGAACTCAATAATTGGTGTTCCAGCGCACTCGTCTTTCATCTTGCCAATAACTTTCTTATTCTCTTTGAAAGCGAACGGGTTGTCTGCAGGGTAATCGCTATTGTCAAACTTTTCGCGCTCCTCCATGAAGTCGGAATAAACGTCATCGGTTTTGATTGAGTACAGCAGACTGTCAGTGTCGGTGAAGTGTAATCTGCAGGTGTCGCTAGAGTACTTTTTCATAATATAATTGTAGTGAAAATTGTACATCAGCGTTTTGCTCAAGTCTAGTATGCACATACCCACATATGCAGGTCGATTTAATGTCAGCGTCTCTTTGACTTTGTGGACGGCGACTAAGTTCTCGCTAAATATCTTGCAAGACACAAACGTCGGCTTCGAGACAAGCTTTTCTAACTTTTTCTCGGTGGTCACTAATCTTACATCCACACGCTTCCTCAAATTCTCCATCGTTTTTCCGAACACACTATTGTTCATCAACTTGAAAAAGTCCTTCTCGAAAGCGTTCTTAGCCGCAGTTCTTTTGACTGTGTTAAAGTCGATGTACTTGCCCAACCACTTGGACTGGTCGAACTGTAGGGCCCTATGAACCTTTTTGATTTTTAATCCAAGATCTATGTACAACTGCAGATTTCCGTAGTGACACACATACTTTTTTTTGTCCATCAAATTAGTCACCAGCTTCTTCACGCCGCCAACACTCACGTTAAACTTATTTTTGATTTTTGTGCAGTACTCCGACAACATGTCAACAGTTATTTCCATCTTCTCAGGAGCCAACGGGTAGTCGTTATGTAGGTCATGCAAATGGGCTGGATACTCCAAGTCGACTTCAAGCAACAGACCCTTTTTACTACCGTCGTGATAGTCGCATAGATTAACTTTTTTTATCTCTTTCTCAGTCAACCACTTGAAGCCACCCGTAGGTAAGCTTTGACTCATCGCCCATCCATACAGATTGTTGGCATCAAGGTACATCAAATACTTCGACTCTCGCGCTTTATCGTACCCCTTCATATATTTATTGTTCGCCACGCCATGTCTGTTGCATATGTAGCTCACGCCGCCACGCATACCTAATTCTACGAACTGGAACATGTCGATGTCGGACAATAACTCAAGCTCCACTCCAGTCATCTTCAGCATAGCATCCCAAGCCAATCCAGGTGATGTGAAATAGTGACACGGGTCTAATTTATACTCACGATGGCATGTCTTTCTAAAGTTCTCAAAAACGTCGGCGAGCAAGAGCACGTCGCTTTTCAAATACAGGTCGTGATACCCACCCATACTTTCAACGTCGAAGTAGTCCCACACATCGATGGCGCGCTCGTGCATTTCTTCCGTAATGTGCTCGTCATTCAGAACGCTGTAGAAATCTTTTTTGGAGGGTAGCTCGCGCTCGTCGAATTTTTCAAAGGAGTCCATATAATCGTAGGGATAGACCCCCTTTCTTGTCATAAGTGCCAACCCGTCGTCACGAAACACTTCTGACGTGTATTTGAAAGCGTCCCTTGGTAGGTTCCTCACCAAGTTGTCTAGACCACTACCCATAAACTGAAAGCTGTCCAAGAATACCAAGTTTTTTCCAAGCATGAACGCCATGTACTTCTCCATGTTGTTTGGTATCACATTTATGTCTTGGCCAAACTTGCCAATCTCCTGCATGATGAAATGGCTATCGTAACCGCGTAAGTTATGAAAGATCACAGGAATTTTATCAGTCAACTTAAAGTTCACATTACACTGACGATGTGCGGACCCTCTGTACTTACCTGAGACATGACAGTGGTCTCTCACTCTAACGTCAGCGCCAGTGTACTCAACACTGCAAATATGACAACTTTTAGCCTCGTCAAAGTTCTTCTTATCGGCATCAGTCAGTATCATTTCTTTGTTAAAGTGACTCTCAGATGTCTCTTTACAATATTCGACAATTTCTAGCATCTCCCCAATGAACTTGTTGACTGCATTTTCACCGCGATACACCTTCACTGGCTTACTGTACTCGTTGTCGTAGCAACAAACTAATTTATACCCATAACCACAGTCAACATGCCTCTGGTAAGCATTTGTGTAGCTACACTCGCTTGATGGCGTCGCTGTGTGCACCTTCTGTGTGATAGCCTCGAAGTCTGCATACACCACAAATGGTACATTTAATTGTCTGCTAAAATTCTCGTATTTTACTTTCGCACCTTTTTGTGGCATTTTAATAGCTTGCTTCCCATTAATGACCAAACACACTTCAATATGACTTTCAAGCACGTCCGCGCGGGTGAAACACTGCAAACAATACCTGCAAAAGTGCTTTCTCGCCTTATACTTTGTCTGACGGTACATGAATTTATCGAAATCGCGAATGTACACATAATGCTTGTTGCCCACGTCGTTAGTTATCAACAGTAGGTCCATATGGTCAGGATACGTCTCCTTAGAAACGTACACAGGGAATGGCTGCTTATCTTCGTACCCAAAAACATTTATGCTAATATCGTTCGCCTTTTCGATCTTGTTGTAGTCTTTGACTGATACTGGGAAGTCAACTCCGTCATAGTTCAGCTCACCGACATGCCTAGCGTACTTCGACGTTCTGTCAGAGTTTTTTCCAACAGGAAACTTATGTGCTAGGTGACACCATCTAAAGCATTTGTTGTCATCATCGTTATTTACGTTTATCAGACCCTTCATACTGTTGCGCAGCTCCTTTGGCAACGCAATGTAGCTACTCCCATGCAGAGGTCTGTAAATAGCGACATTAACGTAGTGTGCACCTATTTTGTCGATAGTCCATCCAGACCCCTCAGATAACCACCCAGCTATCCGCGTCAAAATCTGCTCCGATCCACGATTGGCAACACCCTCGATGTCGTGCTCGTTAATGACGACGAATGTTTCGCTGTTAAAGTAGGCAGTTTTGTACGTGGTCTTATTGAGTTCTAAAACTTTCTCAAAAGTGACCTTGACTGTCTCCACCACTTTCATTCCGTTGGTCTCACCTAGTTCACGTCTCAAAAGGTTAGTGACAGCGCTTCTACTACCATTTACCTGATTGATGTCTCTGTCATCAATTACCTCGACTCCATAAGACCTTGTGAACCCTCTCAGTGCTCGATCCAACAGATGCGTTGGCGGTGCGAGGTCTTCGACTACAGGTTGTGTTTCTTGATCTCTAAAGAAGCCGTGAACGTTGGTCGCTTCGTCTGTTAGTGAATTGACAACGGCTGCACTCGTCTTATGCGCCCGTCTTTTTGTCACTGAATTTTTCACAGTCCGGCTCATTGGCTTATACTTACACTACACTTTTTTTCTTAGCCCACTCATTGTAATAATGACCGCCACTTTCACACCACCCTAGCTTTGGGTACACCACCCCAAACAGATTGTTGTCAAACAAGTCTTTCACCTTCCCGTCTTTGAGGTCTGGCACCTTCTTGAGTGTCTCGACTCGTCTTCTATGACACAACCTAATTATGTAGTATCCGTATCTGCTGACATTTCTACCCTTTATCAAATTGCATGAGTACAACACATTGACAACTTTCAGGAAGTCCTCTTTTATCAACTCAAGGTGCTCACCCTTCACAACGTTCCGTAGTCTCCTTCCCATCCACCAAGACCGTTTGTGGACGCTTTTTAGTCGCGTGAGTCTCATGTCGCTGTAACTCTGAGTGTAACCCCATTCGATGTCGCCACACTTTGGACACGCGTACCCACCGCAGTAAGTCACATGTTTCACAACGTCACAATCCGAGCAGTAGTAAATTCTGAAGGTGTCTCCACACTTAATTTGCATCTCACTCGCAATCTCGTCGATTGTCAAGCCATAACTCATCTGCCTCATAAGTTTGTCCATCACTCTTATACTACTCCAACATATTTTTTTTCACCGAGTTAGCACCCACACTGCTATTCCACTACCCAAACCTAACGCGCTAACAAACAATAATTGGTATTCCTTCATTTCCGCACTCGGTTGGTAGTAATCCGCAACCTTCGGGAGGTCAGTGAACACTCGTCCGCTGTACTGTATGGTCATTACGCTTCTAAGTTCTTCCAACGCGTGGTTTGTGTCATTGATGTCAGCATTAGCATCAGAGAGCCGTTGTCGTAAACGCTGGATCTTATCTTTCTTAGCGACTTCATTCTCATACCACACTTCTTTCGCACTGGCTAGCTGTTCCAACGCATGGTTGTGTCTTTTCATCTCAGCTTCATAACCCGTGTGATTAAACTTTGAAAACATAAAGCCAGCGCCTGCAAAAGCCACTGCATTAAATATCCCTCCAGCCACAACACTCACCATTAACTTACGTTGATTTGAATGGATCTGTCGGTATCCACTTTTTCGATTGCATCCATTTTACTAACAGCGTTCCTGCACCAACAGCTGCAGCAAGTTTCACTGTGCCTTTCACTGTCTCTGGTGTTCCCAATGGTTCTCCCAAAGCCCTTTTAGAAATCATACTCACTGCCACAGCGCCAGTCGTAACAAGTAGCGCATCGTACAATTCGTTCATAAGTTCTTTTCGATCGATCGCGGACATATATACATTGTCGTGTGTTTTGTTCAAGAATCAAACGTGTCTAGCGCTGGACGACGAGTTTTGTGGTTCTCTGACACAGGCGCTGGTGTAGCGCTCACTTTTTCACTGCTAATTGTGTACCACAACGAAGCACCAGCGATGATTACACCAAGTGTTCCAACAATGTAACCATAGCTCCACTCACTACCCTGTTCTTCGTTAACTATCATTTCACGCATTTTCTTTTCTTTCGCAGCTTTCGATATCTCAGCCAACTTTTTACCAGCAGCGACGCGCTTTGGGTCCTTCACCTTAACACTTTTCACATCAGCCGTGATCTTCGCTTCAACAGCCGTCTGTGAGTCTTCAACCATCTAATACACTATCACGTGTTATCTTACTCACAGTTGACCTCACAGGTGTCTCACAGATGACCTCACAGGTGTCTCACAGTTCCAGACCAAACGCACTAAAAAATTAGGATTTTTTCTGGGAGTATAACATAATGACTCAAGCCAGAGAAATCAGCGAAGAAGATATTGCCAACATGCTTAGAACAGCCTTTACCAGTGTGTCTACCCCACAAGACGCCCCTGGGTCCAATGTCTTAAACGAGTACTTCTCAATATGCTCACCACTCCTTGACCTCAACCCCGACGGAGGGCTACCAAAACGGTTTGGCTCTCAGGTCGACCACACTAGGAGTCTTCTCGACGCTTGGATTGATCTTCGGGAGGAAAGAGCCAACGAGCTCGCTGATAGATTAGCTGACGTAATCCCTGTGTGGTGTCACTCATCATTCAAGTACCTTATGTTAGCGAGTGATGTCTACTTGAGTAACCCTAGTGGGTCCACAGCTACATCACTCGGTAACTTCCTCCAAGTGTTCTTAGCGACCCTTATGTGGAAACCATGCCCAACCAAAGCCAAAGCGTGGCTAGAGCTCGCTGCAAACCGCGACGTTCACGTTTGCAAGGTGGGGTGTAACGAGATACTGGGTGCGGACGATATCAGGGACCACGTACTCTCGCCAGCCCACAGACACTTTGTGAGAAATAAAAACGTGTACACCTGTCACCCATGCGGTGTGGCCACCAACGACCCACTGCATCGTTTGAGACACGAGAGCTCGAAGTCCCATCTTGAAAACTTAGAGCTCCAGCGGATATTCAACAACGAGCGACGGTTTCCACCAGAATAAAAAAATATTTCTCTGGGGGTATAGTAACCATGAGAAAAGTTGGTAGACTAGAAATCGTGATTGGTCCCATGTTCGCAGGAAAAACGACAGAGACTCTTCGTAGGTTAGTCACGTTAAGTAAGTCAGGGCTCAAAGTCCTTTACATGAACAACACAGGCGACACTAGGCGAACTGACCACGCGTTCTCCACGCATCGTCAGACCATTGTTGTTGGATCAGACAGTTTACCTGCGAAGTTAATCACCAACCTCCCGAGTTCTTCCGAGATAGCTGATTACGACGTCATCGGAATTGACGAAGGCCATTGGTACTCTGGGTTACTCCCAATTACCCGTGAATACATTAAAGCTGGCATTCACGTCATTATTTGTGGTCTCATAACAACGGAGCACTTAAAAAGACTTGGTGAGCTCGACACGCTGTTCCCAATGGCAGACGACATCACGTTTCTAAAAGCGTATTGCGCCGTTTGTCGTGACACTTACGGAACAACTGTTGACGCACCATTCAATTGGAGATACAACCCGGGACCATCATTCGTTGGTGGTGCTGAGCAATATCGCGCAGTGTGCAGACGTCATCATCCTTCCACACAAAATTAGGGGTGTTCTCGAATACCCCACTTTTTTAAAATTTATACATTGGTCACATGAAGCGTCCAATGTACCGTAGAAACATTTTTTCACACAGTGGTCAGAAGGTTTGTGAAATAAATAGAGAAAGTTTCGCAGATATTTTTTACTGAGTTAAAAACGTCTTTAAAAATGCTAGAGCAGTTGTCGCCTCAAACGTCGTCTCGACAACGAGAACGAGTGCTAACTCGACTCGTCAGTCACTGTCTAAAAAGTCTCTTTACAATAACGTCTCTCATGGTTACTCAACGCTGATTTATTTTTAAACTTACGAAGGCAGTGAGAGCACTGAAACCCAACGTCAAAGAGATATCTTATTACCGTGGTAATAGCGTCGTCGTACGAGTCGCACAAGAGTGTTAGATAACCAGCGGATTTATATCTGAGCAACAGAGACTCCTGCTCTTTGGACGTCTTGCCTGTACCACCTGGATTCTTGAACTCAATCACGATCCCGCTGTGCTGTCGGTTTGCATTGGCAATAATCAAGTCAGGCGTTCCACGTTGGTAGCCTTTTTTCCACGAATTTATTCTTTTACTCGAAGTGTCTTGATTCTCACCACAAGCGGCTATCAAAATAGCTTCTGGATAATATTTCCTAAGAAAACCAACAACTTTCGTGTGAAGGTCGAACTCAGTGATCATTACGAATTGATTGTGTTTGAGACCAACGTCAGCTAAACTTTTTCTAACGCTTGGCAAGACTTCTGAGTGCACCCACCTTCCAAAGTGTTTCGCACGCTCCATTTTACTCGAGAACGTTAGTGAGTAGACCCCAAGTTCGTTGATAAACGAGGTCTGTTCCATCTTCATTTTACAATCAGGTTCGACGTGGTCGTTGACTGCATCTTTTGGTCTAGCATAGCCTAGAGCACTTGCGACTTCTCTTGCTTTGAACCATATCTCACCGTTGTTCATGACCGTTGTGATTTGGTGGCCATCGAAGTCGAATAATCGAAGCGCTGTGGAGGTCATCACTATATTATAGTCTCCTACAAAAAAACTACTCGACATAGGTGTCAGGTTTTTTATAGATTTGGTTTGTTGTGTACCAATGCAGCAAATACGTTTTATCAGTCCTCAGTTTTCTACGTCGTCTGAAAAAGTTTCTAACGTTACGAACCAGCTTTCTAAGCCAACCCATTGCATAACTTAGGTCACGTCTCCTACCACTCCTACTTTGTCTGACTCTGGTATCATAATAGGTTTGCCGTAAGTCTTTTTAGACCTCATACCAATCTCAGCGTGGAGCTCGAGAGTAACGTCACCGCGGCCAAATGATCCACCAGCTTTGAACATGTGATCGGTCGTCTTATTTATCTTATATATTTCACGTTCTTTTGAAAAACACGCCCCCATTTACTTTACACCATATTCCTTCATCATTTCTCCACCCATGATTATGATGTCTCGGTTTGTTATGTAACCACTCACAATTTTCACACCGTAGAATTCTATCAACGATGGGTGCGCATAAGGTGCGAGTGGTATTCTTGGTCGATGTATTCCAAAAATTGTTCCATAGGGTGCGCCTATCTTTCTCATGTTCGCTATGAAGTCTGAATCGGTTGACTTAACGTTGTTGACCCTGACATGTGAGTTGCTCATTTGCCAGTGTATTGATATCATATGCATTTTACTTATGTCAACGCCACTCGGAATAGTGCATATGCTCTCCATCGCTGGGATGCTACCACCATACGCGAGCTTGTTGGTCGTGCCAGTCTTGTACCCTATGAACTTATCCCACTGACCGTCGTCGTTTGATATAATTGTCTCCCAATTTGATCCAGCGGTTCTCATTGGTAACCTCACTACGACAAAAATGGAGAGATCACACCATTGCATACTGGGGCAATTAAAATGAAGACCTGACTCAAGTGGGATTGGTGTTAACACAGGTGATAGAAAACTTTGACTCACACCGCTGATGCCGATAATAGGACCATAAGCTAGGTTGTTTTGCACTAATTTACTTGTTTCACCAATGGCTTTCACTTTGTTTGAGCCATTGGCGTGAAATTCCACATTTTTCAAGGCGTGTGTGCTAACGTTGAAGTCGAGCACAACGTTGTAGGACTGACTCTTGAGGAAACCTGATAATAGTCGCTCTAGAGTTCTTTTATTTGCAGCGTCTGAGTCGTCGACTGGATCTGCTACGTTTTTTATCGCTGAGCCTTGCATGTCTATTATTCCAGACATCCTTCCACCGGTCGCACTTAATTTAGGATCTTCATCCAGATGCCTTTTCGTTCTCTTCAGTATTTTATCGTGAGGGTCGTCAGACTCATACCCATAGTTTAGACTCATTACTACTTCAAGGTGTATTTGGTTAGCAGATAGCCAGAGACTGCTGAGAACCCCAAGATTATCACCAGCGTTGTCGTGGTGTCTGACTCGCTTGTGGTGGTGGCCACTGTTTTTCTCACAGGAAGTGGTGTCACGTTTTCTTGGTAAACTTTTTTAGCCACAGTCGTTGGTGCCACCACCACACTTTCTTGGTGAGCTTTTCTCTTCACAGTCGTTGGCGTTACTAAGTTAGTCACCACATTTTCTTGGTGGACTTTTTTAGCCACAGTTGTTGGTGTTGTTGCGTTCAAGTGAGTGTTCACTCCAAATTTCATAGACTCTGTGGCAATCTTTAATAAGTTGTTGTACCCAACGATTTTATTCTTGAGTATCACTAGGTTACTCGGCATTAACCATGTACTTGGCGACACTGCAAGATTTTGGACAACGTTGGTGTCTCTAATCGATTTATTCATGTTGAGAATCCATGTCGACACGTCGTACTGTATAACACTGTCAGAAAACAACTTGCGGAATTCTTGTTGAGTCTCTAGACTTCCTGCAGAACCACCAACGACTGACACACGTGTTCTCGCTTGCGCACCAAGTGTGGAGTACACAAAGGACTCTATGCTCTGATTTAGATATTGCAGCCCAATGTTGGTAAAGCCGTCTGAGAGTCGTGCGACGTATCGTTTGTAATCGTTCTGAACGTCGTTGAGTGTGAAGACTCTGGATTCGCCTGTTGTGCCATCGCTTAGTACTTTATTCTGGTAGTAATGCCCTCTGGGGATCTTGGAAATCTTACCATACAATTCGGAGGCGTTAAATTCTCTACTTATTGATTTCATGGTCTCACCACCTTCCATTCTTCTGAGAAGTCTTCTAATGGTGAAGTACAAATGAAATCTCATCACACTTGTGACCACAGGGTGAACTTCTTGCGACACTGATAAATGTTGCAGTGACACCCCACAACAGAAACTCGCACAATACGTTGCAAACACAACACGGTAGTAAGATTCGTTGTCATCCCACTCTGATTTTGTCTTTGACGTGGTGACTCGCAAGGTTGGTAACTTTGACATGAAGTAGCTATTTTGGTTAACAAAGACTTTGAAGTTATTCACTGGATAATTTAACACATTTTCCGTTGGGTAGCCATCCCAAAGCCCCCAGTGGTTTTTATGACCTTTTGGCAGTGGTTGGATAGTTCCACCACCTTGCCATATTATTGGGAACTTGCTGTTGTGTAGCCACTTCCACATGCTTTTATCATTTTTGAAGGTTGTGCTGGTTATGTCCGTGCTGAGGATGTCGTTGTTTTTGAAATATATGTCGACACTTAGGGTCTCACCATCTTGTGAAATATTTGGATAGAACTCGAATTTGCTTAAAGTAGCGTGGGGGTACTTTTTGATGAGGTCTGCCTTCGCGTCGTGTGTAGCCTTTGACGTGTTAGCCATCGCGCGTTTGTAGTACTTTCCGTAGTACTCACGAAGGGCTTTCTGCATATATAACATACCATATGTTACACATAACATGTGCTACATTATATATGGTCAGGGTTGTAGTATTGATTAGAGGTCCAACGGAAACTGTGGATCTACCAGAGGCACTTTTGACGTTTGGCTCAGATCCTCACTTACTAGTAAAAAAAGCGACCATCTTTTGGGACTATGTTAACGTGGAGACCGGTGTGAATGATGAAATAAGTTACAACAGCAACAAGCACGTTTTTGGGTCTGGGTACCACACTTTTAAAATGATTGCCGACGAGTTGAAAGGATTAGGGGCTATCGAGCTAGTAGCCAACAAACACAATTCAAAGTGCGCGATAAGAACTGACCAACAATTAGAGCTGTTTAAATTTGGAGAGCTGTTAGGGTTCAACGATAACACAACGATAAGTAGTAGTGGTTTGGTCAGCCCTAATGTTGTGGATGTTAACAAAGGGTTGAAGTACGTACAAGTAGGTTGTAGCATTGTGAACAGACCTGAGAATATTGTTAATGGTAGCAAAAGCGAGGTTATCGTTGAGTTGCCATTGACCACCACCCAACCACTGAAGAGCTCTGTTCAACAATTCTTCAACATTGAGTCGAAGGTGTCGATAAACAAAGGCGCTTTTACGCAGCTAGTGTTTAACGTGACTGACCAAGATGGTAGTGGTGTCAATGTTGGTGACATATTGTTGGATTTGTACGCAACGCTTGAGTAGCTAACGTTAAACGCATGCTAATGTAATGAGTCTAAACTATGGGTATGACTCTGGTGGTTACACTGAAAAGCGACGTGCACACAACAACCCTCAAAAGTTGATGGTGCTCGTTGAGGGTGTGGAGAAAGTCGTGACTTTTGACCATAGTGTGGTAGTCGCACACGATAACCCACACATTGTAGTTAAGACAGCCACCGTGTTTTGGAACTATGAAAATGTGGTGAGTAACGCCACTATGCGACTCGCCAATTTTCCTTCAGGGATAATAATACAGGATATTCGAGTGGACGGGGGCTATTACGAGTTCGACGCGTTGGTTAGAACTCTACGACACGCGCTCAAGACGTACGATGTAGGCTTCATGGTGGAGAAAGTGATAGCCACAGGTAAAAGTAGGGTCAAAAGTCAGTCTTTGGATAGGTACTTCAATTTAAGTACGGAGCTTATGCTAGGTGACATCGGGCTTTTGTTTGGTTTTGCTAAGGACGTGGGGATTGTGTCAGATGATAAGTGGCATGACAGTCCAAACAAGATTGACATGAATAGAGGTCTAAAGTATGTAGAGGTCTCGTGCGACGCTGTCAAGACGGAGAGCAATGTGGGCACTGATGGGAAGCGTAGCGACGTGATCGCGACACTGCCAATACCCACCGAGAAGTCTCTAGATGGAGGGGCGCAACATTATGTATACGTCGACTCCAAGGTGAGAATTAAAAAAGGTATTTACTCAAGTATGACGTTTCGTGTTAAACCAAACGATGGTGACGCTGACGTTGGCGTAGTGCTATTGGAACTGTATATTGTGTGAATTATGTGAAGCTTGGTGTGTAGCCTTCGATGTGTTTGCCATCGCACGCTTGTAGCACTTTCTGCATAAAATACACCATATGTTATACATAATGCGAAAGTTGACGGTGTTCATTGAAGGTGCAGAAAAAGTTGTGTCCTTTGACAACGCGATGATGATCACGCACGATAACCCATGCATTATGGTTAAGACAGCCACTGTGTTTTGGAACTACGACAACGTACTGGCAAACACAATCGACTTCGAGTCCAATGGTGGTTCCTTACGGTTCTCGATACCTCAAGGACACTATGACTTCAACGCGTTGGTGTCCCGTATGAAACATACCATAAAATTTGAGATAGAAAGACTCCCATTCTCAGGTAAGTGTAGAATCAAGGCTAGTCTCCCGTTTCGATTGCTGGAGGTCGGGCCTCTTCTTGGCTTTGCAGAGGGTACGTCAATCCCAAAGGATGACGCGTGGCATGTCAGCCCAAACGAGGTCGATATGTACAGAGGTTTGAGGTATATAAAAGTTTCGTGTGACATTGTTGAAACCGAAAGCAACGTGGGTGTTGATGGGAAGCGTAGCGATGTGATCACAACGTTGCCAATACCTACCGAACAGTCATTGAAAGGGTCAGTACAACGCCATGTGGACATTGAGTCAAAGGTGAGTATTAAAAAAGGTGTCTACTCAAGTATGACATTTCGTGTCAAACCAAATAACGGTAGTCTCAAAATTGGTGCAGTGCTATTGGAATTGTATATTGTGTGAATTATATGGAGCTTGGTGTGGAGACAGAGCAAGGGTTGAGAGACATTTACTATAATCCTAAGACAGGGTTCAGTGGTGTAGAGAGGTTGTATCAAAGCGCATTGGGAGACGGATTGAAAGTAACTAGAAAAACAGTGAAAGAATGGTTGACAGCGCAGGACACTTACACTAGGTACAAACCCATTGTGAGAAGACATAAATTCCGCGCGACTTTTGTTGGATTTCTTGGTGAGGAGCTCCAAATGGACTTAGTGGACATGAGTAAGTATTCAAAACAGAATGGTGGATATTATTGGATACTAACAGGTATTGAAATATTGAGTAGATACGCTTTCGGCATTGCAGTTTATAGAAAAGACACTAAGAACATGACTAAGGCTGTTGGAGAGCTGTTGAACGACTTTAAAGATCGGTTTGGAACCACGCCTAAGTTAACGCAATTTGACGACGGACTTGAGTTCTACAATGTTGGTGTGAAGAGTTTGTTGAAAGAACACGACGTTGAATATTTCAGCACTAAGAGTGATAAAAAGGCCGCTGTTGTTGAGCGTTTTAATAGAAGCCTCAAGAGCGTTATGTGGAAGTACTTTTACACCCATGGAACGTACAAATGGATTGACGTTTTGGATCAGTTTGTAAGCAATTACAATAGCAATGTGAATCGAAGCATTATGATGAAACCGAAGGATGTCGATAAGTCAAATGAAGGTGAAGTGTGGACCACTTTGTTTGGTCATCAATTTGCGGACAACCCATTGCCAAAGTTTAGAGTTGGTGAATCAGTGAGAATTAGTAAATACAAGAGTGTGTTCACAAAGGGCTATGAAGCCAACTTCACTGAAGAGCTGTTTAAAGTGGTAAAGGTTATTCGCGGTGATCCGAATGTGTACGAAATTGAGGACGTGAGCGGTGAACAGATTATTGGTAAATTTTATGAACAGGAATTATCGCTGGTCAATAAGAAACATGGCGACGATGTGTACAGAGTTGAAAAGGTGTTGAAAAGAAAGAAAGTCAGAGGAAAGAAGATGGCGCTGGTCAAATGGTTAGGTTATGAGAGCAAACATAATTCGTGGGTGCCAGAAAGCGATATTCAAAATGTGAGCTAATGTAACATGGCTAAGAGTGGCTTCGACGACCTCGAGACGGAGGGCTTTGACGAACACAAAGATATGAGTAATGATGAGCTAGATCGCAGTCTCGAAAGAGCCACTCAAGATCTTGAGCTAGCTCGGGGTGATCTAGGCGTCACAGCCGATGAGGAAACTAGACTAACTAGAGTGGAGAGTGGACTGAAGCGCGAACACGATATAAGACTTCGTCAACACATGGGGGAGACTACTAGCGATCTCGTGACGCGGAGTGGTGGAGGAGTGTACCAACATGTGGAGAGGGTTTTTAGTGATCTCGCAACGCAGACTATTGACAACGTGAGAGATCGTGAAGACGTCGCGAGGAGTGTGCCATTGTTAGACATCACACACGCAGAATACGTCAACATACCTGGACTAACACCAGTCGAGAACCGCGAGCTGAATAGCATGCTCAATCCAGGTGAGAATGTGATGTCTGAGTCAAGAATAGGTGACACTGGCGCATTGCAAACACGAGCGGACCGTTATCAAAACTTGATAAATGAAGTGAACAAAAGAATAGCGGAGCTCGCAGTAAAAGACCTCACGGCCGTAGAGAACGAAGAGTTCGTCGATCTAGCTGAAAGAGTGATTGGACTCATACAGGCTAGAGACATGATTATTGAACAGCGGGAAATAGAAGAGGTTAGAGAGCGACAAGAGATCGACATTGACAGGTTTCAGAAGTTCAAGAAATGGGCTAGAGAAAATATGGTTGGGATGAGTGCTTTAGCGATTTCAGTAGCTGCAATTGTGACGACTGTTATTATCGCTGGGAGGTCTAACGTTATGAAAGGCGCTATGACTACGAGGTCATTCGCACAGGCTGTTAAAAACGCGATAACGAAGATGGGTCCATGGGCTGTTGGATTAGCTAACTTAGTTTACGACGCGTTGGTGACAGGCGCAAAGGGCCTCGCTTGGTTAGCTCAAAATCTGTGGGTGTTTGCGGTGACATTCGCGTGGCTTGCGTATAATTATTTAAACTAGAAAGAAAATGTGATTCGTAGGAGTCAGAGAGCGATATTCAAAATGTGAGCTAATGTAATATGGCTGAAGGTGGAGAAGTTTTCGACGAGATCGAGATGGAAACCCTCAATAAGTACGAAGACATGAGTAATGAGCAATTAGAAAAGACGCTCGCCGATGTCGAAGACGTTATTGAAGGCATGTACGGTAAGCACACTGAAGACAACATGCCGGAAAATGTTCGCGTTAATTACAACGACTATCAAGACCAAGCGAAAAAGATAAGGAGTGAGCTAGACGCGAGACGAGATTGGCAAAAAGAGACGTCATTTATTGATACTGATGATGGTAAGACGGTGACGATAAGGGGAACCAACACAGAAGTCCCTGCAGTGGGGTTTGCTAAGCAGGAGTCATATGGTGATGTCAATGACGAGAGTTTTAGTATAGCTTTTGAAGAGGAGAAAGAAATCGAGAGAAGACTTGGTGAACTAAAAGCGCACAACAAAGAGGTAATAAAAAACGAAGTAAAAAGAGTCAAGCTAATAAATAAGAAAATAGGTGAGTTGAGTGAAAAAGCGCTTGGCCACGACGTCGCGTCAAGGGAGATAGTTAACAGGTCGCAGGTTACGGACTCGGGGGCTATTCTTTTCAAACCAATAGGCACACATGGTAAGTATGGGGGACCCAGGCTAATTCTAAAACCTAAAGGAGACATTTTGATCTACAGCAAAGATAGCAATAGTAAAAGGGCTATTGATCAGTTCAGAGAGTTAGTTAAACAAATCCCCAATAGCGTAGAAACAACAGCTGTCACAACAGAAGTAGCCCCAGATGACTTCCCAGTAATTGAAACAAGAGTGGATCACGACGACATACCTGGGTTATCACCAGACGAGAACCGTGATCTGAGTGGTGTGGTTAATCCAAGCGATAGTGTGGTGCCTGAGTCAAGAACAGGTGACGATGGTGCGTTGCAAGCGCAGGTAGGCCACTTTCAAGAGACGATAGATGAGACGAGTGGGAGATTGGCAAAGCTTGATAAAAAAACTAACCAAACTGGTCTCACGCCCGACGAAGAGCGAGAGCACGTTGGTTTGGTTGAAAGAGAGTCAGGACTCAAGCAAGCCAGAGACAGAACTATTGAGCAGCGACAAATAGAGGAAGTTAGAGAGCAACAAGAGATCGACATTGACAGGTTTCAGAGATTTAAGGAATGGGCTAAAGAAAATGTAGTTGGGTTGAGCGCTGTAGCAATTTCAGTGGCTGGGATTATAACAACAATTATTATCGCTGGGAGGTCTGCTGTTATGAAAGGCGCTATGGCCACGAGGTCATTCGCACAGGCTGTTAAGAACGCGATAACGAGAATGGGTCCATGGGCTGTTGGGTTGGCTAATTTAGTTTACAATATGTTGACGTTGGGTGCAAAGGGTCTCGCTTGGTTGGCTCAAAATCTCTGGGTACTCGCAGTGGTACTTGCGTGGTTCGCTTATGATTATTACAAGCTAAAACGGTAGCGATAAAACATATGTAAAGGTATATGAACACCACGTCAGCAGAGTTGAGCCCTGGTTTTAGACGAGCGACCATGGGTGTTATAAAAGGGGTGAGAACACAGCATGTGATCACGTTGAACCCTAATAAAGTCAGTCCTGGCGAGGAACTTTACATTGATATACCAAAGCTCAAGGTTAGTAGCTGTTTGGTACCTGGATCGTTGGGTCTAGTGTTCGACTTTAAGAATGCAAACGCCAAAAGCTGGTTCTTGAACAATGTCAGCAAGTTGTTGGTTGAGAAACTTGTTGTGAGACTAGCTGGGGAAACTGTGTATGACAACAATGGGGAAAATTACACTGGTGTTTATCGCGACCTTTGGGAAAGTGTTACTGCGCGAGACCGAATGATTGATTATGGTATTGGTGGTGAGAACTTGAGAAAGCTAGTTTCTAAGGATGACAGTGGTGCGACGAGTGGGAACGTCGCTAAAGTTAGTGACGCGTTGATGTTTGGTGTGATTGGGACGAAGCAGCGGATTAAGCTTGGTAAAATCATGAACGACCATGGGTTGTACGCTCCTTTTAGCATGAACAACAACTTGCAGTATGTGATCACACTTCCCAAAGCCACAGACATCATGATAGCTCAATCTGGTAGCGCTGTGGGTGGGTACACTCTGGAGAACCTCGAGCTTGAGTACGAAACGATTGATAACCAGGAGCTCGCTGACGAAATAGCGTCTGGCTATGCGAGTGGTCGTAGTTTGTCATACGAACACGTTACGTTGATGAAAACCACCGAATGGGACAAAGGCACGACCATTGTGAATGAAAACATTAATCTTCCAAGAAAAAGCATGAAGGCAATTGTGTTGCTATTCACGAATAAGGTGCGAACAGACAGCGAGGAGTTTCTTTACCCAAATATTGAGAATATTAGAGTCACAATTGAAGGTGTGCCAAATAGTGTGTACTCACAAGGCATCCCAAAGTCGAAGTTCTATGCAGAGGCGAAACGGCTGTTTGGTTTGGGTGAAGAACACGCTCAGTTCATGACCATACAGAAGTTCTATAAAGATGGCTTTGCGTTAGTCATCGACTTGAGGAGTGTTCAAGATAATCGCAATGTCGCCACTGGCAAGAACATTGTAAACACACAATCTGGTGTGCTTCTTGAAATCACGAAGAAAGCGACGACCGTAAATGTCATGTGCAGGGTGTTTGTGATAAGTGATGGGTTGGTCAACTTTATGAACAATGGGTTGCAATCAATCCAGTATTAAATCAAACGTGAGTTAATGGAGACTCCGTTTAATATGCTAATTGTTGGTATGACAGCTTGTGGTAAGACGCATTATTTGCTGGAAACATTGGAATCTGAGTACTTTAGTAAATTTGACTACATTGTGTTGATTTGTCCTACTTTCGAGTGGAATAAAGCGTATCAAGATTGGAAATATGTGCGCGACCCCGACGTGTTAGCGATAGACTGCGCGCAAGACAGTGTCGACGCTGTTCTCAAGTGTGTAACAAATGTTTTTAAAGGCACTAACACTCTGATTGTGTTGGACGACTGTGCGAGCTCTCAAGATGTTAAGAATAGGACTAGTCAATTGGTCAACTTGGCTTTTAGCGCGCGACATTTTATGTTGAGCGTTATTGTCATCACACAACAACTGACGTCGATCGCAAAACCGTACAGAGAAAATATTAGTAAGCTCGTTTGCTTTTACTGTCCGAGCAGAAGTGATATGAAGGTCGTTATCGACGATTACCTTGGAAACATTAGCAGAGAAAAATCGTCGGCGATTGCGACTGCATTAAAAAATAATAAGTACGCTAGACTAGAAATCTCACTGCGCTATCCATACAGTCACGAAGTTGTTATTCCGCAATAAAATATGGGTATAAGTAATAGCGTGATGGTAAAACGCAAAAGTGAGGAAAATCCTACGATTGAGGAATTAGTTGAGGAGACTGATGACACCTCAACTGTGGAAGACAACATCGACGTTAGGAGATCCGAACTTATTAGACTGTCCGGTGACGGTGTGGTAAGTCAGTCCGAAGCGTACATTAAAAAAGCGTCCGCAAAAGTTATTGATAAGATATGGCGCCAATACGAGTTGAAGAGAATGGAGATCGCAAACGCTTTTCTCACCGACTTGCTAATCAGCAAGTTCGCTAACTTACTGGACGGGTTGAACGCTATAGAGAATCCTGACGAACTAAATGATGAACTACAAAAAGACCCGCTATTAAAGAAAGACGTTGAGAGCATTGTCGCGATTGTGACGCCGTACGTGCCTTTCTTAGGCTTGCTGTCGGGAGGAATCACAACGTCAAAATATGTGTACGACCACCATTTTAGAAAAGAGGCGACAAACGCTGAAAATAGTGAACAAACGGACTAATCAATTATTAACAGGTGGCAATAACCTAATTTGCATAACAGGTGGCAATTTTATCACGCGTGAGACACTTTTACGACACAAATTTGTAAAAATGTAATTTGACAAATTTGTGAAAATGTTGAAACGACACTTTCTATTTTTTAAATGTGATTTGACAAATTTGTGAAAATGTGATTTAACAAATTTGTGAAAATGTTGAAACGACACTTTCTATTTTTTAAAATGTGATTTGACAAATTTTTGAAAATGTTGAAACGGCTATTTTTTAAATGCGATTCGACAAATTTGTGAAAATGTTGAAATGACACTCTCTATTTTTTAATATGTGAGAGTGGGCTCGTACCACATTTTATTTTTTTTAACACGCGAAAATGTTGAAATGACACTTTCTATTTTTTCCTAAATGTAATTTGTGAGAATTTTGAAACGACTATTTTTAAATATGGCTGAAATGGCGTCAAATTTAGCGAGAGTCGCGATTTGGTATAAATTTGGTGTTGTTTCGTTAGTCTCGCGTGTGTTTGACACCAATTTAGTAGAAAACGTGCGAAGGGTGTCTAGATTGACTAACGATCGTTGTAGTAGTATAGCAACTAGGGCTGCGAGCTTATTCGACGTCAATCGTGAATATAAACACCAAAACATTGCCAAATTTGTCGAGTCGTGACTTGGCCAAATTTGGTGATGTTTTGGTGTTTATATTCACAGTTGAGGTCGATTGAGCTCGCAGCCCTAGTTGCTATACTACTAATATGTTTGAGATCTTGAACAGTTCTTCGCACTGTTTCCCGAAGTGTTTCTTCCTCATAGCAATTGTGTACACTAAAGCGAGATAAGCCATAATACGGCCAAAGTTATTATGGTTCATCTCTTTGTATAGATGCGGTGATAACACAGGTTCAGTCGAACGCTGAGAGAACTCCCGATGAGAGTCAAGGAGTCGGAATTGAAATCGGTGATATTCCAAATATAATTAAATTTAGGGTTATGAAGGTGGAAGAGTATAAGGTGTCTTACGTGTCTTACGTGTCGTTCTTAACGCTAATTACTTCACAGAGAGAGCCGCCTAAGTATACGATCGGGTCCCAGAGGTACACGAGACTAGGGTTAGGGATCATAAAGGTGAAATAGGCTTAGAGGTAATTACTTCCGTCCCCTCACACGGAATATTTAATAAAGTGGTATGCTATGCGTTCGCAACGCGTTCGTCACACTAACAATACTAATTACTTTTTGTACGTAACGCTCTTTGTTCTTCCCATTGTTCTATTGAAATACTAATGAGGCGGCATCCTTTGATACGCTATATGGGGGATACCTACTGGTCTGTCTCAACGATAACATGTAGGCGTAGTAATGAAATTTCTCCAACCAATGTACAACTGCGAGCATTTCTCTCTCAATGTTAGAATAACGAGTTTCTGTTTCAGTGATGATCTTGCTGCTGTATTCCACAGGGTCTTCAGCCTGGATTAGAGTCGCGCCAAGACCACGGGTTGAAGCGTCAATTTGGATGGTTACTGGTTTAGTACTGTCAAAATACTTCAAGGAACTTGCCACTTGGTGACGTGACTAGACGTTTAATTTTCTCTACAGCCGCTTGGTGCTCTGGGCTCCACTGGAAGTGGCTGCTCTTGTTTATAGATCCCGTAGGATTGCTGAAGCCAAGGCGAGATTCGGTATGAAACGGCTAAGAAATTGAACCATACCAAGGAAGGTCTGCGGGTCTGCCAAACTTGTTGAAGGATCCATGTTGATAATGCCTTGCGTCTTCCGAGGGTCCATCTTTAGGCCATTGGCAGTAATGATGTGCCCAAATAAAGGCAGCTCGGTGCATTCAATCTTGCGTTTATCTGGATTAAATCTGAGACCAGTCTCTCGAGCACGCTCCAAGACAGCTTGTAGTTTTGCAGCATGATCACTCTGGTCATATTTGTAGCCATACACAACAATATCATCTGCTATGCCAGAGACTCCTGGTAGATCCCCAAAGGTTTCGTCAACCTTCTTCTGGAATATATCCTGTGCGCAGATCAACCCAAATTGTGGTCTCAGGAACCGATACCGGCCATGTGGTGAGTTGAAGGTAGTACACAAGGAACTCTCGTGATCCCACTTGATATTCCAGTATCCGTTGCGGGCATCGACAGTGGTGAAATACTTTCCACCATTTAGTTTCGGGAGGACTTCATCCAGTGTAGGAGTCCAATGATGTGAACGTTTGATTGCACGGTTGAGATCCTTTGGATCAAGGCACAGTCTAATAGCACCATTACTCTTTGTCACACATTCCGGTGAATTGACCCAATCAGTTGGCTCGTCTACCTTCGCTATGATTCCTTGTTTAATCAGTGAATAAAGTTCCCGCTTTAATGACTCGTGCGGGGCTCTGGTACCGGACGAGGAGGGTGTATGACAGGAGGAATTACAGGATCAAAAGTGATATGATACTCTCCCTTGAAACATCCAACCCCTTCGAAACAATCTTTATCTTGCGTCAGCAACTTCGTCTTGGCATCAGGATTCCTGGCTTGTTTTGATGCAAAGGGTACTTCACCCTTAGGCTTCACCCTTAGGCTCGAGGTGTAGACTACAGTTCATAGTTACTAGCTTCATGTCTGCGCGTGTTGGAAAACCAAGGATGGTACAGTAGGCCCAGTAGTATTCACAACATGACATGACTATGAACTTGAGCGGTCATTGTATAACAATGTGAGTTGACATGTTCCATAATGATATATTTCATCATTTTCATGTCCACCAAAGGCAGTGATTGTTGTGGATGATGGAATTAAATTGAGAGGTAGACCACTGGGATCACAAAGTGATTGAGGGTTTAACAGCTTGTAGGTATACCCACAGGGATAACATTCCCTTCTGCCCCTGTGTCTATTTTAGATAACAAAGGATCTTCCTTTGACTAGAGTTAACTTGTAGTTTCAGTGTTGGTTGGCTGTAATAAAGTTGTGGCACATCAGCAAGGACTGGCTCGTTGATCTTCTCTGTTAAGGAGTTTACTCCTTCGGATTCTCCTTTGCCTGAATAAGGATTATTTTTTTTCTTCCGTTGATATTTAGGCTTCCCAGACCGACATACTTTTCGCCAATGGTTGAATTTACCACAGTTCAAGCATTTTGTTCCATTTTCAGGGTTCAATTATTTATTTGATACGTCCTTTAGGGTACCACAGTTGCCACATAATTCAACACAGAGTGTTGATACAACACAGAGTGTTGATTGTTGTTGTACTTGAACCTCTTATGTCTTGCAACTGCGAACTTGTTGCTTCCTCCGTTCTTGCAATATCTATTGCCGTGTTGAGGTGAGTGTCTCGTTGTACTCAAGGAGTTTAGACTGTACTCATGAGCTGCTTGATCCGAAGATTAAAGCATCAATAATGTTTTTGTCGTCGTTAGCATATTTACATTCGCTGAACTCTTTTAAGAAATTCATCAATCGTCTCTCCCTTTCCTTACTTCAAAGTTCGTAGCTTGAACCTTGCTATTCGAAAGTTGCTCTTCGGAGAAAAGAAGCTCTGGAATTGTGCCCAGTAAGTTCCTAGTTTCTTCTTCTCTTCGACTGAAAACGACCATGTCGAAACAAGCTCTATGCCTTTCTTCGCTCTTATCCTTGAAAGGTCCGGAAAAATACAGCTCACAGAGCGCTTTGAATTTCTTAAGAGATTGCGGGGCATCAGAAGAATGCCATTCCATTCTTGGGATGGGCAGACCAATAATTCAGCCATGTTGAAGAGGTTGGTTCGAGGCGGATTTAATGAAGAAAATAGACCGACCAGGGAATCTCCTATCACTCGATACGTACAAAACTTGCCTTCAATTCGACCCCACACCTGACACCATGTCGTGTTTCGTACTTAAAGAGTCAGAAACAACATACATGTTTGTATAAAATATTGTATTTAATATAGACTAGAACAACTAAAGAACGACAAGTCATGCGAACGTCGGCGCTATATATAGACATTGACCGGAAGTCATAATTCCGGACGTATCTAATACAAGCTATTATATATTCAAAACTATTATATATTCAAAACTATTATATATTCAACAAAATTATATATTCAAAATATTATATATTCAACCGGGAACCCAATTTTGTTTAGCAGAAGTAATTAACATACGATTTAGCATATGTGTTAACATTCGGCAATTTTATAGTGAACGTCTAAATTTTCCATGTAGTTTTCAGTGAAGACGTGTTCCAGTTCGTCATTGTGATTCAGTTGACCATTTCTCCTTTCTGCTGCGTCGTGAGACAAACAGAGTTGGGTTTTGTTAAGTTTTTGCAGTGCATAGAAAATGGATAAAAAGTCCAAAATGAACTGCACTGCACAATATACTCTAAAGGCCCTGTTACAAGGGGTAATTTTTCATGCAACTTTTCTCGCAATGATGATTTGTGCGGCGTTGCAGTTGCAAGGTGAGGGGTGTTACACGCTACAACGCGTTTGTGCACTATTTTCGATAAAAGCATTTTTTCGATTTGATCATTGCACAGCATATTACACGGTGCAATGGTCCGTGCAACTTGTCTCGCAACGCCGTTGCATGGAAATGAGTTGCATGAACAAGGCACCGTGTAACAGGGCTTTAAAGGACAATAACTTTTAGAATGGCGAAAAACATTTGGGGGTTACTGCATGCACGTTAAGTCTAGGTAATTTATTTCATGAACAGTGAAAAAGTGCAGGAAATATGAACGTACAGTAACAACGTGGTTCACTATGTAGCCAGTTCAAATTACTGATTGGTGATTGATACAAACCAATACATTTAATATTGAGATCCAATAGATTTAATATCCAATAGATTTAATATTGAGATTCTAACTGGAGTACTCTTCTATACATTATTAGAAAGCCATTACAAAATCATGAAAAAAGAAGAAAAACATCACCCAAAAGACAAAGCTCATCTTATTTCGAAAATAGCTCTTTGGTGGATGTTTAAACTGTTATGGAAAGGAAACTTCGCCCCACTAACACAAGAAGATCTTTATCATGTGAGAGACGAGGATCGCGCAAAATATTTGACAAAACGTTTAGAGAAGAAATGGGAAAATGAGGAAAATTGCGCAAGAAAATCAAAGAGAAAACCACAGCTTTGGAAAGCATTGCTAATGTTCTTCACCTGGAAAGAATACGGATTTATCGTTTTTACATCATTTTCTATCATTGTCGGTGAAAATATCCTTTGGTTTTCAACTGTTAAGTTATTTGATCTAATTTGGAGCATTAGTACCAGTAGCGTAATACCCCATGATCAATTACTTGTTTGTGTTTATGGCATGGCAATGGGTAATTTGGTCAGAGTAATATCAGGCAACCATTTCAACCTGAAAGGAGCCATTTTAGCGATACGAACCAGAGCGGCGGTGGTTGGTTTATTGTATAAAAAGGTAAGGTGCACAAGATCTTAACCAATTTTTATCCAACGCTCAAGTTTACATGTGAAGTTTGCCTTGAAACATGCATTGTTTCTGGATGATACTTAATGCCGACGACCGACTGGTCTTCCCTTATGCACCCTAACCACACTAATCAATTAATGCATCCCTTACTCTCAATTATTGCGCCTAATGCCTGCCGCACACGAGAGCTATCTCCTGAGTCGAAAGTTATTCGTGCCTGTTAGCTCAGCACTTAGCTCAGCACTTAGCAAATATTACAAATGTCGACTGTTTTGAATTGGAAGAAATGCTTTTGCTGAATCTACTAGTACGAGGTCGACGTCGCCGTTTAAAAGCACGATGTAGGAGTGTATGGGTCAAGCGTTGGATCATGAGAAGAATTGGACAAGGCGCGTATGCAAACCTTCTACGAGAGTTTAATGCTGAAGATCTAGAATGCTTTCGACAATTCCATAGACTTGACAGAGAGTCGTTTGAGAAAGTTCTCAGTTTGGTAGGACCGTCTATTCTCAAGCAAAACACCAATATGCGGGAGAGTACTTCACTTGTTGCCGCCATCTTTGAATAATGACATGTGATCTAAGAATGTACTGCTATTGGCTATTTGATTTGTTTGAGCTCAGCACTTAGCTCACGACCAGCGGAAACGGCGAGATTTGCGCCTCATGAGTCGAAAAATATCAAACATGTTTGATATTTGACTCAAGGCTGCACGAGACCAAAAACTCAGTGAAATTCGTGCGCACACGGCGAGCTAAGTGCTGAGCAAACAGGCACGAATAACTTTCGACTCAGGAGATAGCTCTCGTGTGCGGCAGGCTTTAGTCGCCAGAAAATAATATAAATGAGTGGACGTAAATCTAGTTGAAAATATGATTTGAAAAATACCAGTTTGAATTCAAACGTATACCTAAACTGCTGTATTTCTTATGGTAAATTATATTCTTATTTAAAAATTCCATAAAACAACCCACGCAGGTCGACGCATGAACGAGTTTACCAGCTAAACTAAAGAAAGACTTAAAAAACAACAATGACAATACAAACAATCATAAACATAGAAGTAATTTTTAGCTTTAATTAAAGAGAATTGCGTAATATTTACCATTTTTTAGTCTTTTTTCCTTGTGCTATAAAATGAAAACAAACAAGATGGCCGTGCGGGGCATTGTTTTACACATAATAGGGTTGCTGACGCCATATTCATTGAACATAATGTAATATATGGGTAACTATAATGAGGAATATTGCATTAATATTTGACATTTGTACTCGAAATTCGTGATGACATACGTCGTCGTTTATTTTTTACGCAACAAAAACTTCTAAATACAGCACCGAATGTACAGTTTATTTAAGAAACAAAAAAACGTGTCGCGTGTGATTATCGAGTTATAATGGCACGAGAGATGCGTGTAAAATACGAGGCGATAGCCGAGTGCCATTATATATCGATAATCACACAAGACAAAGTTTTTTATTTCTTTTATAAAATAACACCATTAAATTAACAATAAAGCCATGAAAAATTTAGATTTACCTTTTATAAGAGACGTTGCTAGCACATAGCAACGCACGTTGCTAGGAAGCCTTTGATGAAAACACGTTGGCGATTTTAGCGATGAAAATGCACTCAACGTTGCAGTTAAAACATTGTGTTGTGTTAGTACCTTGATTAGCTTTGTATCCAGGTGTCCTTTGACTTTTTTGTGATTTAAACTACTTAAAATCCGTCAAAAACGACAAAATCTACGCGAGGAATCACGTCAGCTTATGCTTTATTGAGTTATAATGCACGGTTTTTGAGCTCAGTAACCAATCAGATAGCGTGTACTCGCTCATTTACTTCCGGTTATTCTATAATTGTATTTATTATTTGTGCTAATCAATAAACCTTATATACACTTTATATAGACCTCTTTCATAATGGGCCGATTTAAATATTCCTTTATGTGCATCTAAATTAGCCTCTATGGCCTCGTTTGCGTGTCAGCAATTCAAAAGAATCTTTACTTCCAACGAGGTTGTAAATTCTAATTTATATGCACATCAAAGAATATTTAAAATGGTAGCCATTATGAAAGAGGTCTATTGGAATGGCATTACTTTACCATATCTTGTCTTAATGGATTAGCTATATTAATAGAAATAGAAAACCATTTATCAGTGTTGATTTTTTCAGGTTCTTTGTGTAAGTAAGATATCAATGGAATCTGGTCATGTGATGGAGTTAATATGTGACGATTCGCAAAGATTGGCAACGTGTGGAGAACGGTTTATCCAAAATGGTGTTCGTAAAATTATCAGTTTTACATGCTTAACTGGTTGGTTATTTTATTTCGTCGGGTGGCAATTTATTCCAGCATTATTCTTATTCATCTCAATTGGTCTTTATCGGTTTTGTATCGTTAAACTTGACTACAAATTGCGCAAGAATGCGTCACAGCTTGCAGACAAGCGTCTGGGATATCTTCGAGAGTTTCTTACTGCGAACAACTTCATTAAGATGAATTGTTTGGAAGAGATATTTGAAGAAAATGTCCGACAATCAAGATGGTAAATATTTTTGCTAAACTATTTAATACAATGAAATTAAGTACAACGTAAATAATTTAAAACATAAATTAGGAATACGTTTACGCAACAACCCCTCTCTCGCCTACTGCTTGAAGCTTTTAGTGAAGAAGCAACGGTGTTACATGAAAATAAAAAATAACCTACTCATTTATCAATATAAATAAATTTCGAGTGGATACAAAATGTTGTTTACCGGCTGTGAGGTCCGTATAGAAAAATATTTGCCAGAGGTCTCTAAAATGGCCCGAGGCTGCACGCCGAGTAACATTTTTGAGACCGAGGGCAAATATTTTTCTCTACGGACGAAAGACAGCGAACCATATAATAGCAAATCACCTGACAAAGGAAAAAATCGTTCAACTGACTTTCTAAACAAGATTGGAAATTTAACACGTACAGACGTACAGTTGAACAGAACAAATCGGCCTGCACTATTTTTTCTTGAACGACACATGTAAACAACTATGACAAGATGGAAAACATCGATCGTTTCTTAATACAAGTTAACAACTATTCACAAGATTATCGAAGGTCTTTCTCATCAGAAATCAAGTCAAGACTATTTGCTAACAAAAGTAAAAACAACAATCTTCGTGAAGATAAATAATGACTTCAATCTGAATCGGAATCTTCAAGGATTGACAACTGCCTTCACTTTGTCGGCTTCTCGCTCGATGTGCGCAAGAACTAGTTGAAACGGCGAAGTTGAAGTTGAAAGTACATCCTTCAAACTTGAAAATGTTTTCTCCAAAAAACAAGCCTGCAGTTGCAGTGGTTGTCGCTGATGCTTGAGCATTTACTGACGCTGTGCTGGTGGGTCGTTGTTGCGATAGTGTGAGGTATTTCCTTGTAATTTTTGACGTTTAGCGACTCAGGACATTTGACATCTTGCGCTGGTGGACAACTGAAGCTGCTTTGTAACTGTATCGAGGCTTTTCAGATTTTTGTGACTGAGCTACATGAAACACTGCCGTCTTTGTTATATATGATCATGAAAAACAGACACATGAGGACATTTAGTTCAGCTGCAGGACCGCGGTTTAGACGCCGAACATTTCATGAGTCGTAGCTAATGTAAATTAGCAAAATCCTTTGTTCAGCGATGAATTAAGAAAATACTGTAATCAAAACAGTGAGGTTAGTCTCTTAACTCATAATAACATACACGTGAAGGCACTCAATGGTTCGAAGTTATACCTGCATGAATCAATCGGGTACTACGCTATTTGCTAAGAATATTATTGATCATTTAAATAGTTTTTAACCTGGGTGTCTGTGTGCCAGATTTAAGCCAAGCGCATGAGGGTTTAACCACGTGTTTGGCCTCTGAGGAATTACCGTATAATAGCGAATACCTGCAAATGTCTTTATATAATAATAATCCTTCTGATGTTTTGCAAAAATTAAAAGGACTTAAACATCACATCTCTCACAAAATATATTGATCAACTACAGTTATATCTTCATAAAGAACCTCTTGACGTTTTGACGATTAATGAAACTCGTTTGAATAAAGATATAACAATACAACACAATACATTTTTATTTAAACACGATAAAAGTTAAAGCTTGTCGCTTGTGGGGCCGTGTGTTTATGCTAATTAGAATAATTGGTATTACAAATGGTTAATAAATTTTAAAATAATATAAAAATTAATAAAAGTTAATAAAAATAATAGCAGTCTTCATATTTTGGTACTGATTGTACTGATTCAGCACCATAGTTGATACATTTTATGATTTTTGTTCTTTTAATCATTTTTCCAAAGGTTCTGGAATTTGTTACTGTCTCGTCCAGATCTGTTGAGAACATGTTCCAAATAATAGAGCCCCTATGGGAGATTGAGTTATTCATATAATAAGTATTGAAGCGTGGGACAGATACTGCTTATCATTGCGGAAATTATACCTATTATTACATTTGGTTATTATATGGGACATACTTATCGGTGTAATATTATTTATTATCTTATAAGCTAATTGAGCCAACCTGATCTTGTACGTATAATGGAGTGGGTCCCATTTAGTATGTTGCAAGACATCAGTGGAAGGCATATCACGTGATAGGCCAAATATAATCCTAGCAGATCTACAATGCAGAGACTCCAAAGATTGGAAACCATCCTTATTGGTGCACCCACCCCAAATTTCCATTGCATATGTTACAGAGGGTAAAATAATCTTAAAATACAGGTCAAGAAGCATTTGTTTGGGTAGAAATTTGCTACATTTTATCAGGTTTAATTTGTTAGCAAAACCTTTTTTAACTTCCTGTACGTGTCTAGTCCATGTAAGTTTATTATCAATGTGACTCCTAACAATCTTGAGTACGTCACCCACTTTGTCTTATCTGACCCAAGTGTTAATGCATTCAGGGGACCAATACAATTTCGTTGATGCATTATCATTGCTTCGCACTTCTTCGGGTGAGGAGTTAAGGAATTTAACTTGCACCAGTCCATCAGTTCGTCAAGCGCGTTGTAAAGTTGTGCTACAACCTCATCAATTGATTGAGCCACACTATAAATTGTTGTGTCGTCTGCATACATATATAGACAGAACCAGAGCTAACTGCGTCAGGTAAGTCATTTGTATACCGACCCTTGGGGAATACCATAGGTCACATCTGCATACTCTGATCGCTTGTTGTTAATGATGGTAAATTGTTTTCTTTCACTAAGATAATCTCTCAACCAGGCTAGCAGATTTCCCTTAACTCCAAAATTGTATTCCAGCTTATGTAATAGAATCGTATGAGATACGCAGTCGAACGCTTTCCGAAAGTCAACAAATGCTACTCCAACGACCAGCTTGGAGTCAATAGCACGTCTCCAAGTCTCGGTCAGGTGGGCAAGCAACAACTCTGTCGAATGACCTTTACGGTAAGCCCATTGCTTATCGGTTACAAGCTGGTTATCCGTGAAAACATGTTTAACTAATGTGTCTGCTACAGATTCAGTTGTAAGCATTAGTGGATATAACGTCACTAGAAATGATAGAAACAGAGAGCGAGGTAGTCCTGTTGTTTATTATAGAATTTGTCTCAACGTTAAATCAAGAGATGATCTTATATATACCTAAAGGATTAGAAGCCGTATATATATTGAGGTATTACAAACTAAATGTAAGCCTTTATTAATTGCATCTGTTTATAGACCTTCTAATGCGTTAGCTGAACTTTTTGAAAAAATTGAATTCTTAATGCAGAATTTAGATGATGAAAATAAAGAAGTAATTATATTGGGTGATTTTAACTGCGATCTTCTACCGGTAGTAAAAGGACATCATACACGTAAATTTCTTAAAATTTCAATTAATTAAAGCAACTTATAGCACAAGCAACTCGCATCACTGAAAACACCGAATCCTTGATAGATTTGGCCTAAACAAATATGCCTGAAAGGATAACAAATTCTGGTGTTTTACATGTGGGGATCGTTCTCAAAAAATCAACCTAAATTTGTTGAAACTAGAACTTATAGAAACTACATTGTTGACTACTTTAATCCCCTCGCAAGCGAGGGTGATAATGTTGCCGCGGTATGGTTCCATTTATCAGAAAAGGTTTGTCCCCTCGCAAGCGAGATCGCGAAGCAACCGAGCGAAGCGACGGTGATAATATCGGTGATATTATATATATATATATATATACGTGTAGGTTTTGGTCTACGAAATGCAAAGAGTGCTCAACAACATATAGTTAGAGCAAATAATAGATTTTCGCTTACCTCAAAACTGGTCTGCTACAACTTGTTTCATCTGTAAAAGAATCTTCAGGCAGGGTCACTGCCTGAAGATTCTTTTACAGATGAAACAAGTTGTAGCAGACCAGTTTTGAGGTAAGCGAAAATCTATATATATATATATATATATAACAAAGTGAAAACACTGATTACTTCATTGAAGTTTATTCACAACAAACTTGTTTCGTATGACAATCCGAAGCTTGCCACACTCATCAGGTGAATGATATATAGCTTACAGTGCAGTAGAATATAATATGAGATGCATGCGTCAAATAGGGATAGTGTTACAATTACATAGCGATTAGGTGGGAAATTTACATAACGAATGTTTACATAACAGATATTTCTTTCGATGACGACAGGTGGATATCAGTTCGTTTCGTTTGTTAAGAGAGCTTAGTTCGGGGTGATATATAATTACAAATTTTTCATGTGGGCATAAATTACATCGTTTTGACTTGTTAGAGTAGGGTTGGCATTGTTTTAGGATTTTCCAGTTAATAGTATAAGGGGTGTTAGTTTCTTTTAGTGTCCAAATGTGTTTACTAAGTTCGGTAGCGTTTTTCTTATGCATAATACGGAATGAAGAGGTATGATTGAGGTATCTAGTTTTGAAAGAGGTCTCTGTCAATCCAACATAAGTATGGTTTTCGTTGTTGTCGGTGGTGGTCACAGTGGCTTGGTATACTACGGCTTTGGTAAGGCACTTTCCGTTCAGCGGGCAGTTATTCTTTTGTCGGCAGTTACATTCTGGATTTCTCTCATTGTGTTTCTGCTCTTCTTGCTTCAGAATGTGTTTGTTGTGTGTGGCGATTATGCTCTGCACGTTTGGCATGCAACTATAACTCAGCTTCACGGTGTTGCGGTTAAATAGCTTGTGGAGAGGATGGTTTCGCGGGAAGCATTCGTCGACTGCCTTCAGAAACTTGTGACCGATGTCGGTAGCGACGTTCGAGCTATATGGAGGATTGAACCAGGTTACATTTCTACGGCGTTTTTGGGTCGTGGGCTGGTGGTCGTAATGCAAGTTGTATTTGAAACCGCTGTGTTTGAGTGCTTCTTGGTATGGTTGGGAGCTGTTGTCGAATGTTTCCAGAAGCGTGGTGCAAGAAAAATTCGAAATCAAATTTTGATGTCACAATGGGCAGCTTTGACGGTGCCGACACTTGTGAACTCGTCGGTTCCTACCTGCTATCACAGTTACCTCCCCACCTAAGAAACAACATCGGCTTGTATCGTGACGACGGTCTTGGTGCTTTCGATGACCCGCCAAGGATGATCGAAAACATTAGGAAACAAATCTGTAAGATATTTGGTGACCACAACCTAAAACTAACAACCGAAGCGAACAAGAAATGCGTAAATTTTCTCGACTTAACGTTCAACCTGACCACCGGCACCTTCAAACCTTACTCAAAACCCGGCAACACCACCCAGTACATCAACATCAACAGTAACCACCCTCCAACTATCTTACAGAGAATTCCTGAAACGATCAACCGGCGATTGTCAAAAATCTCATCAAACAAGGAAACATTCGACAACAGCTCCCAACCATACCAAGAAGCACTCAAACACAGCGGTTTCAAATACAACTTGCATTACGACCCCCAGCCCACGACCCAAAAACGCCGTAGAAATGTAACCTGGTTCAATCCTCCATATAGCTCGAACGTCGCTACCGACATCGGTCACAAGTTTTTGAAGGCAGTCGACGAATGCTTCCCGCGAAACCATCCTCTCCACAAGCTATTTAACCGCAACACCGTGAAGCTGAGTTATAGTTGCATGCCAAACGTGCAGAGCATAATCGCCACACACAACAAACACATTCTGAAGCAAGAAGATCAGAAACACAATGAGAGAAATCCAGAATGTAACTGCCGACAAAAGAATAACTGCCCGCTGAACGGAAAGTGCCTTACCAAAGCCGTAGTATACCAAGCCACTGTGACCACCACCGACAACAACGAAAACCATACTTATGTTGGATTGACAGAGACCTCTTTCAAAACTAGATACCTCAATCATACCTCTTCATTCCGTATTATGCATAAGAAAAACGCTACCGAACTTAGTAAACACATTTGGACACTAAAAGAAACTAACACCCCTTATACTATTAACTGGAAAATCCTAAAACAATGCTAACCCTACTCTAACAAGTCAAAACGATGTAATTTATGCCTACATGAAAAATTTGTAATTATATATCACCCCGAACTAAGCTCTCTTAACAAACGAAACGAACTGATATCCACCTGTCGTCATCGAAAGAAATATCTGTTATGTAAACATTCGTTATGTAAATTTCCCACCTAATCCCTATGTAATTGTAACACTATCCCTATTTGACGCATGCATCTCATATTATATTCTACTGCACTGTAAGCTATATATCATTCACCTGATGAGTGTGGCAAGCTTCGGATTGTCATACGAAACAAGTTTGTTGTGAATAAACTTCAATGAAGTAATCAGTGTTTTCACTTTGTTATTTCGCTCTGCGTTTACGCATTGAGCACTCTATCCTATGCATATGACTTTGAACCTGATAATTTTTATCAACATACTTCTATATATATATATATATGTACTATTTACAAAACGAGTTGGAGGGCTTTATCGGTGTATAAAGACGCGAGCCGAAGGCGACCGGCTTTATACACCGATAAAGCCCGATAACGAGTTTTGTAAACAGTACATATACATCATCACAGTGAATGCATAAATTATAAACCATCAAGAATGTTACAGTCTATAACAACTCAGTGTGCATTGCGCACTTTTATGAATACCAATAACGCTTACTATAAAATGGTCATTAAACCGTGTCAAATTGTTGAAAATTGTCATAATAAAATTGCTTCGTTCTTTAAAATCACTGTTATTTAGAAAAGGCGGGCGAGGGGATTATTGCGAATTCGTATTTCTAGTTATTATATATACAGAACTCGTGACTAGGCTCTCGGCAACGGCTCCGTAGCTCAGTTGTCAGAGCACTGCACTAGCATCACAGGGTCGCGGCTTCAATTCCAGCGGGAAGGCCTTGAAGTTGCATTTTTCGCAACTGGTCCCGGTTTGGTCTTAAAATGTATGTATTCCAACACTCGAAATTTTCCTTCACCATAAATCCTTTCAACATGTAGTTTGATCGAGTGAAATGCCAAATATTACCTATAATATACCCAGAATCTTATCCCGGCATTACCACCACCGTATATACAGAACTCGTGACTAGGCTCTCGGCAACGGCTTCCGTAGCTCAGTGGTCAGAGCACTGCACTAGCATCGCAGGGTCGCGGGTTCAATTCCAGCCGGAAGGCCTTGAAGTTGCATTTTTCGCAACTGGTCCCGGTTTGGTCTTAAAATGTATGTATGCCAACACTCAAAATTTTCCTTCGCCATAAATCCTTTCAACATATATATATATATAAACGTCGAGCGGATCTTTGTGAAAGAACTATGAAAAAGATAGTGTCTGCGGCCACCTATCGCATCACCTTACTTTGAAGAGAAAAAACGAACATGATTATAATTTAAGGAACACAAACCATTTTTCCTCTTTTAAAGGCACAGCGATTTCAAAAAAGACGCCGCCGAGGGTTCAACCCACCATACAGTAAAAATCTTAAAACGAACATTGGTCATAATTTTCTTGAGCTGATCGACAAGCACTTTCCCAATTTCCCAAATTTTGTGTAGTTTAGTAAACTACACAAAATTTTTAACCGGAACACAATCAAAATTAGTGATGGATAATATGAAGAACGCAATCACAAAACACAACTCCCGAATCCTTCACCAAACCAAGAAGCTACCGACGAAAGAAGACTGTAACTGTAGGATAAAAGAAGAGTGCCCCCTCCAAGGCAACTGTTTAGCAAACAACATTGTCTACAGAGCCGACGTAACCACAACAGACACCAGAGAAATAAAACAATATATCGGAATGACTGCAAACAGTTTTAAAGAACGATACAGAAACCACACGAAATCCTTCACAGACAAAAAATACTCGAACGAAACCGAATTATCTAAATACGTATGGGAATTGAAAACAAAAAACCGGACTTAATTCAATATGAAATGGGCTATCCTGAAAAGAGCCGCTGCTTACACGAGTGGAGTAAAAAGATGTAATCTTTGTTTGGAAGAGAAACTTTATATCATGAAAGCTGGTCAACACAATTTACTGAACAAAAGATCCGAAATTATTTCGAAATGCCGACACAAGAATAAATTTTGCATTTCAAAGATAGGCCGCGTGAAGAAAAGAGCGATGAGTCATCCAGTCCCCGCAGTTCGTGACGTAAATCGATGACTATAAAAAGAGACATTAAATCGGTGTTCCTCCAGTTGCCTGAAGATCGCTTCCAGCGTGAAACTCCGAGTAGCAAACAAACATTTAAGCGACATTTTCCTATATTAAGCTCTACTAAATATGGTATCGAGCACTCTACGATAGATCGTGAACAGTTTTATCTTATTTTTTTATATATATATATATATATATTTATATATATATATATATATATATATATATATATTATATATATATATATATATATGTATATGTATATGTATATGTATATGTATATGTATATGTATATGTATATGTATATGTATATGTATATGTATATGTATATGTATATGTATATGTATATGTATATGTATATGTATATGTATATGTATATGTATATGTATATGTATATGTATATGTATATGTATATGTATATGTATATGTATATGTATATGTATATGTATATGTATATGTATATGTATATGTATATGTATATGTATATGTATATGTATATGTATATGTATATGTATATGTATATGTATATGTATATGTATATGTATATGTATATGTATATGTATATGTATATGTATATGTATATGTATATGTATATGTATATGTATATGTATATGTATATGTATATGTATATGTATATGTATATGTATATGTAATGTATATGTATATGTATATGTATATGTATATGTATATGTATATGTATATGTATATGTATATGTATATGTATATGTATATGTATATGTATATGTATATGTATATGTATATGTATATGTATATGTATATGTATATGTATATGTATATGTATATGTATATGTATATGTATATGTATATGTATATGTATATGTATATGTATATGTATATGTATATGTATATGTATATGTATATGTATATGTATATGTATATGTATATGTATATGTATATGTATATGTATATGTATATGTATATGTATATGTATATGTATACACTGCAAAAAATGCTTTTTCATCTTTGAGTAAATATAACACATTTTGTGAGTAAACGGAATCTTTACTCAACATTTTGTGTTAATTTTACACTTCACATGAGTTAAAATGTTTCTACTCAATCGTGTGCGTAAAACTAACTCACGCCTTTGAGTAAAATGTTATTGAGTAATTATTACTCAAAATGATGAGTAAACTTTACTCATCCGCGCGTAAGCCCTCACTTTTGCTTTACTCAGCAATTGAGTAAATTTAGCCAACTCATATTTTTGAGTAAACCGAATGTTTTACTCAAATTTTGAGTAAACATACAACCACTCTTGAGCGATGAAGCAGGCGTCTCGAGTAAATTCGGCGACACACAAATTTTCGCTTCGAACATCGGATCAGCGTCACTATCGGTCATCAATATTCTATGATAATTCGTTGTTGAGTAGAGATGAGGGCTGCACATGGCATATATGTGGCACGGCATAGACAGTCAGTTTAAGTTTTATGACTGATAACGGGCTATGTTTCCTTTGCTCGTCGTTATTTAAATTAATTCACATTCGAGTAGCTTTACTCAACTATGACATTATGCTGATACTATATACCTGTATAATTTCCACTATATAATATTAAAAGTGTTGGAAATGAACGAATCTTGTCAGGCGTTCAGGGTATTATTCCGTATATGGACATTCCCAGAGGTCCTAGCGAGTTTACGTTAATGCTGCGCCATATTTGAATTCTCTTGTTGTCGCTGAAAGTTGAAACATTTATGGCATGCTGCTTTGTGCCTTGGATTATTTGTTTGTTAAATGGCTTTGTGAGTTTGTGTTATCAATTCTAAAGAAGTGGCTGATCATAAATTATTCGTTGGTCTTATAAAATACTGGCTGTGGGAGTAAATACGGCTGCAGAGATGCGATTTCAGAAAAGTTCGAAGACGAAGGTAAGTCTGACTCTGATCTACTAATATATTAATCCTGATCCTAAACGCATCTGAAAGTTTGAAGCAAATCAAATAGTTGCCTGAACTTCGCTTCTCTATCAAAAACGTTGTCTTAGAGGATTCCATTTCATTGTAGTTATTTTTCAATTGAAATGTGGATATTATCATGTGTCTAATCAAAATAATTTGAATGATGGAGAAAGCCCATCCTTTATTTGATCTCAGGAAACGAAGTGGTATGTTATAGAAATATTTATCAGGAATAACCGTTTACATAACCTTTCATTTGTTTATATTTTATAATAATGTATGAATAACAATCAACAAAAGGGAACTTCGAAGGATCTAAATCCTTGCTGAAAAGCACAAATTCGGAGAGTATAAATGGCATATGGTATGCAGTGCTATTGGTTTGGTTTTAGAAGTGTTGTTATCATAATTTTTATCTATAAATTTAACTTCCAAACATTTGGCATTATTCAAAAGATTTCTTCATGTGACATTGCATATTGGTTGGCAAATAGTTATAGATTTTTATTTTTCATGGAATTAACATACACATATAGCACACAAAGTGCCAAGTGAATCAGCTCAGAGTCAATACATGTCAAGCTCAAATCCTCAGAAAATTTCCTAGACTCAAACCTGTAACCTGATGATTGCCCGTGACATGCTCTGATATCAATTGGGACTCTTATGAAGGGTGAAGGTTACAATGATGTACTGCAGTACTGGTTTGATTTATATATTCACTGAATATGCAACATTCACCATATACCATTGCCAGTAATGCTTAGAAAACTGTGTGGGATTCATTTTCTGAGGATTTGAGCTTGACGATCATCATGTATTGTAATAATAATCACTACGGCATATATTTTGCATAACATGTTTAATAAAATACTTACTTTGGTTATACAGTAGAACCTGAGTTTTACGACCACCGCTGTTGCCAAGCAAAAGTGGTCGTAAATGGCAGTTAATGATGTGACGGTTATGCAAGCCATAATTATTGGAAGACATTGTTACGTTTACAACTATATTATGTGTTCGCTAGTCGACTAAAAGATGGCTTTATAATTTAAAACCAATATAATATTTCTTAATAAAGAAAGAAAACCAGAATTTTTTTGAAAAAAGCACTGTTTGAACAGAGCTTGTTTGAACAGACCAATGCGTATGTACTTCATCTCGTAAAAAGTCATTCATGACAGGTTAAATTTTGTGTTTGGGGTGCTAAAAGTGGTTGCTGGTCGTGTTTGGCAGGTGGTCGTTAATTACAGGTACCTTTTAACTATAAATGGTCCGTGCCAGAAAAAGTGGTCGTAAATGGGAGGTGGTCGTAAAAAATCAGGTTTTACTGTAGTCTTTAATTTATTATTAACTGTTATCTGTATTTTAATTGGGTTGTTTCTTGCTTTTCAAAATATTATAGATGCAGTTGCAATTTTGCCATTCCTGCTTCAACAAAACTAAGAGATTTTGGTAAGTTTGACTCAAAGTTTGAGTTTATCTATACCTTCACAAATCTGTATGATTTTAAATAATAAATTTTAAAAAATGTTCGCCTTACCTACAAAAACTGGGTGTTCAGAGGATGTACATAGTACATCCGGTACCTGTTAATGTTTAAGTTTGTCAAAGTGTGTACACTCACAAGCATTATTGATCAAGTATTTATGATACCTGTACTACTTGAATTCATGTTGTTTCAACCAACTACCATAAATTAAAGGTATTCTTTAGCTGTCCTAAAATTAACAAGCTGTCTAATAGCCATCCAAATAATAAACAGCCACCCAAAAGCTGTGTTCTTGAAGCGGCAGTCCAAATTTAAAAGATGGCTGGCTAGTTAGAGCATCTCACCGATAATCAGAATTATACATGTTCAATCACTAACCAGAATTCATAATTTATAATATACATGTATAGTGTATGTATTATCATAATGTTTTAGTTATAATTCTGGGTAATATACTAATGAGATTAACTTCGTAACAATGAAAAAATGCAGTCATTAAATAAATTGGGAGAATGTAATGGTGTGTATAGAGGTAGTTGCATGTATTATATCAATGATCAATATGTTCAATATTTATTGGAACCCTGGTTACAACATTTGGAGGCTTAATTCCTATTTCCTAGAAGGCGCTTGTCAACAACCCCCACACTATTCCCACTATGTTTCGAGCTGAACCAAAGACCAATCAGCTTCTACAGAGCTATATACAAAAATTTTGCAACTGCTTGGAGGTACAAATTCTGTAAGATAAATTTTTGTCTTCATGCTGTCAATTTTGTAACTGTATTTATTAAATAACTGATGAAATGTTCTTGTATGTGAATATTTTACCAAGGCTATTTGAAACAAGTTACATCTTGCTTTTGCACCTGTGTCAATTGTAATTTAACAGCAGGAGAAACCTAGCTGAAAGCCTGGCATTGCACTAATGGAGTGTTCTTGTGTGACATCAATACTGGCGTGTTGGAGGGCAACGTCAAAGCACTGATGTTCAGGAGAGCAGATAATGCAATTTCAGTTTGCCCTCCAACAGTGGAATTCTTGAGAACACTCTATATAATTAATGGATAACTAAATTATGGACAAGTATACAAATGCTTAATTTCATTTAACTTTTCATTTAGGAAAAGTATGTTCTAAGTTCATGAAAGACTCCCCAAGCCAAGTTGTGCAAAACATTAACATGAAGTGTATGGAGGTCAGGCAGCCCCAAAGACCCAGAATGGATTCAAGTTTAAATGCTGGACAGCAGTAATGGGAACATTTAATTTAAACTGTCTTTTGTGCTTTACATAATATAGTTTTATGTTATATTTATATAATTATGCTTATTTTAATCTCAATATTTATACTTGTTTACATGAATATACAGTAATTTATGTCATGCAACTCTTCGACCTATCTCATCTGCTAGGGAGAGCTTGGAGTAGACAGACGATACATGGGCGATCGTCAAGCTTGTATCTTCAGAAAAATTATTCTGATTCCCGGACAGGAATCAAACATGTAACCTTCTGATTGCCAGTGAGACGCTCTAACCATTGAACCACCGAGACAGGGTTTCTTTTAGGGGGCGAAGGGGGGCATTTCCCCCTTTGAAAAATATTTGCCCCCCTCCCCTGTAAAAGATTTTTCCCCTCTTGTAAATTCCCCTCTTGTAATCCGCCCCCAAAAAAATTTCAGTATGGGGTGTTTTGCCCCCTCTTGTTATATTTTCTGAAAGAAACCCTGCACCGAGACTCAGATGGAGAGCGAAGGTTACAATGATGTAATGGTGCGATTGATATACGTACTGCCTATGCGGTCATTAAATATAGTAACTGCCGCATAGGTAGTACGTATATCAATCGCACAATTACATCATTGCAAGCTTCGCTCTCCATCTGAGTCTCGGTGGCTCAATGGTTAGAGCGTCTCACTGGCAATCAGAAGGTTACAGGTTCGATTCCTGTCCGGGACTCAGAATCATTTTTCTGAAGATACGAAGTTGATGATCGCCCATCTATCGTCTGTCTACTCCAAGCTCTCCCACATTCACTACAGCAGTGTATATATTAACACATCCAAACACTACCGATATATAGTGACTGCACCATAGGTAGTACAATATCAATCACACCATTATATCATTGTAACCTTCGCTCTCCATCTCAAAATCATTTTCTGAGGATACGAGCATGACGATCGCCCATGTATTGTCTAATTTATGTCATGATAATAAATTATTTTAATTTGTATTTTGTTGGCACATCTATACTTGGCAATTGCAGCAATAGCTGGCCAAATTATCCTATACTACAAATGAAAACAAATATGGCTTTTCTATGGGTAAATGTTTCTGCCGTGTAAATTGTATGACCCATAGTTTGCCCATACTTGAATGGTTTTTCTATGGGGAAAGAATCAAGCCATATTATTTCCATAGACATGCCATAGTTTTTCCATAGATTACAGAAAAGAGAGAACTAATGGTATCACTATTGTGCTCCATATAATTTCCATATTGACTCCATATAGTCATAACTGTATGGATTTTTGCCAATTTCCTACAATTTCCATACATGTATACTGTATATGACAGAATAGATTATATGGTTGTGGTACGGAGAGTTACTAGTGTCCATAGTAAAACCATACTTATGCCATACCTAGCCCATAGCTCTGCACCCCATACCGTTTCCTTACTTAGGCCATATATGTCCCATATTATCTGCTTTGGTAAGGGTAAGACAAAGAAAAATGTCGGATTTCATTTAAGATTTGGGTTTAGATTTTTGCTTATGTTTTGTGAGTCTTCGGGTGGTCTCAACTAAAAGATCATTGGATAGGCACAATAGAAATGTCAGGCCTATCTTGTTTGCCAGCATATACAATGTTATTTTTAAAATTTTGGTGCACCACTTAATCATTATAATATAGCCTTGAGGATCGAATTGGACGTTCTTGCAGATGATGACTTGTTCGTAATTGTATTCGATAATTATTTTTATACATATCTTAAACGTTTCCACATTTTCATTCAATAAACATTTAACAACTACAGCTATATGATGTATTTTGAATGTATATTTTCCTTTAGTTGTAATGAAGAGCTTCAACATATTCAACTCGCGTACTGCGATTCCGTTTTACTCACTTCAATTGCGCGTAATATTTACTCCGCTTCTGAGTATAATTTACTCTCATCTTGAGTAATCTCATATTTTACTCAAAAAAAGGTGTCATTGTGGATGCATTTGGTTTACTCACATTTTTTAGTAAGTTTTACTCATCTCTTTGAGTAAGTTTTACTCACAGTATATGAGTAACTTTTACTCACAGTATATGAGTAAGTTTTACTCACAGTATATGTGTTAGTTTTACACACTATTTGGTGTCACTGTGGATGCATCGTTTTACTCAATATTTTGAGTTAATTCTACACAGGATTTTTTGCAGTGTATGTATATGTATATGTATATGTATATGTATATGTATATGTATATGTATATGTATATGTATATATATGTATATATATATATATAGTAAAACAAAATAAAGTACAAACTCGAGTTACTTCATTAAAACTTTAATTCACTACAAATCTGTTTCGTATGGCAAGCAGAGCCTACCACACTCATCAGGTGAATATTGCAACTGATTTTAAATGCTTAGGAAATTTGAAAAATAGAAATAAATAAATAATTAATTAATTAAAATAAATTAAATAATAAATTAAATAATAATAAATTAAATAATAAATTAAATAATAATAAATTATTTATTATATTTATTTTTATTTCGTAATAATAATAAATTAAATAATAAAAAATTTATATATATATATATATATATATATATATATATATATATATATATATATATATATATATATATATATATATATATATATATATATATATATATATATATATATATATATATATATATATATATATATATATATATATATATATATATATATTATATATATATATATATATATATATATATATATATATATATATATATATATATATATATATATATATATATAATATCCGAGAGTAGTAAAAAAGTAGAGTGCTGCGTAGACAGTGTTTTGAATATATAGCAAAGTGAAAAGGTGGTAAACTGCCAAGAATTTAGTGACGATATACTGACGTTTCGAGCGGAGCCCTTCATCAGAGTAAGACCACTTACTCTGATGAAGGGCTCCGCTCGAAACGTCAGTATATCGTCACTAAATTCTTGGCAGTTTACCACCTTTTCACTTTGCTATATATATATATATATATATATATATATTTATATTTATCCCTGATGTTTTATATATATATATATATATATAAAACATCAGGGATAAAAACTTTAAAACTTTATTTAAACATCAACGTTTCGGGGCAAGCCCCTTTGTAAAGATATAAGTACACAGATTCTTGAAGCGCTAATATATACTCTACGATCTAATTAAAAATGCACCTATTTTACAAAAAAATCCCTAATATTAACTCCCCCGAGGTATAAATGAATCTAACTTGTATGCCCAGAATCCCTCCCTTGTTGTCGGATCATTTAATTTTGTTTTGGATTCGAAGATGTTACAATTAAAATAATTGACAAAACAAATGTAAATGATCCGACAACAAGGGAGAGATTCTGGGCATACAAGTTAGATTCATTTATACCTCGGGGACTTAATATTAGGGATTTTTTATAAAATAGGTGCATTTTTAATTAGATCGTAGAGTATATATTAGCTCTTCAAGAATCTGTGTACTTATATCTTGACAAAGGGGCTTGCCCCGAAACGTTGATGTTTAAATAAAGTTTTAAAGTTTTTATCCCTGATGTTTTATAAATGTTTTTAAGCTTGAGAAGGAGGATTCCTGACAAATATATATATATATATATATATATATATATATATATATATATATATATATATATATATATATATATATATATATATATATATATATATATATATATATATATATATATATATATATATATATATATATATATAATATATATATATATATATGGTGAAGAGATACTAAAATATATACGCCTTTCAGACAGGTTTTGCAGAACATCTTCGTACCGTGAGGAACAATGATGTTGACAAACCTGTAGCCCGCCATTTCAACAGCTCTAACAATTTGGTTTCAGACACGAAAGTCTGTGCCATCCTTCCCATCTCAGGTGGTAACGTTAACCGCAAACCTCATTTTTGCGTCTACGTTACTTAGCAACGTAAACGCTATGTTATCGGCGGCGGACTATATGGCCATGTGGCTAAATGGCTATTGGTTGTGTTTGGACACTCGTATTTGTGACGTAACAACCTGGATCACATGACTTAGCGAACTTTTAGAAACAGTTGTACTCCTACATTTTCTCATTTTTCTGTCTCCAGTTGTTTGGCGGCTTTGGCCACGGTTTGCTTTGATTTTCGAAATTTTACCAAGGTAAGGCGACAAGTTATGAATGTTAACGTCATAATATTATCGACCTGAAATTTGTTGATCAGTTCACGTGTCAACATTTACGATTTTTGTGGTAGTATTTACTATTAGGCAGCACTTTCCTTGCGATAATATCTTTTATCTGATTCATATATTTTTCTGTTTTAGGAGTCTTACAGGAAAGAGTTGTGAGTTCATCACTTGTGACAGTTTATTTCTCACAGGATCCATTGTGTTCGCGCTGATTAAGAGTTCGATCAGATACTTATTGTGTGGTATCACACAACACAAATTAAACGAAGCCATTAACTCATTCGTTCGCCCCATTAAGGCAAAATAACTCGCCCGTTGAGGAAACTATAACTCGCCCGTTGAGGCAAACTATAACTCGTCCGTTGAGGCAATCTACGACTACACATGCTACTGTATAAACACGAATCATTTGAAATGGGAGTAACGATTGAGCAAATATACAGAGCTCGAATTGGTGCGGTGGTGCCCACAATAGCATTGTAAAAACCAAAGAGGATAGTAACTCTCATCTCGAAGGTATTATTTGGGGTACAATACCAATATTGATATTATTATTATACCGCTGTGTATTTTTAATAAGCTATATCGTGTATGTTGCACTATTGTTAAGAATGGCAAATAATGTTGAGGAAAATCCAGGACCTATACTGTATATGATATAATTTATCCAAGTGATACAAATTGTGCAGATTTTAGTCAAGGCAATTCAAGACAATCTGGAAAAAATGCTGCAATAATATTTTCTCAAGTAAAAGATATTACAACTTGGGATTCACAATTTTTAAATACAATATTACTGTACTGAAATAACCTTTATACTATTCCATTAAAAATGTTTTGCTATTAACTGACGTGCCAGAATTTATATCAATTGATGATAAAGTTTATTATTTACAATATATATATTAGTAACTCCTTTGCTGGTGGGGTTTTACTACATCCCAGGCATTCTTTGTCAGTGCCCACAAGCAATTGTCTTCTGGACTATCCTTTTATTAGTATAAGGTTAGTATTAGAAAACCATTAGGTGGGGGGTTAGAAAACCATTAGGTGAGGTTTAGGGTTAGTTGTTTTGGGGTTAGCAGTTCTATGATGCATTTTATCATACAGGCAGGTCCGATCGTATGATAGCAGTACAATCTCTCATTTTGTCCCACCTCTCACGGATACTAAAATAAGATATAATAGAAGACGATTGCTTGCGGGCGCTGACAAAGAACGCCGCGATGTAGTAAAACCCTTGCACAAGAGTACACAATAATGGCGATTTCTCGCATTCTCACATATTCAGCATACTTGAGACACAATAATGACGATTTTTAAAAAAAACAATAATGGCGATTTCTAGCATTCTTACATATTTAGAAAATAAATAAATTAATAAATTTGAGATGGGCACCCTGTGAACTGCATTGGAATCCTTCAGTGTAGACACAATATACAGTAAGACACTAATATACCTGTGCAACAGTAAATACTAAATATCACTATCCAGTGAAAAATATTTTCATGATTGTTTATTTTGTGTCATTTAGCACTAATGAATTAGAACTGTTTAATAGGTATAATAACTGCACTCAGCAAAATAATATTAAATTTTATGATTGACATGTTCCTGCATTTCTTACCCAAAATGCAAGTAGTCTAATAACCCAAGACCAAGTGCAGCACCGTGCCCATGTATGCAGTCAATGCATCAGATAAACAATGGGCTATACCAGTAATCAGTGTATAGTTTTACCACAAGAAGTATGTTTGTTCAGATTTTAATGGTTAATATATCTGCACCAGTCCACCAAGTCATGTGTAAAGTAATGATTTTCCTTCACCTGAAATCATTATAGCAATCACTTCCAACGGATGTAAATAACAACATTAATTGTTTCCAGTTTTACTATTATATATATGTGCCACGAAGGTAATTTAATACGACCCTCTCAATTCCTTAGCGTGTCCATTAAATTTCCTTAGTTTTCCCAAAATTCCTTAGATTTCTAGTTTGTCCCATTTGGTCATGTATAGTACCTGTACCTCTTGGGCCCCTTATGACCCTTGGGCCCCTTATTCGAAGTTAACGTTTTACTGAAGTAAGATAGACATTCTCTCATAGTAAAGGATGGAAGTGTAGCATCTTTTTTGTTTAGAACATTTTTAACGTAACCCCAGAGATTTCTACCAACATAGTTGTCGTGATTGAACGATTTTTCATGATTATGAGTTGTCTTATGGCTTGTCTGGTTAATCTTGTTATCATTAGAAAGCTTGTCACGCAATGTGCGTGATATATATTTAATTTCTTCAATATCACCGTTTGAAGATTTTAAATGTTTTAGAGCTTTCTTTAAGTCCTTTACTGTGTAATCTTTATACTTACTCATCATGGCTTTATCAGGTATCTTGTCAACATGACCAAAGTTATCGGCAAAGAGCTTGATCAATGTCAACAAGCGGGCTAGGAATGTCATCCTGAAAATTGGTTATATATGCGCATGGGATATAATTTAGATACAATAGTACACAATGCCATGCCTTGTTGCACATACATGGCTTTTGTATTAATAACCATCAAAATATGGTATCTGCACTATGCATTTTTTAAATTATTATTATTATATTAATAAATACAAATGCGGACATGGTAAATGAACAAAGTTTTCCAATATTAAAAAGAGGTATAAAACTTCCCAAAAATGATTCAGAATGGTCAACGGCCAATACCTATTTCAAATGTGCTCTCCAGTTAAATGCACCAATCAGAACACAATATTTAGACTCGAACATAAAGCTGTTAAATGATGTTGTATACAACTTGATACAGTACTTGTTCAATCCCTTACAATTTCTGCTAACATAGTGAGTGTCAACATACCCAATGTCAATATAATCCTAATATAAGCTGTATTTTACATTACAAGCCTAGGACCAATCACCAGCATTGTCCAAGCCTATTGATGACTTGCACGTGGGTCTTACTACATCCCGGGCGTTCTTTGTCAGCGCCCGCGAGCACTCGTCTTCTGGACGACCTTTTATTAGTATTAAGGAAACCCAACCCCAACACAACAAAAGATCCTAACCCCCCGCCTAACGGGTTAGGGTTAGTAAACTAATTAGGCGGGGGGTTAGGCCTAACAATGTTCCATAATGGATGGAGTAAACACATATTTGTTTATGGAATATAGACCAGTATGTGATACATGGACAATCGTCAAATCCCCTCAGAAAAATTCAAACCTTCTCATTAATTGCCGGTGACTCTAACCATTGAGCCATCAAGACTCCCATGGAGAGAGAAGGAATACAATAATGTACTGGTTCAATTTATATATGTACTGCCTATACGGCAGTCACTATTATTATTATTATTATTATTATTATTAAAACTTTATTTCAATACGGAGTCCAATTCACAAAAAGTGCTCTTCCTTGGAGCCGTATACATAAGTAACTAACTAAGATTTTTTTTTAAATAACTATATACAAAGAGAGACAAAAATTAAGTATCAGTAATCAACTTCACACTCGAGATTTAAAAATAGATAAAGAAGGAGCTAATGTTTTTTCCCGAGGGAAGCTATTCCAAAGAACAGCCCCCCTGTAGGTAAAACTTTTTTTAAGTGCCTCGGATTGAGGTCGAGGAACAAAAATTTTATAATTTGAGCCACAAATTTTAGATTGTGATTATGTATTGAATTTTTTGAACAAATTTCTGGAAAAGATATTCAGGAGCCAAATTATTAAAGGTTTTATACATTGTAACACCTAGGTGCTGAGAACGTATATTATATCAATGCTTGGATGTGTTAATATATACACTGCTATAGTGAATGCGAGCTGCATAGGCAGTACCGTATACTATTACCTATATCAATTGAATGTATTATGTCGAATTGTAACCTTCACTCTCCATTTGAGTCTTGGTTGCTCAATGGTTATTAGAGCATCTCAGCGGCAATAAGGTTACAGGTTCGATACCTGTCCGGGATATGAGCTTGACAATCATCCATGTATCATCTGTCTACTCCAAGCTCTCCCTTATTCACTACAGCAATGTTTGTTTATATACTACAAAATTGTAGGTCAGGTCCAGGTCGTATAAACACAGCTATAGCCTATAGTATGCACGTTTTGGCACCCTATTAACTACCAGTACCGTACAGTATATATAGGCTCATTATCAAGCATAGAATAAGCATACTATATATATGCAATTTCAAAATATATACTAACACTCTGTAGTATTATAAAGCACAAATTACGAGAATAATACTGGATATCTGCTGCTGCTTTTCCTGCATACTTTTCTCATTGTTTTCGTTTCTATGGAACACTTCGAGTCGTTCAGCTCTGGTTGACAACTACTCGTTTGACTTGTTTCTGTCGCAATCCTTCTTGCTGTGTTGATTTTGTCACAGAATAAGTATTAAGGTTTTGTTTTAACGACTGTGCCCTCTCGTTCTCCTCTGCTCATGCAGCTTCAGCCTGCCATTCGTTATTTAAATTACTCATTTCACGTTTTTTCGAGTTTCTAATACTGTTTAAAAAAAACGCTTTTGAAAAATAACGCAAAATGTTTCCGGCTCACGGCCTACATAAATATCCTTGTAGTTCCATAAATATCCTTGTTTACCTACTTTCATCTCAACCAATGTCCGGTTGATGGATCCATATATATACGCGGCGACAAACATTTTCCAGAAATAATTTGCCCTGACACAAACGACCGGACATTGTACACGACCGAACATTGTACCACCCCGTCAAGATTATTTCGCGCCGTCCGGGCGGGGGGATAATATCCAGCGCATCACGAAGTACCAAAGTGAGTCATAAAAACAGAATTTATTTTTTCGTTTCATAGGCACTTTAAATGCTAAAATTTATATTTATTTTCAACCAAGTCGCAGCGGTAAATTAAGTCAGGGTTTGTTTAATTACCGCGATCCCCCTTCCGACGTCACTGATTTTGTTTAATTACTGGGCAGTTGTAGCTAATCTTTCTAATAAAAGATACCCTCTCTTTTTACAGGCAAGAGATAAAATGTAAAGCAAAGCGTTTGTTCATCATGTTGATTTGCTTTTCACTTTATTCTACTGGACCACAACTTGGCGCCTTCATCACAATCATCTGCCTGGTTTTCACGGCTGGTGAGAAACTTTCATATCAAACCGTATTTAATATTATGCTCTTGATTATGGAAATATCAAATACAGTTTGTTTGGATATACCAGAAACAATTACTGTCATCACAGATGTTTATACATCGCTGCAACGCATTCAAGAATTATTTGAAAGAAATCATCAGTTGGTTGGTGTTTGTGAGAAATCTCATGGTAAACGATATTTTCATAAGAATGACCAGCAATTTGAGAGTTTTGACAACAAACCTGACCGAGCTGATATTCTAAAATCCAGTCGTGAGTTAACTGATCAACTTACACCTGAGCAAGTTGAAACAAATAACGAAAAAAGCTTTCTAGAAATTCCTTATCTCAATTTCTGTGACGTCACATGTAAACATCCTTCTCCACTCACTACTTCTGACGGAGTAAACTTTAAGAACCTGCCATTGTTAAACTATATTACCCTAAACGTATCAGGACGTGGACTGGAACTTATCGCAGGTCCCGTGGGCAGCGGTAAATCCTCACTTTTAGCATGCGTTTTGGGTGGTGAATTATTGTTAACAAACGGAATTGTTGAATTTTCTGGAAATCTGGCTTACGTTTCCGATATGCCTTGGATATTTCCATCAACAATTCGTGAAAATATTTTGTTTGGTTTACCTTACAACCAAGAGTGGTATTTGCAAACGGTGAAGGCTTGTCAATTAGAAAAGGATTTTAAGATTTTCCCACAAGGTGACTTATCGCGTGTTGGAGAACACGGTGCGACAGTCAGTGGTGGTCAGCGGACTCGTATTGCCTTAGCACGTGCTGTGTATTCTAAAGCCGATATTTATCTTCTGGATGATCCCTTGAGTTCTCTGGATGCCAAAGTTGCTGAAAACATATTTGTGAATTGTATACGAGGACTGTTAAGTGACAGGATTGTTCTACTGACAACGAGAACGACTCGTTACTTAGAAGAAGCTGACCATGTTGTGAAGCTTAAAGGAGGCGTGATAGTTGCTCAAGGAAAGTTTGATGAAATTAATGACGAATTTTCTGAATTAGAATATGGTGAAGATCAACGCAATGTGACGTTTGATGATGAACGATCAGGGACACATCAGGATAATGAATGTGAAGAAGTAGAACAAAGTGGGACAATGCAGGGTGAAATGTTGCGAGAAACGAAAGAAGATCGAGTAATTGGAATCGTTTCAATTAAGGTGTACTGGGAGTATTTCGTTAAAGGAGCATCACCATACATTTTGATATTGGTGGCTTTAGTTTTTGTAGCTGGTCAAGGTAAGATTGTTGACAGTCATGCATAAGGAATGTAACACTAATGTTGGTACCTTTGCAAAGTATGCTTTTTTATAAGTTGGCTTTTGATTTTGATATTTACTCATCTTTGCTTACGCTGTGGTTGTAGATCCGATACATTCTGAGATCTGTCATTGGCACAACTCATGTGCAGGCACTCACTGTACACTAGAATGAGATCTTACTCGAACCTTTCTTATAATCTTCACAACTCAACTTTTTTGGTTAAAAATGTCTTGAACAGAACGCGTTTTATTATTGAAATGAATTTTCGACGATATTTGCGAAAAAAATAACTTCAAAGTTATTCTTTATTATTTTTTTTATTTCATTTTTATGAAAAAGCGGCACAGATAGTAAATAATAACGGATGTAACATCAGTAGCGATGTGGATAATGTCCCCACCAAATGCTCGATTGATTAAATAAATTCAATTAAATTCGATTAAATAAAGTTCAGTTCTGCTCTTTGAAAGTAATCCTGACTCGTATTAGTAAAACAGAGATAACGTAGAATCAACTGTCAATTTAAGACAAATTGCGCAAGTGCCTGTTCTTGGATATGTGAAGACTTTTTATGTTTCTGACATCATTATAGATTTAAATACTTTGGCTTAAAGGTGCACTCCACTCCAAAAACAAATTGTGTTCATATGACTTCACCCTAAAATATTATAGTTTAATTCCTTTACGTGAAATAGTGAGTCAAAGTTGGAAAAATCGCCATGTTGTATTTCTCTAGCAGACGCGGATTGTCAGCAGTGTTCAAATTTTGACGTCACTGAGTGCTTTTTTGTTTTGTTTTGTCAGCGATCACAACGAGTTTCGTTGTTTAGCTTTCATCTGACGAAGATTATTCAAGCTGAAGTCTTCTAGTTCCGCAGCCAAGAACCTAGACGAATTTATTGCTGTTAGAGGAATTTATTGTTGAAATCGATAACCATAATCACTCTATTCAATCTTCTGTTGTAAATTATGTGCAATCAATTCGTCTAGGCTCTCGCCCGAGGAACTATAAGAACTTCAGCTTGAATAATCTTCATCAGATGAACGCTAAACAACGAAACTCATTGTGATCGCCTAGAAAAAGCACCCAGTGACGTAAAAATTTGAAGACCAGTGACAATCTGCGTCTGCTGGAGAAAGACAACATGGCGTCGAAAATTTGGCGATATCTCTGACTTTAACTCGCTATTTCTCGTTAACTAAAGGGAGCTACGCTATAATATTTCAGGGTTAAGCTATTTTAGGTAAGATGTTTCATATGAACACAATTGTTTATCCCTTTAACAATTAAGACGATAAATTAATCAGAATACTCCCTGATATTCATTACATATTAGACTCCGTGCTGCTTGGGTCTTGGTAGCCTCTTTCGCACTAGATATTTTTTGTCCTTTCGCTTTCTCACTCCACACTAACGTCAGCGTGTATGAACACAATATTCATTTTCCTGCAAAGATACTATCACAATTAGCCCCACGTCGACATTAAACGTTTCATAGCAATTGTTAGTCAGAAAAATGTCACTATTTGTCCTCATATTTCGTGTAGCATATTTTCTTGTCCATATCTGTCGACTCGTCTACTTCTATAACTTGTTGTAAACAGTTTAATCGTTCATTGTCATAACAAAATTATTACACAAACTTTGAACAACACATTCGATGAGTTTTGTTCACAATAGCCGGCCTTTAATGATATTAATGATTTCTTGTGACACAAAGATAAAGGAATGTCGTGCTCATGTGAGCAGACATGAGTGGAGAAAAAGTAAGAGAACGACACAAAGAAATTTTGCAACGGAAGCTCACTTGGTATTTAGAAAGGAAATACGTCTTTTTTCAAAAATATCTGCTTTTATGTTTCACTTTCAAAAAAGAACGGCGTACTGCAATAATCTAATTAAAGTGGCACTACAGCTATTAGTATAATTTCTGAGCTTAAACGAGCTCTGATTGGCTGACTGGCCAGTAGATCTGAGACGATAGTCACCGCGTAGCGCGGTGACTATTACTTTACTAGAAATCATACTTGAAAAAGTGTTTTTTTACTCGGAATCATCATTTTGATGTATGGTTTCTAAAACATGACGAATTTTTTTTCAAAATGGCGACTATTTATTATAACTAAAAAATCGTGGGAAGGCTCAAAAACTTAGCATAAAGACAGTGTATATATCAGATTTCTCTCAAGATAGAACTGTCTAAGGGTAAGGTAAAGTTGTTAGTAGGTAACCCCCCCCCCCCCACATATACGCCCTAAAGGGATGCCGCCTCATTAAAAAGTCATTAAGAAGTGAAACAATGGTGCATGTTCGGTCAACATGCGGATCACTTTTCGGTGATTAACGGATAGAATAGTACACTAACTTGAACCTCATTGGTGAATTTTCAGTCGGACCTCTGCGAAGACATCTCTTCTTCTTCGCGCGTTTTCCGAGGCAGAACAAAAGCGTTGCGTACAAAAAGTAATTAGTATTGTTAGTGTGACGAACGCGTGGCGAACGGAATTGCTTAATTAATATTCAAGGGGCTCTGTGTGTTAAGAACGAAAGTAACTAGTATGGTAATCATCGAGTATATAAGCGACAAACAGAGTGAGAGTCAGTACTTTGCCTACAGTGTTTCGCTTGTGGAGTTTGCTGCCTTGGATAATTATTTGGTTTGGTTTGGAACGTTTGCTAGAAGCTTTAGAAGAGTATGACCTTTCGAAGAAATAATCCTCGTTTTTCAAAACAAGCAGAGTGGAAGAATCATGTCCATGTGGACGAAGTCTCCGTAGCTAATTATCAGAAGCTGTTCCCGTTGATTGAGACCATTTTTACCGATGCTTTGATGGGAGAAGTCCAGAAACTTTGCAAAGAGAAATGTGGCGGTTGCGAGATTGATCATCCCAGTCAAAGACAACATGATTGCTTAATGCTAACAGAAGAAGAACGGTGGAGTCTATACTGTGAAGAGGCCATGGCAAACGTGAATGAACGTGTTGGGCCGGAATTCAATGAAGCTCTAAGAGTATTGAAACTGCGCAACCATGGAGATACTTTAGATCATTTAAGACATTTGAAAAGAACTTCAGAAACAATGTTATACGCATTATGGGATTATTGTCAAAATATATTGACTCCTGAAACTAAGTGTATTCTACAATCCTGGCAAAAAGTAATGAAACACCACGCATAATGTCAAATAATTCTAATTTCGTCCTCCTCCCCCCGTACAATGTTGGTTAATACCAACCAAAAAGATGTAAATCACACTCACTACAGTCTGACAAGTCATTTACCAACATTGTTCGGGGGGAAGGGGGCAATGCGCTGTTCTTAGTCATTATTCCACATGTTTCATTAACTTTTTGCCAGGATTGTCTGAATATAGTAAAATCGAGAGATAATAAGAGAGCTAACAAAATTCATTCAGATGCTTATATTTAGGTATTTTTAGGGGGAAGCAAGCTTCTTAGACACTCTCCGCAAAATCTGCAATTGAAATGCGCTGTGCTTGTGTGTGGGGAGTCTGGGTACGAGAATGGTTGCCAACTTGCCATTGACTTTTCCTGTGTTTCTTGTTCACGTATATTTCCATAAGTAGTAATTTTTCGTGTTATTATTGCGTTGAGTTCCATTCGTGCGATAGTGTGTAGCTGGTATCATGAAGCTTTTCTCCACAACCTGCCGAGCTTAAAACTTTCATTGGACGTGTAACTTTTATAAATGTAATGTACTATTTTTTCATCATCATCAATCATTTAATTAAAATGAAATAAGACAAATAACAATATAACACATTACATAGTATCAAGTTAAATAAGTGCCTATTTTTTATTTTATTGACAATAAAAGATTGGGAATGGGGCCTTCTTTGTTTAATTCACCCCAAACGAGAAAGCAACGGTTGACAATACGGTTGACACCAACGGTTGACAACATTTTTCTAACAGTTTTATACTAATTTTGTAACGGTTGACGGTTGACAGTAATTTACTAAAAAGATAAATAAATAAATATTTTTTAGTAAATTACTGTCAACCGTCAACCGTTGAAAAATTAGTATAAAACTGTTAGAATAATTTTGTCAACCGTTGGTGTCAACCGTATTGTCAACCGTCATTTTAATTCCTAACAAATCCTTCCCACTACCTAAATAACAAGGGAGCATTAAACAAAACTTAATATTAAACTAACGAAAACGAACGTTAAGAATAAATGCAATCACCATACATCACAATTAAAGTTAAAATCGTAATACACTTTTTAATACTTTAGTCGTTGTCCACCCCCACTGACAATTTGAGACATCCTCTTCGGCATAGTGTCGTTGATTTTGTCCACTAGCTCTACTGGGAAATTTACGAGTGTATTTTGGACTCTGGCAGAGAACTCTTCGTACGTTTCGTGGGTAATGCTTTGCTCGATTGCGTCGCTCTTTAACTTTTTGTCAAGCAAATTCAATCGTAATTTTCTAATGGGAAAATAACAGGCAAAAGGGATGTCTAATGAGATATTTATTGTTATTTTAGGTCTCCATGGCAACCGATTTCTAATTTTCACTATATTACTCGAAATAATAACTACCACATGCAAACAAGTTAGGAACACCAAATATGAGGAGATGCCCAGGAATTGTTCAGTCGTCTTTTGGTGGTTGCGTTCCAAGACAATCCTGGCAAAAAGTAACGAAACACCACGCATAATTTCAAATAATTCTAATTTCGTCCTCCTCCCCCCGTACAATGTTGGTTAATACCAACCAAAAGGATGTAAATCACACTCCCTACAGTCCGACAAGTCATTTACCAACATTGTTCGGGGGGAAGGGGGCAATGCGCTGTTCTTAGTCATTATTCCACATGTTTCATTAACTTTTTGCCAGGATTGTCTGAATATAGTAAAATCGAGAGATAATAAGAGAGCTAACAAAATTCATTCAGATGCTTATATTTAGGTATTTTTAGGGGGAAGCAAGCTTCTTAGACACTCTCCGCAAAATCTGCAATTGAAATGCGCTGTGCTTGTGTGTGGGGAGTCTGGGTACGAGAATGGTTGCCAACTTGCCATTGACTTTTCCTGTGTTTCTTGTTCACGTATATTTCCATAAGTAGTAATTTTTCGTGTTATTATTGCGTTGAGTTCCATTCGTGCGATAGTGTGTAGCTGGTATCATAAAGCTTTTCTCCACAACCTGCCGAGCTTAAAACTTTCATTGGACGTGTAACTTTTATAAATGTAATGTACTATTTTTTTATCATCATCAATCATTTAATTAAAATGAAATAAGACAAATAACAATATAACACATTACATAGTATCAAGTTAAATAAGTGCCTATTTTTTATTTTATTGACAATAAAAGATTGGGAATGGGGCCTTCTTTGTTTAATTCACCCCAAACGAGAAAGCAACGGTTGACAATACGGTTGACACCAACGGTTGACAACATTTTTCTAACAGTTTTATACTAATTTTGTAACGGTTGACGGTTGACAGTAATTTACTAAAAAGATAAATAAATAAATATTTTTTTTAGTAAATTACTGTCAACCGTCAACCGTTGAAAAATTAGTATAAAACTGTTAGAATAATTTTGTCAACCGTTGGTGTCAACCGTATTGTCAACCGTCATTTTAATTCCTAACAAATCCTTCCCACTACCTAAATAACAAGGGAGCATTAAACAAAACTTAATATTAAACTAACGAAAACGAACGTTAAGAATAAATGCAATCACCATACATCACAATTAAAGTTAAAATCGTAATACACTTTTTAATACTTTAGTCGTTGTCCACCCCCACTGACAATTTGAGACATCCTCTTCGGCATAGTGTCGTTGATTTTGTCCACTAGCTCTACTGGGAAATTTACGAGTGTATTTTGGACTCTAGCAGAGAACTCTTCGTACGTTTCGTGGGTAATGCTTTGCTCGATTGCGTCGCTCTTTAACTTTTTGTCAAGCAAATTCAATCGTAATTTTCTAATGGGAAAATAACAGGCAAAAGGGATGTCTAATGAGATATTTATTGTTATTTTAGGTCTCCATGGCAACCGATTTCTAATTTTCGCTATATTACTCGAAATAATAACTACCACATGCAAACAAGTTAGGAACACCAAATATGAGGAGATGCCCAGGAATTGTTCAGTCGTCTTTTGGTGGTTGCGTTCCAAGACAATCCTGGCAAAAAGTAACGAAACACCACGCATAATTTCAAATAATTCTAATTTCGTCCTCCTCCCCCCGTACAATGTTGGTTAATACCAACCAAAAAGATGTAAATCACACTCCCTACAGTCGGACAAGTCATTTACCAACATTGTTCGGGGGGAAGGGGGCAATGCGCTGTTCTTAGTCATTATTCCACATGTTTCATTAACTTTTTGCCAGGATTGTCTGAATATAGTAAAATCGAGAGATAATAAGAGAGCTAACAAAATTCATTCAGATGCTTATATTTAGGTATTTTTAGGGGGAAGCAAGCTTCTTAGACACTCTCCGCAAAATCTGCAATTGAAATGCGCTGTGCTTGTGTGTGGGGAGTCTGGGTACGAGAATGGTTGCCAACTTGCCATTGACTTTTCCTGTGTTTCTTGTTCACGTATATTTCCATAAGTAGTATTTTTTCGTGTTATTATTGCGTTGAGTTCCATTCGTGCGATAGTGTGTAGCTGGTATCATAAAGCTTTTCTCCACAACCTGCCGAGCTTAAAACTTTCATTGGACGTGTAACTTTTATAAATGTAATGTACTATTTTTTCATCATCATCAATCATTTAATTAAAATGAAATAAGACAAATAACAATATAACACATTACATAGTATCAAGTTAAATAAGTGCCTATTTTTTATTTTATTGACAATAAAAGATTGGGAATGGGGCCTTCTTTGTTTAATTCACCCCAAACGAGAAAGCAACGGTTGACAATACGGTTGACACCAACGGTTGACAACATTTTTCTAACAGTTTTATACTAATTTTGTAACGGTTGACGGTTGACAGTAATTTACTAAAAAGATAAATAAATAAATATTTTTTTAGTAAATTACTGTCAACCGTCAACCGTTGAAAAATTAGTATAAAACTGTTAGAATAATTTTGTCAACCGTTGGTGTCAACCGTATTGTCAACCGTCATTTTAATTCCTAACAAATCCTTCCCACTACCTAAATAACAAGGGAGCATTAAACAAAACTTAATATTAAACTAACGAAAACGAACGTTAAGAATAAATGCAATCACCATACATCACAATTAAAGTTAAAATCGTAATACACTTTTTAATACTTTAGTCGTTGTCCACCCCCAATGACAATTTGAGACATCCTCTTCGGCATAGTGTCGTTGATTTTGTCCACTAGCTCTACTGGGAAATTTACGAGTGTATTTTGGACTCTAGCAGAGAACTCTTCGTACGTTTCGTGGGTAATGCTTTGCTCGATTGCGTCGCTCTTTAACTTTTTGTCAAGCAAATTCAATCGTAATTTTCTAATGGGAAAATAACAGGCAAAAGGGTGTCTAATGAGATATTTATTGTTATTTTAGGTCTCCATGGCAACCGATTTCTAATTTTCACTATATTACTCGAAATAATAACTACCACATGCAAACAAGTTAGGAACACCAAATATGAGGAGATGCCCAGGAATTGTTCAGTCGTCTTTTGGTGGTTGCGTTCCAAGACAATCCTGGCAAAAAGTAACGAAACACCACGCATAATTTCAAATAATTCTAATTTCGTCCTCCTCCCCCCGTACAATGTTGGTTAATACCAACCAAAAAGATGTAAATCACACTCCCTACAGTCCGACAAGTCATTTACCAACATTGTTCGGGGGGAAGGGGGCAATGCGCTGTTCTTAGTCATTATTCCACATGTTTTATTAACTTTTTGCCAGGATTGTAGGTTATTTAAGATATTGGCGTGAAATGAATCATTAAACTATTATTATATCATGTTGCTTAGTAAATTTTGATCATTTTGAATATTAAATACGTTTGCTGATATGTCACGTGTGTAATTAGTGTTGTCACGAGTCTATATCGAATGCTTTTTCGGTGCTTAAGGGGTGAAAAAAGTATTGCCAAGTGTGGAACTCGAACGCATGAATTACAAAATAAGGTTTCTTGGCAGAAAAAGTATAATTGAACGGCTTTACTTCATAGAGAACAACCGAGTGAGGAGTTCGAACGATGATATAAAGCGGACTAACTAAACTTAACAGCTTGAATAAATGTGTCCACCTGCTCATAGATAAAAGCGTTGGAGCCATTAAGCGTAATTAAAGGTTGCATGCAATTCCACAAACAAAAGAGGGCACACATATTTCGATAAACACATCAAATAAATAGTATACAATATTGAGTTTATGAGATTTTTATTTCAAGTTATAAATGCTAATAAGGCCTTCTTCTAAGGGAATATCTAGGCGTTTTAATTTTAAAACTTTTTCGATATTCTTCCTGGTCTTCAGGCGTTAATGTTGCCACATTTTGTTCTGTCATCGGTAAATATTTTAATCTAGTCATCGATAGATGGTGTTCATATTCACCTCTTTCTTCAGGGTCATCCTTGCTAAATCGCTCTTTTTCCAATCGGAAGAACTTTCCCAATTATTAAAGAAGTTTCGTTTAAGCTTTGGTTGTTCTGTAGAAACTGTAGTTGGTGGTGTCAAAAAATAAGCTTTAGGTGTAGTAGGAATCTGGTGAGGATCGGACGGGAGGTATTCTGTAGAATCATATTGCGTTGCAGTCTTTGGGATATTGCTTTCAGTTTGAAGATTATTTTGAACTGGAACCTGGTCGTGGAGTTGAGTTTGGAAGGACAGAAAACGTTTAAGCTCATTAGAGTAGAGTATATTCTTCACATCTGGTGTTAACTGAGGCGTCTGTATAATATTATGCATCTGTTCACCCGAGTTGTACATAGCGTTGAGGATGGGCGATTGTTGATACGATAGCTTTCGAATATAACGGTTTAGGTTTTGTTGGTCAGCGGTATTTTCGTGGGGCATCACGTTCGATTTCAGTTGATATTGGTCACCGGTGATAGGTGGTTGTTCATATGACCGCTTTCGAATATAATGGTCCATGTCTAGTTGACCAGTGGTATTTTCATCTGGTAGCACATTCGTTTTTAATCGATGTTGATCATCGGTAGTCGGTTTTAGATCAAGCATGAGATATCCGTGTGGACGCTTTGTCGCTTCCTCGTAACTTTTCATAAACTCTTGAACATGGCCAGGGTTAACTTGTCGTGCTAAGACTGAGATTTGTTGCTTGTCCCGTGGAGATTTGAACAGTACGATATAGTGGGCGTTGAGGCTGATATTTCTGGTTTATTTGCCTTGATGAAATATATTTTGAACAATATAGATCACAGACAGATTCCGATGATGACTTCCTTTTGTGAATAAATCGGCAATACGTTTATCGTCCCCTGACTGAGCCATAAGATCGTCGAGAACGATAAGGCTGCGTTCAGAGACATCTAAGAAGTTCTTTTCGGCAATGTCGTCATGTATTCCTTCATTGAGTTCAATGCCTGGTATAGTTGTGATCATATCCAAGTACATAGGTTGCCACTGGCCATAACACCAAATGATACGTTCAGGTGGGGGACTGATGGTTGCTTGAGCGTTTTCCAAAAGCTTTCTCACCCAAACGGTCTTGCCACTTTGAGTACATCCAGCCACAATACACGTAAAAGGATGTTTCATAACGGAAGATCCACCGACGACTGGAGGCGGAGCATTAAAATGGTCACCTCCTCCATGGACGTACTTGATATGACGCTGAAGATTACCTCGGGTTGAAAAGTTCTTTCCGCATATATCACAGGCAAATGACATGTTCATTCGGTGAAGACTAGAAGCCAAATGATGTTTCTCAGGAATGTTCTATGAATTTATCCTTATCCTTATCCTTATCTTTATCTTTATCTTTATCTTTATCCTTATGGCCTTATCCTTATCTTTATCCTTGTGGCCTTATCCTTATCTTTACCCTTATCCTTATCTTTATCTTTATCTTTATCTTTATCTTTATCTTTATCTTTATCTTTATCTTTATCTTTATCTTTATCTTTATCTTTATCTTTATCTTTATCTTTATCTTTATCTTTATCTTTATCTTTATCTTTATCTTTATCTTTATCTTTATTTTTATCTTTATCTTTATCTTTATCTTTATCTTTATCCTTATCCTTATCTTTATCTTTGTCTTTATCTTTATCTTTATCTTTATCTTTATCTTTATCTTTATCTTTATCTTTATCCTTATGTCCTTATGTTATCTTGCCATGAGTAAATGAGTAAAGAGTAATATAAAAGGTGTACTTCAGGGGGTGACCTCGTCATTTATACGTTGGCTATCGTACAGAGATGTTTAACAAGAAGCAGAGAGCTTTTCTTCGACATTACTGTTTGTCGAATTCTGGAGAACAACAGGCGCTTCTTGAGAGAGCTACCCCCGAACAAGTTAAGTGTATACATGACTGTATCCATAATGTTTGCAAAATGAAATACGAATTACCTCGGGAAACGATCGAAAAAGTGAGACCGTACGAAAACGACATAAGTACTTTAGTTGACCCCGGAAGAAGTTTCATGAGAAAGAAACAAATACTGGTCCAGCGAGGAGGAGGATTTCTCGGTCCAGATGTTACTTGGTCCAGTTTTAGAAGGACTTGCAGAATTAGTATAAAAGAAATCAGTTCATTGTACTAGAGTCAGTCGAAGCCATGGACACCAGCGAAGAAACATCTCCCTTTTACAATGATCAACGCATTCGACATGTACTATCCCATTTTAACAACAATATTGAAAAGGCTTCAAATCTTCTCCACAGTTTGCTTATATCACATGACATTTTGACATGGAATGCTCAACGGGAAATCGTTTACATTGGTAGAGTTATACCGAACACAAATATTGTCAATCTGATCGAATATTGTGTATCCGAATACAATACCGACATTCCCAAACCGCCTGGCCTAAACGTTTTCGTGAGAGGGCTTGCAGAAGTCAAAGTCAATAAGAATCTCATTGAAAATCCTGAAGTACTTGCATTACTGGCACGCGAAGGAACAGAAGATACAGATTCGGAATATGAAAGCAGCGAAGACAGAAGCGCCGCGGAGAACTCCGAAGATGACGAGGAAGAAGAAGAAGAGGAAGAAACAATCTCGCAATATGACATTGATAAAGATGAGAGTCGATATATATTTGCTGCAAAGAAGAGGATATATTCGTTTATGTAAAAACAGATTGGTTGAAACAACCAATTTGATAGGGTTCTCTCTGACTCAAATGAATTTAACCAATTTGAATGGTTTAACTAACTGAATATTTTGGTTAAAATGACCTTAGTTGGTTGTTTAAACCAAAATATTTGGCTGTTTTAACCCATAAAAATAGGTCAATTGATGAGTCTGAGAGAACCCTATCAAATTGGTTGTTTTAACCATCTGTTTTTACAGTTACATTTGTAATTACTGTGAAAGCAAGGTGACTGGTGTACATTTAGCTATATGCCCCAAATGTTTGTGGCAAGACTTTTACAACAATATTCATCAATGTAAATTATGTGGCTTAGCATCACCTTTGGCTATATCACACAATATTGTTTTTTGTACTGCATGTCCGTATACTATTGTAACAGATGGCACTGGAGATAATATTATGATTGAGCTTAAATCATAACCACTATTTGTAACTTGAAATAAAAATCTCATAAACTCAATATTGTATGTATCGAAATATGTGTGCCCTCTTTTGTCTGTGGAATTGCATGCAACCTTTAATTACGCTTAATGGCTCCCACGCTTTTATCTATGAGCAGGTGGACAAATTTATTCAAGCTGTTAAGTTTAGTTAGTCCGCTTTATATCATCGTTCGAACTCCTCACTCGGTCGTTCTCTATGAAGTAAAGCCGTTCAATTATACTTTTTCTGCCAAGAAACATTATTTTGTAATTCATGCGTTCGAGTTCCACACTTGGCAATACTTTTTTCACCCCTTAAGCACCGAAAAAGCATTCGATATAGACTCGTGACAACACTAATTACACGCGTGACATATCAGCAAACGTATTTAATATTCAAAATGATCAAAATTTACTAAGCAACATGATATAATAATAGTTTACTGATTCATTTCACGCCAATATCTTAAATAACCTAGAATACACTTAGTTTCAGGAGTCAATATATTTTGACAATAATCCCATAATGCGTATAACATTGTTTCTGAAGTTCTTTTCAAATGTCTTAAATGATCTAAAGTATCTCCATGGTTGCGCAGTTTCAATACTCTTAGAACTTCTTCTTAGAACTTCTTCTTGCCATGGCCTCTTCACAGTATAGACTCCACCGTTCTTCTTCTGTTAGCATTAAGCAATCATGTTGTCTTTGACTGGGATGATCAATCTCGCAACCGCCACATTTCTCTTTGCAAAGTTTCTGGACTTCTCCCATCAAAGCATCGGTAAAAATGGTCTCAATCAACGGGAACAGCTTCTGATAATTAGCTACGGAGACTTCGTCTACATGGACATGATCCTTCCACTCTGCTTGTTTTGAAAAACGAGGATTATTTCTTCGAAAAGGCATACTCTTCTAAAGCTTCTAGCAAACGTTCCAAACCAAACCAAACAATTATCCAAGGCAGCAAACTCCACAAGCGAAACACTGTAGGCAAAGTACTGACTCTCACTCTGTTTGTCGCTTATATACTCGATGATTACCATACTAGTTACTTTCGTTCTTAACACACAGAGCCCCTTGAATACTAATTAAGTAATTCCGTTCGCCACGCGTTCGTCACACTAACAATACTAATTACTTTTTGTACGCAACGCTCTTTGTTCTGCCTCGGAAAACGCGCGAAGAAGAAGAGATGTCTTCGCAGACGTCCGACTGAAAATTCACCAATGAGGTTCAAGTTAGTGTACTATTCTATCCGTTAATCACCCAAAAGTGATCCGCATGTTGACCGAACATGCACCATTGTTTCACTTCTTAATGACTTTTTAATGAGGCGGCATCCCTTTGGGGCGTATAAGGGGGGGTTACCTACTGTTGTTTATCGTATAATTATTTGTATTTTTACGTCCGTTTTGATCGTTATTGTGTTTTTGAAAGATGTCAAGCGTGAAGAAAACATCGAGCATTACACAGTTCAAACTGTCAGTTTAAAACTTCTCAATTGAATATTCAGTTCAAGCCTGAAATTATACTAAAACAATTAGTCACCTCAGTCTCGGTGATTATCGTTATATTTACCTCGCCGCTTTGCGGCTCGGTAAATATCCAACGATAATCACATCGACTTCACTGACTAATAGTTAAATGTATACTGTCCAGGGGAGGGGCACGGTTCGCAGTGACATCGCTGGCACCAACACTTCTTTTTCTATCGTAAATTTAGCTTGTGAATGAAATGATCCAAAACAGCATTTGTTACTTTCTAATGAATAATAATTTTATTTTAATACTTCTTTTATTTATTGGTTTAGCATTGAATGTGATATTAAATCTTTCTATTGTCTCAAATCTGCCAAAGTTGTTTGAACAAGAAGGATTTCATCAAACATTAATAACATACTCAGTAATTCTGGCATTTGCTCTATTACTCACTGTCTTTGGAACGCTGGGTCTTCTGCTCGTGTTGATAAATGCTGCCTACGCTATTCATAAAAAGATGATTGCCTGTCTTAAAAGAGCTCCTACATCATTCTTTGTCACAAATCCAGTTGGTCGCATAATGAACCGCTTTTCACAAGACATCAACAACTTGGACGAGCTACTACCAAATTATTTTATTAACTTTTGCCAAAATATTTCACCAACGTTAGCAAGCCTTGTTTTGGCGCCCATGGCAAATATCATTTTACTTCCCCTCACTCTTGTATGTGTTGTTGGAATGTATTTTATATCAAAATTTTATCTTCACTCTGCCATGGATCTTAAACGTTTGATGTTAATAGCTGCTAGTCCATTGTATTCTCATTTTTCCACAACTATGGAAGGAGTTAGAACTATTCGTGTTCATAACAGACAGAGAGAATTCACAGATGATGTTTACAGGTAGTATTAACACTTTAATATTACAGACACATTGTTAATCATTGATAAATGAGTTATGCAATATATATATACATTATATATGTAAACCTTATCTTGGGTAGAATATTCGCGTCGACATAACTGAATACCGGTGCGTAATTTTTATCTAAATGATCGTATCTACTATTGTCCTGTGACAAGGTACACAATTCCTGTCACATTTTTAATTACTATCTGTCATCAGTTTCCTTAAAAGTTTTTGTTATCTTTAATTAGAGTGAACTTACACAGATACACATTTGTTGATTTAGTTTAATTAAATCTATCATGATTTAAGCCAACGAGAAGCTTCGAGTAATTTATATTAGTTGTTTATCTATATTTCGTAACGAACATTTAAAGTCGAATTCCTTCTTAAATACTTTATGAAACTGTAAAATAATATAACGATTATGTAGCTTATGATATCTCCTATCTTACCATGTCAATTTAGTCAAGAGCTTTAATAATTTACTATACGCAAAAACTTTTTAAATAATTTAGCCTGCGTAGCGGCTCTCGAAGGGGGGGGGGACCTCCTAGGGGGGGAAGCAAAAACGCGCGCGAGGGGGAAGAGCGAAAACGCGCGCGAGGGGAGCGCGCGGGGGAGGGGAAGGGAGAGCCTGCAGGAGGTCTACTGTTTTGTCGTATCCACCCACGGTAATCTAATTTTCAATAGCTGTCAAAATTAACCAATAGCAGTGATTGTTTACATTTGCAAATTTACTCACCTGGAAATATAAACGTTCACCTGGATGTCGGCGAAAGAGAATATAAATCCACGAAAAGGACGTCAAAAATTGGAAACATATCAAAACAAATGTTGTCGCTTGTGCAAGAATTATTTACGTTTAAAGTACGGATCATAATTATCTTTTAGATCGTACACGAACATATTTAAACCAAGTCAAAGAAAGGAAAGCTTTAGAGATGTGATTGCTGAAGGACTGAAGTCTGTGGGAATATCGATATATCCATCTCCATCATTTTTGCAAGTAGCTTGCAGTACGTGCGCAAGAAAACTAAGAAATCTTGTGGAGATGTACAAATCGATATCGATAGCATGATAAACATGATGATCGATATCGATCTCGATACCGTGATAAACATGATGTAAATCCCGAAATCGCATGCGTTACAGTGAAGAGAATGGTAGCCGAAGCCGTCTGCACTCCAGAGTCCAGAGAGAGAGCAAACCCTATTCGGAAATCTTCACGCAAATTATCTCCTGGCGCAAAAACATCATCAAGGAAGAAATCACTATTTGAAAAAGAAGACGAACATACTACCAGTGCCAGAGATGCGGCTTACAGACAGCAATCTCAGGAAAATGTAATTTTATCAAGACTGAATATCGATGATTTAGACACAAGTAAGAATTCGCAAATAAAAGAGGTTATCGCCTATCCTTCAGGAAATATTGTTGTGAAGAGTAACTTTGATCCTGAGGTAAAGTCGTTAATCATGAATATTTGTCTTTCCCGTTGGAGCACAGCTGTAGGTACACTGTTTCGCCACGATGAATTATTAGGAGAACTTCTAGCTCAGATCAGTTCTCGAACAGAACGTGAATTTAAGTGTTACAGCAAGTTCGAAAGTTGTCTAAAATTTACGACACCAGACCAACTTGCGGCCTACACCAACAAGCTCCTTTGCAAGGAAGTGTCACTCCAATGTCCTATATATAATGCTGTAATAACAGGCGCTTGCAAAGCATCTTCATGCTGCAATGAAATGGCATCAACTAATGCCATCGCTCTGGCTACATCAGCCATTGTAAGGGTTGTAAACCCCAAGATGTCTGCAGTGGCTTATAGAACTTCCACAGTTTTATTTCACAGTGGAGTTAGTCATGTGGACCTCCAGCGTTTGAATAGCGTAGGAATTTGCATGTCTCCGGACAGCGTGATTAATATGCACGAAAAGATGGGTGAAAACTTTGACTCTGCAGCCAAAAAATGGAAAAAGGAGATAGAAGAGAACAAGTCAACCTTGTTGTTTATAAAGGAAATAGAGGGGAAGCTGGTAAACCGCATGAAGGATGACATGCACTTGGACATGGATCTAAACCTGGATGAGGACTATACCCCAGAGATGTATAACAAGGCAATGGAGTTGCTGGAATGTGAAAGACAGAGTATGGATGAAGGTACATTGAATGATGATGTCTTAGTGGCAGTAAAAGCAAGGTTGCAAAATGCAAAACTTCGAAGCTACAAGTAAGTTTCTACCACATCCTAGTTGGTTCTTGATTACCTAAATTTGTAAAAAGGTGTAGCAATTTTGAGAGTTTCTTAATTAAAAGTCTTGAACTCGAACTAACAGGAGTGCTATAAGTAGTTACAAATTGTTTTCTTAAAAGGCAAGATGTGACAAAAATGTACACCATAAATTGAACAGCCATGTAACCTTATTTATAGTTCAGTACTTATTTCCTTGTTTTTTCATTTGAGGTAAGGGTGGTTATTACTGTAATCACAATTTCTAATGTGCAATTACTGAACTGAACTTATTATTTTCTTTTGTTAAGAATTGTATCAGATAACATTGATCATAATGTTTATGCAAGAATTCAAACTAAATATCATTCCAACCGATCAATTCATTGTACCCACCAGTATGCTGTACGGGATAAAGTTATTAATCCAACCCTCAAAACTATAGCACCACAAGTACACCCTGATGATCTTCAGGTGTCAGCTCTCCTGCCCGATAGAGGTGTACAACAAAATATGATTAACCAGTAGGCAGTTCTTGTTAGTAGAATAGTAACAAAGTATATACCGGCTTTCAAGAACTAACAGAAGGATGTCATCTGCCACATACCACATCCATTCTCAGGAGAAATGTCTGCAAAATCTGACATGGTAAGCATAATGTACCTTCAAGTTAATATTATTTCTAATGTTTGGTTTGCAAGGAAATAAATAAATGTTTAAAAACATATATATCCAGTATTTTATTTAAGCAGATCCTTTTGATATACTCTTCTAGCTTTCTGTGGGGTCTGAAAGAATCATTTAATAACTGGGAGTAGAAAATTTACATGAAGGAAAGTCAGAACTTTGATATATATATATATATATATATGGTTAATTAAACATTTTATTAAAGTTTTATTAATTGTCCATGAGTTAATAAAAAGGGGGTCTGGATAAACCGAGCAAGAATTCCAAAGCTTTTACATTACAATATGTTTATTTGTTTTGTGCGAGTAGTGTTCCCTTGGAATGGAATTTTACAACCCTAATTTGGCAGCTGAAATGGCCCAAATCTTAAAATTATGTTCCTCGTGTAACATGGGATGATGAAGAAATACTCCTTTCTCATGTACCAGTACATGGTGACCAATTATTTTAGGAACGGGGAGAGTGAATATGATAGATTGGAAGGTCTCCTTTCAGAGCATGCTGACTGGCATGCAAAAGTTACACTGTACAAAGTTATAGTGTGAGGTGCAAAATTTAAGAATTGGTTCATGGTTTAGCATTCTCCACCAAGTTATGAATGCACACAGGAAGTGGGAGAGTATAAAAAAGCTTAAGAGATGCTTGAGGTGATAACCCATTTTTGAGTACTCTCCTTGTACTTTCCAAGTACATCCAAGTACAACTCAATGAAGCTAGCTAAACTATGGACTATTTCCCTTATAACATAGCATTGTTTTGACAAACCATACAAACTGACAAATTGTTTCAGCTGTCAGTCTGTCATGCTTTCTATGTTTGTTGCCAACTCTTTGTTGTGCATGGCTAAATTATGTAACTGACAATCACAACATACCATTACCTGTAATATAACTAATAATCAGGCTTCATGATAAAGATAATTTAGAAGTTCAAATTCAATAATAGGTTTCATAATTATCTTGGTATTTGTAGACATAATTCAATATGTTTATAAAAGAAGAGTCTGCTGCTGAGATTGGAACTAGCAGAGCCAGTATGAATAGGTGTGGCAAAACAAATGCAGCAAAAGGAGTGCACGATCACTACAATGAATATAAAGATTTTCACAGCAGAGAGGTTGAGGCACATGCCTGTGCCTCATTCATGGACATGTGTGGGATGGTAAACATTGAAGGTAAATAATGTACTAAAGTAAATTAGTCTTGTAGTTTTAATTTGCTATTTTCATTTGATGATATATTTTAGAACTCACATCAAGTTTTACAAGAATTATATTTGTAAAAATGATTTTTCACTTGATCTGAACAATATTTCTAGTAAGTTATTTTTTAAGAGTACTTAAAAGAGTACTTGGTAGAAATATTTTTAAATTAAAAAAACATTTAAAAATGTTTAAAAAACATTTTAAAATGTTTGAGTTACTACATATCAATTTTCCATTTATTAATTATGTTCTTTTTTGTATTCTTTAGATGTACCACGTTGTAAATTTCCAGACAAAAGATACTGACCAACATGCTCGGTCTACCTGGTTATTTGAAATGTACAAGAAGCATGTTGAGACATATGTATTTTCTTCTGATGTATCAAATCTGGTGGAACAAACAGGTGTTCTGGATGAGAAACTAAATCAGAATGAATTCCAATGTCGTTTCCCTGGATGTGATAACACATAAACACTACACTCAAGAAGAGTTAGGTACATAATTTTCAACAACATGGAGTCATTATTATTTAAAAGTTTAATAAAGGAATATCACCAAACATTTAGTGCATTCTGTTTTACTGTGGTGTATAGAAAAAACTAGATTAACATCTGGTTTATCATTTCTAAGAGTATCAAATCAGCACAAATCATGTGAACTAAGCATGGGAGTAGAGGGGGTGTAATCCCATAATTTGACATTTAAACAAAATTGCGAAAATTCCTAATGTACGTGTGCTTACCCTAGGTGAATAAGTGTCTGAAGCACTTCCTCCAGGACCATATTTAAATCTTTGAAATAGTGTTTTAAGCCAACACCTCAAATTCAAAAAATCTGATAAAGATATGACAAAGATCCAAATATACTTTTCGCAATCAATATACGATTGAAAAATTATTACTTTATTTCAATTTGGACAAACAAGCATTACAAAACCATTCCAACACGAAAAAGCTATAGCTTGACTCTGTAACTACCCTGCGGTACTTGTGTGATGGTTGTAAATACATATACATGTACTATTATGTGATTTATTTTATCTTCACAGACTAAATACAGTTCTATACACATTTATTAGACATGAAAGGCAATTTCATTCAGATTATGTTAATATAGATGCCCCACAAGTCGAGGAAGACGCTGTAAAAGAGGCCAAAGAGGACTTCATGTTCAATTATCACCAATCCAAATTGATGATTGGACTCATCCTTATGTCATTTGAAGATGCTATAAAAGAAGGGGATGGGCAACGTTTGTTTGAGATCTACAAGCTATTCTTACTCATATACAAATCTAATGGCATACTAAGTATGCATATGCCACTCTTCTGTTTCTGGTAAAGATATGTTCCATTTTTTCTGAGTATGAGGCAGACAGATTGAAATGGAACAGGTTCTACAATAATCATGGAGGCAAAGGAAAGAATATTCCCCTCGACCTTAAGAAGGAACATCAAAACAGGCAACTGAAGAAAATGTGGAGGGCCCTAGGACCAAATTTGAATGAGAAGAATGCTGCTCGATTAGCTTGCACACTAAATTCAGTAGAGTCTATCATGCAGTCTATTGACAAGGATTGTAAAGTGAAAGAACGGACCTCCTATCGTGCAGTGGCAAAGAAGGAAGAGGCTGTGTACCAAATTATTAAAGACTTGGTTACTAAGAATGTGTTTGCCAAAACACCAAGGAAGAGAGGGTCATCCATCAATTCCCAGGTTTAGTTCAAACCTTCTACCTGGCTTGGACTACAGAGATTTAAATAGATGGATGAGGGATCACATCAGTAACTGGAAGTCAATTTATCTTAGTTAGACAGCTAAATGCTTATAGTTGTTAATTATTCCCATAATTTTTGTTTATAATTTCCTGTTTTTGTTTTCATTGAAATTTTATAATCTTGCAGTTCCTGGCAATACAAAATTTTGTATTTTAAGATAAAACAGCAAAAATACATTCGTAAATGGCCACCAAGTTAATATTCTTTCATGTGCATAAAAATTAGCCTTTTTGACCTTGTGTTAGAGTAAATATTCTTTTGAACTTTGTACATGAAAATTAGTTAATACAAGCTATTATTAATATGTATATTTAACAATTAGACAACGAGCCCACGTTTTCTATGAGCAGATAGCCAATGAGGTGGTGTCGAGTTGATTATCACTCATAGAAAACAAGGGAGAGTTGTCTAATTGTTTTAGTAAAATTTACAAGTTTCTTACCCAATAAATAACTTTTATTTCTCATTTTTAATGACAACAGTAAATGTTCTTTCAAAATCATGTGACATTTACCCCACAGATTTCTATCAGCGGATAGTAACTCCTGCGATAGCCAATCAAAATTGAGGATTTGTGATAGAAACTAGTCAATATTTATACTAAAAAAGAATATTAAATTGGCAGCCATTAATTAATAAGATCTATGGGATAACTAAAAATTCTAAACTACAGTACTAACTTTTCTGTTGCATTATTGTTATCCTTCAAGGTAATTGTAAATAAAACACTATATTACCTGTATATACATTGTATATTACATGGTGTAGAAAATGTCATGTCAAAACCTCTGGGAGTTCATCATCACTATCTGAGAAAAATTCATTAGAATTATTCACATCTACCTCCTTTAGTGCTTCCTCAATATCCCACAAATCTGTCTTCTTGCTTACCTTGCTTTGTATCAGCAGTTTCATTGACTCATCAAAATTTGGGATGTCCAGAAAAATTTCCTGAATAACTTCTAATATTTTAATAGCGTTCACAAGTGAAGATACTGGGCAGGTATCAAGTATATCACTTATGGTGAATATCCTGGAGCAGTTCTTAACCACATCATCCACTAGTTGAGCTGAAAAACAGTGTCCTGAAACATCGTCTAATAAAGAATTGCCTTGTGACAGAGCACGCTGGATTTCTTCAAGGTATCCTCTAACATCTGATACATCTTCGTCAGTGACAGGTCTTGTTAGGTTTGGCAATTTGTCAAATTCAGATGATGGAGGAGTATCTCTCTCAAAACCAGGGGGAATAAATTGGCAGTCTCCTTCTTGGCAATCACATGATGCTGAACAGTTTTTGCAACATAGATGTGGTGGTTGCAAGGACTGTATGCCCTTGTCAATAACTTTGTATGCAGCAACACGCAATTAACCATCTGTCTTCACAAAGTACTTTACAGATGCTTCACACTGAGACAGTTGCTGGCCATGATAAATGATTCGTGTATGGCTTTCTAGTCCATTTCTGCCTGCTCTATCAAATTCTTGGTGCTGGTTAAGAATATTTCTTGCTGGTCCAATGTTGATGATATATCTAATGTCGGGAATGTTTACTCCCATACTGAGGGCTGATGATTCAACAACAATTCTTATTTTTCCAGAAGTATCCTTCACCTATAATTATGAAATAGACAGAAAATATATAATTATTAATCTATTGTTCCTGTATTCGCAGTTGTCTCTGTATCCACATAACCAAAATTAACCTAATATAATTGCTTTGTTCTTTGAAGATTTGATAAAGAACAAAATATTTGTGCGATTTCAGCTTTCTTTAAAGTAAACTGTTTTAAAATAATTATTAATTTCCATGTTTATTTTTGCATGTAAACAAACGTTTACAAATTGACGGGTAATCTGTAATCGCTCCTAACACTATTAGTCTATTATACTACGGTTATATAAAATAAGGCATTATTAAATCATACAGAAAGACTAAGTATATGATCTGAGAGCAAATATAAAAAATAAATATTTTCTGCTCACCTTCTTTTAGAAACGACCGTAATATTGCAAGCTCTCCATAAGTCGCACGGAAGGCTAAGCTATCGTGTTTTCCTTTAAATTTTCCATCGCTGTTGGGCATAAAAATAGGTAAATTATACGGAAATCAGTGATAAATGTACGCCAGATACATTTAGACAGCCTTTAGCAATCAAATTGATAAATATCTGTTCCCAATGAATCCGAAGTCGAAGACGTGTGTTGCATTTTTGAATTTCATACCGCCAAGCTAATTATACAAAATAAAGATTGAAGAATTGACCCAGACTTTTCACAACAACAATTACTTCAGTTGCTTACCTTTTCACACCCCATGTCTGTATTGTATGCGTTTCATCTACGACACACGCTGCCAGGTTTTCGCTGAAAGTAGAAGGTTTTTCAACTCCTCGATAAACCTCGCGTCGGTAACATTCTCTGCAGATCCATACACAATAGGATATTTACCACTGAAAATATCGTCCATACTGTTGTCAATGCAGTCCCCAATAGAGCACGCTGCTATTACCATTGACTTGAGCTCTGATATCTGGTCGGCAATAATACTTCGTAAAGGTACGATGACAAGAACATAACTTTGCTGTGTGAAGAATGCCAGCGACTGAAATATCAGACTCTTCCCAAATCCTGTGGGCATAACAGCGAGTACATCTCTCTTCATAAACAAATGTTGTAAACACTTTTTTTTCTCATCCTTAAAAGTGAAATTAGGGCCTTTAAGCTCTTTTAAGGTGAGCAAAACTCTCGAGAAACATCCCTCAAACAACATCAACTCCTCATCCGCCATGTTCGTGTTCTGTGCCATGACGCGAATAATGAATAATTAGGATATCTGTAATTTCCAACCAATCACATTTCTCGTCCACTGAGAGGACGAGTAAATACGACAAAACAGTGGACTTCGTGCTGCAGGCTCTCCCTCCCCTTCCCCTCCGCAGTCCCCTCGCGCGCGTTTTCGCTTTTCCCCACCGGACGAATTCGATAACTAAAAAAGCAGGTCTAGTTCTTTACCTGCCCGGTTCCAAACTTCCAAAACAAGCAATGTTTGCTATACTTCTCTCAAGTTTCTCAGGATAAAGGACGAAATTATGAGAAGGGGAATGGTAGCATCAGCGTTTCGTGCCTTACTGCCAATGATGAATAGACCTCTTTCATAATGGCACCCAAATTAAATATTATTTTATGTATTGTTTAGTAAACGAGCAGCAGTGTTTTATCAGATTTAGAACACGAGGGCGTAGCCCGAGTGTTTTAGATCTGATAAAACACGTGCTGCGAGTTTATTAAACGGCTTCAAACACGACCCATTTGATAAGTTCATTGGCGTAGTAATTTTGAAAATCGATGTTGTCTAAGCCGAGAAAATCAAAGAGAAAGTTTATGTAAATCCGGACGAATCTTTATCACATTTAAAGACACGATACGGTCGTAATTTTGTTTTGTCTTTTCCTCATGAATTATTAATGAATGTTTGAAGTAGTATTTAAAACACGAGAAGGAACGTTTTATCACATTTAAAATGCGAGCGCGCAGCGCGAGCATTTTAGATATGATAAAACGCGAGTTCGAGTGTTTTAAATAGCTTCAAAAACAATTGATTGTAATCACTAGGGAGTGTACTGGTTTCTATTAGAGGTAAATTGGGTTGATTTAGAACAATGTAAATCGATTTGTTTTGGATTCGCATAGTTGCAAATTAGCAGGAATTTTATATAAAGTTCGTAGAGACTTTATATAATTTTCATGCTGATTAGTATTCCTGGATTTTATCAGGTATAAAAGCCTTCCGCGTGACTAAATACGGAAATGTGATTGGACAATTTGGTTAATGAATATTAATGAGTTTTTGAAATTCATTTAAATAGCCTTTCTGACCTCGTTCGTGTGTCTGTAATTCCAAAGAATCTTTGCTTTGTAACGATGCCCGAAAGGCTAATTTGCATGCATATAAAAGAATATTTAGACTGGCCGCCATTATGAGAGAGATCTATGACTTGGTTAATTCAATTAACCATTCATGCTCACGATGACAAAATCTCACAGGTCTACAATTTGACCGGCACCGTGTACACTTCAAAACAGATGACAGAAAAATGACCGGTACCTTCAAAAATGACCGGTCCCTTCATATGTCATTAAATGCTTGAAAATTATTATTAAAGCAAATATTTTATTTATAAGTCTCTAAAAAACATTAACGAAAAGGACATTGTAGCAAGATACCTTAAATATTATGAATTGTCTCTTGTAGTAATGAGATTGCATTTTAATATTTTAAGCTGGGCTCTTATCTTTATTTTACATTTATTGAAACTCCCTCAAAGCATACTGATAGTTCAAATCATAGTCAATCGAGATATGGTCTGGAAACTTGTTGTTCGTCTTTATGCAATTTATGCACGGTGCACGGTCACTGAACCTATTGTATTTTAGTATAATGAAGCAATCATCCAATAGAATCGTTTGGGTTTAATCTCTCAACCGTGTTGTTTAAATATTAATAAACCTAAAAAAAGGATGTGCACGGTGTAAGGTACGGTTCAACATCAAAACGTAGCTCATTATAGTCGCTTTGAAGTTTGCCGAGTTTCCAGACCATATCTCGATTGACTTTGTTCAAATCATACAATAATCAAAGATCAACCATTCTTATTAGTAAGTGCTTGTAATTGAAATTAATGGAATAAGTTGTTCTCAATTTACCTTGCTGAAGTTAAGTAATTTTTGTAAGATTTCCATGATTTATCCTCTCAAAAACATTCAAATGAAAATTTCTAAATGACATATTGCTGATTTTATCATGATAACATTCTCGTTTCTTTAGTCATATCGACAGCCACGATCAAGCCTTGTTCGCTTACTACACATCAACGCGCTGGTTTTCAATTACTTTGGATATTTTGTGCGTCATATATACAGCTATCGTCAGTGCTACTATTGTGTTTTCAATGACAGATTCTTCCAATGTTGGTTTGTAGATCATTCTTCTATCTTTGTTCCCACGATATTTCTTACCCAGCTCCCATAGTTATTTGTAAATATTTAACGATCATATCATTTCCCCCTATTGCGCTCTCATTTTATATGAGCACATACAGGTGTATGAGCCAACGATGCGTGAAGTGCCGAGTTGCCTATGAGCTGCAGGTAGACGTTTGTGTAGAAGTTGCTTCGTTTGGCACAACTATAGAATACCCCGCAAGGTTAACTATCAAGAAGTACTGCCTACGCGCCTACGCGCTTACGCGGTCTGTTGACTTCAGCAAAGCGCTAAGGTATTGATGTATTAAGAATATTTGGTCAATATACATGTGCGTTTTATTAAGGTTCTAAATAGGATGACTTCGCAAACCTCTCTGCAAAACATACACCAGTCAACCATTGTGTTGCTACTGAGAAGAAGTTGGGCTTGGATCTGGTTTTGTTCTAAATCAGCACACCGCCAATAAGTGAGCTTCATAATCTCGTTTATGGTGAGACTCTTGTCAAACCAGGTGTTGTTGCGTATGCTACGTTCCACCCTGTGTTGCTTCGCTGTGTCAGATTTACGACACACGTACTTGAAACCATCTGATCTGTCTTTGCAACTTGTCCATTCCATTGCTTTACTGCAAACAGGACACAAAACTTCCCGTGCAAGTAAACCGATGTCTTTCAACCATTCTATCATTACTTGTTTGTCGCATAAGTAACTTTTAATTAAATCGTCATATGTGAGATGAGGTGTCTGGCCTATTTTCATTCGTTTTCTTTGATAGCTTGAGTGACCGGCATCAACATGTACGTCACATTGCATGTTCACATTATTATGTAAAAAGGATAATGAAATTGATTTGAATAATAATCGTCTGTGGTAGTCTGCTCTGCGTCATAATGAAACTAGGCTTTAGTCAAGAAATGTTTACCTGTTGAAATGGGAATTATACGGCTAACCTCAGTATTGTTTTAATTTGGCATGTGATATACTTTTGAATTAATATATGCGTAAAAACACTATGGCTTTTACTGGGAAATAGGTTGTTTGCAGTCATGTGACTACAATTTTATGGGACTACAAACACAAAAGCAAATGACGGGAAAATAATGATATTATAATAAAATTATTTTGTTAAATGCCCTTCATGTGCGCTGAAGTGAAACCTATTGCAAACAACCTATTGATAATCACTTGATGTTGACTAGTTTCTTTGTCTGATAACTATAGCTTGTGTTTTTACACGATACGATTGAAGTGGAAACCGGCCTTAATTATTTTCATTGTAAGATATATTGTAATTATATTGTTTTATTTAACCTGTATGAGAATCGTAAATTGCCGAGTTGGTAATCGAAGGGACTTTTTGGACCGAATGGAAAATTTCTTTTGTGAATTTCTTTTTTTCAGAAGCTTCCTTTCTTTCTTTCTTTCTTTCCTGGCTGGGGGAAATTGCACTCTTGAGGTTAGGGTTAGCGTTAGGGTTAGGGTTAGGGTTAGGGTTAGGGTTAGGGGTTAAAACGGCTAAATGGAATGGCCTTTATGAAATGGTATGCCTTTATGAAATGGTATGCCTGTAGGCGCGTAGGCCAGTAGGCGCGTAGGCCAGTAGGCGCGTAGGCCAGTAGGCGCGTAGGCCAGTAGGCGCGTAGGCCAGTAGGCGCGTAGGCGAGTAGGTGTGTAGGCTAGTTGGTGTGTAGGCCAGTAGGCGCGTAGGCCAGTAGGCGGGTAGGCCAGTAGGCGCGTAGGCCAGTAGGCACGTAGGCCAGTAGGCGCGTGGGCCAGTAGGCGCGTGGGCTAGTAGGTGTGTAGGCTAGTAGGTGTGTAGGCCAGAGTAGGCGCGTAGGGCTGTAGGTTGTTCATTAAAACGGGTTGCTTTGCTGGCGGGGTATTCTATAGTTATTCCTTCGTTTGTTTATCGATGAGGCTATATTTTGTCGGAGGATTGGAGATGGGTGGTTAGATAGACCGTTTTGTTTCTGGTATGGCTTGAATGTTCCGTTTGTTAATTCGAATGTTATATCGACCGTGATCTTCAAGCCAAAATTCTTGAAAATACTGGATAATTCTTTTCTTGACAAAACAAGAACATAATTAACCAGTATTTTCGATAATTTTGGCATGAAAATTACGGCGCAAAATTACGACCTAACAAACGGAACATTCAAGCCATACCGGAAACCAAATGACGAACCGCTTTACATCAACCGTCTATCTAACCACCCACCTCCGACAATTATATGCAACCAAGAAATGTTCGACGCGGCCGACCCACTATACAATGACGCTCTTTACACCCTCAATCAAACTACATAAAATATTCAACCGCCACATAGTACGGATCAGCTATTATAAAATGACATGTACACAACAAGCGCTCTGATTGGTCAATACCTGAGTTTGGATAAGAGTATCCAAACACGGGAGTTTTGAGGTCGATCTTGTACACACAAAAAGCAACTGCCAGGACACTAACCTTATATTGGTGAAACCGGCAGAAATCTAGAAATCAGACTAGCTGAACACATAGCTGAACACCACGTACTGTACAAACAAAGCACGATATTGACTGCGACTCGTCTGAATGTATCGCCTTTAACACAAACTACAAACAGCGACTTACACTAGAAAGTTGGTATTTAATTCTAATTAGAATAGAAAAATTTTCCTATACTCAAATTTAATTTTTTTTCTCAGCTTTTAGCGCTGTTACAATCTTATATGCAGTCAATAATATCCAGTCATCTCAGTACATGGTCAGGTTATTCGCAGAAGTTCATTCTCAAATGACGTCAGCTGAACGCACTCTGGCCTACACTAAAATAAATGCTGAAAAAGGACAAGATGTAAAGAAAGAGCCAGCGGAAAATTGGCCTCATTCTGGCGCCATACAGTTTAAAAATGTTTCACTGTGGTATTACGAAGATGGTCCAAAAGTTTTAAATAATTTAAACTTTGAAATAAATGCATCAGAGAAGATTGGCATTACTGGACGAACAGGTGCTGGAAAATCATCCTTAGCAGCTGCGCTTATGAGAATGGCTGAGACGGATGGCGAGATTATTGTTGATGATGTTAATATTATGAAGCTCAATGTTGTTTCCACTCGTAGAAATATTTCCATTATTTCTCAGTCTCCAATTTTAATAAGTGGTTCAATCAGAGTGAACTTAGATCCTTCAGGAATGTTCACGGATTCTGAGATTTGGGATGCTCTAGAACGGATGCAGATAAAGTCTGTAATTTCTAAATTACCACAGCAACTTGAGAGCTTAATTATTGGATCCAGCTCGAGTTTCAGTGTTGGAGAAATACAGTTGATACATTTAGCACGTGTTTTACTAAAAAAGAGTAAAATTATTATCCTTGACGAAGCAACTGGCAAGGTGGATGAGAACACCGATGACATAATTCAGAGAATCATTCGTAAAGTGTTCAAAGATTGCACAGTCATTACTATTGCACATCGACTAAGCACAATTCTCGACTGTGATCGAATAATGGTGTTGGATCGTGGTGAGATTGTCGAATTCGATAAACCAGATATTTTGTTGAAAAAAAAGGATGGGATACTACAGCAACTGTGCAAAATATCGAATAAAAATTAGTAAAATATTTTTAAAATCTATATATTTGACATTGTGACACCAGCCAACATAGCCGATAAACGTGTGTCCATCAAACACAATTAATCCACAATTAACTAACTAATAATAATTCAATTACAGTGTCGTGCTAAAACATGATCTTATGGATCATTCCTATATATTGTGTGTGGCTATGACCTTAAAGAAAGTTCATTAAAAGGTTCAATTGTTAAAGGATACTCCAGCCAAAATACAAATGTAGTTCACATGAAAGATCTCACTGACTTCAGTTCATTCCTAACAATTTAGTTAAGAAGATATGGCTAGTTGAAGTTGGAGAATTTGTCCAATTTCGACGCCATATTTGTTTCTCAAATATGACGTCACTGAGTGATTCTATCTCGTTTTATGCACAAGAAGCTCCACTGCTTTCCTGTATGAGGAACTAAAATATTTCGACTAATTTTCGTCCAAAGAGCATTCACAACAGCTATCACTATGTGACCAAAACAACTCCACTGCCGAAATCGAAATAATTTATGTCTACCAAGAATAAAGAGGAACTGGGGTAAACATAAACTTGACTACCGTGCAGTTAAAGATTGGAATTCTTTAAATGAATCTATTAGAAATGCTAAGGATGTCCTAACTTTTAAAAAGCACTATTTTAATTATTTTAAGACTGTTGGTATCTGATAGATTTAATTACATGTATATAACCTAGATTTTTTACTATTTTATACTTTTAATGCTTTTTAATCTAATTGTCCTCCATTTATATATACAGTATTAACTATTTATATATTATTTTACATTTGTTTATTTTTATAAAATTGTGTTAATTATTTTGTCAGGACCTCTCTGAAATTCACCTTTGGTGAGAGAGCTTCCTGAAATTAAATATTGTTCATCGTCATCATCAAATCACTCAATGACGTCATATTTTCAAAACCAATATGGCGTCAAAATTCTCAAATTTTCAACTTCACTAGCCATGTCTTCTTAACTAAATTGATAGGAATGCTGAAACTTTGGAAATAAACTAAAGTCAGTAACATCTTTCATATGAACTACATTTGTATTTTGGTTGGACTATACCTTTAAATAAATAAATTAAGATTTCTTCATTTGGGCACATCATTATATAGAGCTATAGAGCTAAGAACACGTTTATCTACGCTTTCGTAAACCATTTTAGACGATTTTTTATATGTTCCATTTTACTGTAGTCTTTTTAAGATAGCATGTACTATAAATATATGTATATATCTTAGTTAAATTTTAAAGTAAATCGACATTTTTTTTAAAAATGTGAAATTCAGTCCACGTTACACATAAAAATGGCGGTTTCTATTTCTTCCAAAAATTATCATCCCTTTGTTTGGCATGAGATAGCGTTTGACGCGCCAGACAATCACGGCTTGCAAATGAAGACTCAGACATACAATCACTTTGTTTGTCGTTCTTATTAATAACTCTTATTAATTAATAATTTACATTGTAAATATTTTTGTGTAATTCAGCCCTAAATGAGCTTCAATACCAGTATTTAATTAATAAATGATAACAAAACAAATATTCAAAATTCCTAATTGTTTTTGAAGGTGGTGTTGGTCATCTTGATGATATCCCTTAATTCTGTTCGATTACAGATATGCTTTAATTGGAATCTATTGTGCTTTGTCATTGGTTACTGTCGCTAAGGAGTCACGTGAGATATGCGCGCGAGCCAAATAGATCACTCGCAAACAAATCTTCAGAAGAGATACAACTAGAAAAGCAATGGCAGAAAATTGTTGCATCAAACCCGCACGACGGGGGAGACAGATATGTGGATACTGAAAAATAGACCCTTCCAAGGTTTTTACCGCCATCTTGAAGGGGGTGCAAAACTACTGGGACGAGTGCGCGGTCGATATGGAAATGCATATGGCGGACATGCATGAGTAACGATATTCGCCATGAAGTAAATGGTTTGAACCTAGGAGTATGAGTAGGTGTGTGAAGCTGATCGTCCAGGATGTTGCAGTCTTGAGAATTAAAGACTATTGTTGGTGGCTGACGTTTCAGCGGCGTCAGTGGCGGTTATCTTCTGTGTCAACTAAAGCGTGTTTGTCAGATTTGCCTATATATATATATATACATCTGGTGCATTACGTCATAGTTTGTTTGTGTCATAATTTGTGTGAGTTAGTTTTTTTCGTCATGCATGGGCCAGTATTGTTCGTCATCGGTTGTTTGTGTCATAATCAATGTATTGTTTGTCGTAGGGCTATTGTTCGTTGGTGCGTGCGAAGAAGTCTTTTGTATGGTGTCGGTAATTGTTGTGATCTGTTCCATGTTTTTATACCAACTTTCTAATGTAAGTCGCTGTTTTTAGTTTGTGCTAACGGCGATAGATTCAGCGATAGATTCAGCAATAGGTGTAGAAGTAAAGTAAAGGCGATACATTCAGCTCCTGCCCAAATTTAAATGGGGGCCCCCCAATAATCAGGACAAGCGTAGCTAAATTTAATGTTTTTTTCCAATGGTATTGGTACGATTATAGAAGTTAAGAGAGAAGCTACTTAAGGCAATCTACCTACGGGCTTCTTCTACACGGGTGTAGCCTGCAATGCCTGAAGTATTAGCCAACCCCTAAACCCGAGTGTTATATTGGTTCCCAGACCCTTCTGTCAGTACTAGGCAGAAAAAATGGCGTCACATGGTATAACCCTAATCCTAACCTAATCCCTTCGACTGCCAATTATCTCTCTCTACTACCAATTTCCCTTTGTTACCAAGGCAACAAAAAGGACCGCCAACAAAAAAGACTGCCGTTAATGCATATATATATTATATTTATAAAAAAAATAAACTGGTTGTAAGATGAGATTTAATTTCCTTGCAATCCCGTGATAAGGGACTAAACGCCTGTCGAGATTAGCACCCTCGCCCTCAGACCTTCGGTCTTTGGCCGACGACCGGATATTTTAGGCGACCGGACATTGTATTGGATTATCTCCAGCGCCTTCGGCGCTGGGAGGGCGCTTCGCGCCGTCCGGGCAAGGAGAAAGTACATCAGAAACTATTGCACGTATTTTACGACCTTACAACATACATGTAGGCCACAAAGCTATGTCTATGGCTACTTTGTGACATACTGACTAATGTGAAAGACAAAGAACAGCCTCGCGAAAGACATGGTGCAGTTTACAAGATCAAATGCGCCGACTGCTAGGGACACTTATATTGGTAAACCCGTTCTCCCTTTTCTGATGCTATTATTAATCGGTTACAAAGATAGTTTTGCAAATATGTCCGAGTATGTTATGCAGGCTTTCATTTGATGTATAGCATGAGTTGACAGAGTTACAGTAGTAGTTCAAAAGATATCGTCGTCGGAATATCTAATATATTTATCAGAGTTTGTGAATCCATCCCGAGCGTCGTTTTCGCTTTTTAGTTAAGCTGTTAGCAATCAGTGCAATATATATATATATATATTTGTAGGTATGTCATAGGCAGTTAATCAAGATTTCATTAGATACGTAAAATGAGTTATTAGAGTTAGTACTTCAAGAGATATCGTGGTCGGAACATTTTATACTTTGTTTGGAGAAAAGCAAAACGAAAACGCGAGCCTGTAAATCACGACATTAGCTGAAGGGCCTTCACTTTATCGTTTATTAACTCCTTGACTTGAGTGACGAAGGGCTTTCGTTCGAAACGTTGAAGAGACCTCTTACACATTATTTCGGCAGTGCACCAACCTTTAAGAGATCTGTATTTCTACACTGCCTAGTGCCTATGCACAGAACGCAGAACCGTCATAGTTTGTATAGTACTCTTCAGACTTAAATAACTATATGTTAGTGATACTGTATATATTGCTCAGAAATCTTTAGACACATTTTGAAATACTTAACAGAGAAATTTATGCTATATACCATTATAAATCCATTTACAAATTACAATTGCTGTGCAAGTTTGAAGTTTGTAGCTATCATAGAACAATTTAAATATTTGAATATAATTGCTCATAAATCTTTTGACAAATTTTGAAATACATCACGGAGAGAGTTGTACTATATACCATTAGAAAGCCCTAGTTGAACAACCACAACTGTGGTGTGAAAATGAAGTAGGAAAAATTTGAACTAGTGCGTAATATATTTTTGAATGTTTAGCACTTGAACAATCAATTGTGGTTTAAATATGAAGTAGTAAAAATGTGAAAGTGTGTAATATATTTTTGAATGTTTAGAACTTTCAAAATATATCATTTGATGACGTTGGAATTAAATCCATGCAGTTCAAAATATATACCATTTGTGCTTTATAATACTGCAGAATAGTTAACAATTATTCACCGAAGTGGAAGTGAATAGTGGTGGATATTTACCGAGACGCGAAGCGTCGAGGTAAATATCCAACCACTATTCACTGACACTGAGGTGAATAATTGTTTTAGCATATACCAAAACAAATTGATAAAAAATAAGTAAATTTCGGTTAGTTTCATTATAATGTGCGCAAGGTTAGTTTCATTATAATATGCCCTTTCCATATGGCTTTCCATATTTGGAGTTTGCCTGTCCATATTTGGAGTTGTTTATCAGTTTTGACAAGCTGACAGCACTGCCGGTCGTTTTGAAAACCTTTGGATTTTAACTGGATTTTTAAAAAAAACCACTGGATTTTAACTCAAAGGAAATATTTTAATACTGTACATGGGAAAACCTGAGGACAAAGGATAACTAATGAACTCTGGGTGAGTAAGCGACAATAATTGTTCTTTTCAAAGCGTTTTTATTTCGGTCAGTGCAATGACAATGTTTCATGTGTTTAGTCGTTGAATTTCCTTTAATTTATAAATATTTCTGTGTGTGTTTACTGTTATAAAATCGGTAGTATGTTTTCCAGGTCATTTGTTTAGTATTCAGTTCATTACTCGCCAGTTTCTTGGGCAGTGTATCGCGGTAATCTTTATGGCTGAAACCGTACTAATTATTTATGTTTTTGCTTGGTTTTGTTGTAACCGAAATTATTTTTAATGTTTGTAAATGTTATTAAATTCTATATGAAAGGCAATTCAAATTGTCTCAAACTATATAAAGGCAATTTATCGATATATGAACTACGGAGAACACTTTTCTTTCAAAATATTTGAACGAAAACTGACATGCAACAGTCAGTTCGTTGAATCAAGCTTGTTTTCGTAGCACTTTCTATTCTCTCTTTGAAACTTGTTTTTCATAAATATTACCTAAAATAATGTTCCTACATACAGTAATTGTTTTCTACCTGTCTGCTTTTACCAATTTCTTGCATTATGTAAAAAGAAAATCGTTCAAGAGAATGACACCATCTTGTTTTGCGAAACAGTGAATAGTGCAGGATATCCCGAGCTAGAGCAACCAATCAGATTGCGCGAAAAGCACTATTCACTGTTTTGGTATATGCTAACAAGTGTTAGTACAAATTTTGAGATTGCACGTACTTCGTATGTTATTATTTAATGAAATTATAAATACTATGCTTGATAATTAACCTATATACTGTACAGTGCTGGTAGTTTATGGTGCAAAAACATGCAGACTATAGCTGTGTTTACGACCTGGGCCTGGACTACAATTTTGTAGTATAAACAAGCATTACTGTATACAGCTGGTCAGTGCATATGTGCGCTGCTGTAGTGAATAAGGGAGAGCTCGGAGTAGATAGACAATCCATGGATGATTGTAAAGCTCATATCCTCAGAAAAATGAGTCCTGGACAAGAATCGAACCTGTAACTTTCTGATTGCCGGTGAGATGCTCTAACCATATTGTGCTACCGAGACTCAGATGGAGAGTGAGGATTCTATTGATATATGTCCTATACGGCTCGCATTTACTGCAGCAGTATATATATATATATATATATATATATATATATATATATATATATATATATATATATATATATATATATTATATATATATATATATATATATATATATATATATTTTCGCTTACCTCAAAACTGGTCTGCTACAACTTGTTTCATCTGTAAAAGAATCTTCAGGCAGTGACAATATCGAAAAGGGATGACCGCTTATTTATAGGCTTTCTGCCGGAAAGTGGGGGCGTATGTGGGGGACAAAGCATGAGGTCATGGCTTTGTTTGCGTTGATTACGCGAAATTTATTACGATGACGACACTGTGAAATTATTTCCGCTCTTTTGTTGAGTAAACTGTTCTTATTTTTTTCTTTTAAAATACAAAATTTTCTTCTAAACATAAATTGCATCGTTTTGATCCTCCTGTGTACGAAATAGAATGTTTTAGAATTTGCCAATTAATACTGAAATCTTTATTGTTTTCTTTCAATGTCCAAATATATTTCGAAAGTTCTGTGTCATTTTCATGCTTTTTATGTTGAAAAGATTTAGTGTGGTTGGCCAATCGCTCTTTGAATGTGGTTGCAGTCATACCAATGTAGTGTTTTATTTCGTTTGTGATGTTTACTGTCACTGTTGCTTTGTATACTATGTCTCTAGTCATGCATTGTTCTTGAAGCGGGCAAATGGTGTTCTCTCTACAACTGCAATTAGTAGCGTCCCTATCCTGCGGTTTGATGTTCCTAGCTATGCGTGCATTGTGCTTAGTGATTATTGACTAAACATTGTTCGTGCAGCTGTAACTTACTTTAACTGTATTTCTGTTAAAAATCTTATGGAGCTTGTGGTGCGGAGGGAAATGTTTGTCAATTAGGCTAAGGAAATTACGTCCTATGTTAGTGCTGACACTCTTGCTAAATGGTGGGTTGAACCAAATGATATTGCGTTGCCTATTCCTACGTGGTCGTTGCGGTGTATCATGAGTGTAGCTAAGTTCATGATTAAAGTTGCTGTGCCTAAGCGCGTTCTGATATAAGGGTGCAGATTCCTGAAAAGTTTGCTCATCTGACGAAAGGAGTTTAATGCGTTTGTTAATTGATGCAGGTAGTTGCCTTGTTATGCTTGGTGGATGGTTAGAGTGCATATTTATGTATAGCGGATCGTCATTGGGCTTCCTATAGGGCCTATAGTTTCCATTGTTAAGGTCGAAAGTTACATCTAAAAAGTTTACTATACGTAAATTTGATTCGGCGGTGATTTTTAGGTCAAATTGCTCGAAAATTTTGTGGAGATCTTTTCTTGTTTTGTCTGCTAAACGTGCTGATTTACTTTTTATGATAGCCAAACAGTCATCTCTATATAGGCCGATGCTTTCTTTGCCAAATTTCTTACTTAGGTGGTTTAAAATGAAAAGGCCTACGAGCTCACAAATTTCCGCGCCGTCGAAACTGCCCATGGTAACGTCGAACAAATTCTTGCTATCTTTTTTTATCCATGAAATTCCGCTATTGAAAAGGAGAGATTTTCTAGCGTGTTTTATTATTGAAATGTTGTTTTGAGGTATAGTAGCCAAATTTGAAGCCCAGGACAGAGCTTGGTCCAATAGTTTTTCAGAAATAGATGGATAGAAATCGACAATGTCAAATGAAATGAAACTGTGTCTGTCCTTATCTTTTATATTGCCAAACCACTCAATAACTTGTTTTGTATTTCTCCATTGATTTAAATTCAGTTATTGTCTCAAATTAGAATTAATTTTGTCCAAAATAGCTTTGCTTAGTTTTCCGGATTCGCTTTTGGCGGGGTTAATTAATCGACATTTTGGGTTGTTTTCGAAATTTTCTTTGTGGTCTTTTAAAGATATAAATGCTTCGCGTTTTTTCATTTTTTCAATTCTGTCGCCGATTCCTAAATTGTTCGAAATGTCTTTTAGTTCTGAGTCAATTTCATCTATAGAGTCCTCGGATCCATGCTTATATGTTTTTGTGATGTTGTCATGTAAGAGATTGTTGTATATGTCGGGCGGGGTTTCATAAATATTCCGAGTTTTGTCTGCAAAAATGAAAATGTTGGGAGACGTATTAATTTTCTTTAAATCGTTAGCCAAAGATTTCTGAAATTGGTTCCTATATGGCCGGAATTGAACATTCTCGATTAGTTTTATAAGTTCGTCTTCGAAGGGTTTCATATCTGGAATCGAAGGAGGTGTTTTGTTGGACGCAAGGCCGAAAAGGTTCTTTTGGTTCTCACTATTTTTGTTTTTAAGAAAGAAATTGGCTTTCCATCTCATACGTTTTAATACACTTTCCACTTTTTCAATCAAATTCTTCAAATAAGCGTCCTGTGATGGTATAGGGATATTCTTTAGCGAATAGTCAAATCGAAATTGCCGCATTTTAAGGTTAGATAGGAATGAATAACGTAAACAAGAGTGCACAACCGATATACGGGTGCAATATACGTTATATGGTGATATACGGGTGTTTAGAAGAAAAATTTTGTATTTTAAAAGAAAAAAATAAGAACAGTTTACTCAACAAAAGAGCGGATATAATTTCACAGTGTCGTCATCGTAATAAATTTCGCGTAATCAACGCAAACAAAGCCATGACCTCATGCTTTCCCTTACGAAAATTTCATATGTCATTTCACATGTGAAAAAAAAATTTCATATATGGAATTGGAACTTTTTCATATGTGAAATGTTCATTTCATATGTGAAAATGGAACATTTTCACATATGGAAATGCAATTCATATGTGAAATGTCATGGTTCACAATTTCACATGTGAAACTTTCATATATGAAACATATTTTTCACATATGAAATATTTTCACATATGGAATTGGAACCTTTTCACATGTGAAACTTTAATTTCACATATGAAATACCTGATTCATATGTGAAATGACATATGAAATTTTTGTAAGGGAATTTGTCCCCCACATACGCCCCCACTTTCCGGCAGAAAGCCTATAAAGCCTATAAAGCCTTACTCTGATGAAGGGCTCCGCTCGAAACGTCAGTATCTCGTCACTAAATTATTGGCAGTTTACCACCTTTTCACTTTGCTATATATTCAAAACACTGTCTGTATATCATATATAGTTGTTTTATTATATAATTATCTAAAATTCACAACTGCCGTTACACGGTGTTTCATGCATTAAGCAATACTCAAAGGTGTTAATTGTCGGGCGGCGTTTCTTTGAAGTTACTGAGTAAGAATTTATTTATATGCCTATAGTTCGGATCTTTTGTTTAACAATTCTATATCCTGGAAAATAATATGATATTTCTCGATCAGGCAAAGTTCGCATCGTTTCCCACCATTTCTAAATGCAGGTCGTTTGCATCGTTTATGTTTTTTGTATTTCAAGTTCCATACATATTTGGACAGTTCAGTGTTATTTGCTTTCGTTCGGTAGCGGAGGGAGTTGCGGTGCTTGTAAAGTCTATCCTTAAACGTTCGTTCGATTAGGCCGATGTAACTTTTGCTCTCATTGTTCTTCGTGTTCGTTACCTGGGCTTTATATATTACGTTTTCGGTCATACATTCTCCTTGAAGAGGGCATGACTCTTTCGCTCTACAGTTGCATTATACTGGAAACATTGGGTAAACAGCTGTAACTGTCTTTTACGTTATTTCTGTTGCAAATAGTTTACAGTATGTTCTTTGGGGAAAACGTTTATCTGTAAGCTGTAGAAATTGTTTTGCGACGTTTGTCTGGACATTCATGCATGTTGTACGGCGGGTTGAACCAAATAATATTTCTCTTACGGTTGGCGGTGCAGTTTGATGTATTGGTTGTAGGGTTATATTCGATTTTCTCTTTGTCTCCGCTTGCTTTTAGGGCGTCGTTGTAGTATGTAGCTGCTTTGTCAAAAATTTATTTGTTGGATGAGATGTCGCTTATCCTCTTGCCAATGTTCTGTGGAAGATGTTTGATGATGTTCGATGGGTGGTTTGAGCTCGTGCTGATATAGAGGGGGCTGTCGTTGGGTTTCTTGTATGGTTTGTAAATCGAAGGATGCGTCAAGAAAGTTTAATTCTTTTTTCATTCAATTTTCAACAGAAATAACGTAAAAGTCAGTTACAGCTGTTTGCCAAATGTTTCCAGCATAATCAGAACACACAACAACAAAATCATCCACGACAAAACCGAAATTGGAACCCAGAAATGCAACTGTAGAGCGAAAGAGTTATGCCTTCTCCAAGGAGAATGTATGGCCGAAAACGTAATATCGGCCTAACCATCGGCCTAACCGAACGAACGTTTAAGGACAGACTTTACAAGCACCTACCCCTCTAAAAGAGGATTACAAGGTGTGTGATCAGCGGCATAACAAATAATTAAATACATAAATTAGTTAATAAGTAAATAGATAAATAAATAAATAGAAATATAAACAAAAATAAATAAACATATAGAACGAAAACTAAGATACAGGGCTATGGGACAAGGTAGACACTCGACTAGTTACAAAGATGCTAGAAGACCTCAACTGATGGTAACTGATGTTACAAAGATGCTAGAAAACCTCCTCACACAAGCTTTCTTTCTCACACAAGCTTTCTTTCTATCCCCGAACTATAGTTCAATGGAACAATCTATCTCCTGACACTTTTATTTCTTGTAACAATACTGATTCCTTGCGTCTATCAAGGGGGTTGTATCGAAGCAGCGCCCACCGGGCAGGTCTTCTCTTCACCATCTATACTTTGTGCGAGCTTCGCTTGCAGCTAGTGACGAAGAGGTTATCTTAGTTGAATCGATAGTGAATGATGAACAGCGCGAAAACATGGAAAGAAGTTGCTCACAAGTTGTGAGAAAACAGTCTGTTATTCAACCTAACAAGCTACGTACCAGATGAGTCGCATCAAAGTCCGTCACGTGCAGAACTGCGTGATCAACGTAAACAAACCCATGAACAACAAATGGAGCGGAACCAATGCACTAAATATATTACAGATGATGAGGGGTTTACTGGTGTGAAAAGAACCCGCATAAACACTAAACGTTTCTTTATTAGTGGTATTTCTGAAAATGTTGACAAGGATAAAATAATCCGTTATCTGAACAGTAGCTAGGGAGTTACACCTACGTTAATAAATCTATTTCCAAGCAAGTGGAAAGGAACGCAATCAGAAAAAATCAACGTTTATGCAAAGGACAGTAAATTAATTTTGGGAGATAACTTTTGGCCAACATATGTCCGGTGTAGACCGTGGCTTTCTAACAACGTCTTCTTTCTAAGCAACGTCAACGTCTTCGGGTGATAAGAAGGCATATCATGTCTCAAGTTGAAAGCCAGATACTCTTGATGTCCAATACAGATACACCTGAAATTTCTACTATTCGTCTTGGAACAATTAACGTTGGAGGATTAATGAGCAATGTATCTTATATTGACCATATTGTAGAAAATATTGATATACTCGCTATTCAAGAACACTGGCTCTACCCAGAATCGATGACATTTTTAAATTCTATTCACCAAGATTTCCTAGGATGGGGAAGATCCTCTTCCGAATTAAACCTGAACTCCGTTTGGAGGAGGGAGAAAGGTGGTGTTAGTTTTGTTTGGCATCGACGCCTTGATAAACACATTGAAAGACTGAAAAGCATAGACGATGATCGTATAATTGCAATCAAAATAACGATGACCGATGGGCTGCATCTCTTGATTGTAGCTGTGTATCTACCTTCTACCAACTCGTCAATCGTGGAATTTCGAAAAACGTTGGATGTCTTGGTTGATGTAATTAATCAGTTTCATGATCAAGGGATTGTTATTGTTATGGCTGACTTCAACTGCCATATTTGGAAGTCTTGTGGCCCTAGGAGTCTAGCTAGATGCTGTTAACGAGACAGGATGCTATTTAAGTCAAGTTATAGAGCGTCAATGTCTTCGCTCGGTTAACTCCCAAATTTCTGTACTGCAGGATCCATGGGACCAGGTACATACTTTGCAGCAGGTGGAACTATTCAAACCACCACTGATCACATTTTAATGAAGACAGACAATGTCCATCATTTTAATTTGTTGAATAATGTCTTGTGAGCGATGACCATAGTGATCATTTATATTACCATTTACCCATTATTTGCTGTCTTAATTTACAGATGGAAAGTACAACGCATCGATCAAAGGATAGTTTTCGGAATGTTTCACTCAATTGGAAGTCTGTTAATAACACAATACTGCTTCAACAATACCAAGAAAAAGTTAAAGAGAGCTTGCCGCATGTTAATATGGCTAACATTCATGGTGTTGAACAAATCGAAACTATTATTTGTCAGGTTACTGATAGTTTACTTTCTGCTGCCAATAACGTCTTTCCTAAGAAAAAAGTAAGACCTTACTTAAAGCCATATTGGAAAGTTGGAATCAAAGAGCTACACAAAAGACCGAGATCGCTAAGGTGTGAGTGGATAAAACACGGAAGACTTCGAGATAAAGAAATGTTTATTTCTATCGCTTTCTATCGCTAATTTCATAAAGCCTTACGTATAAAGGCTTTTGAATATGAGGTTTACCAGAATCAATGTCTGGAAGAAATGTTTAAAAAAACCAAGCAGGTTTTCAGAAAGTTACATGTATATCCAGTAAGAGGAAACCTGCACGTATAGTAACTCTGGAAAAAAGCTTAAAGATGATGGAAAAGTAATTACTGACCCTCAAGATTTACTGTCTATTTGGAAAGAACATTATCGAAATCTGTCCACACCGAATGGTCAAAATAATTTGGATGATGCTTTTATGGAACATGTTAAGCAGGAGCTAAACGAGTATTCTAGAGAGAACTTTGCCTTTGAAGATGATGTCCTTGAGAAATCCTTCACAATTAGTGAAGTGTCTCGGGTATGGGCCTACCTAATGGAAAAGCATGCAGGTGATTTGGATGGCCTAACATATGAACATATAAAATATGCTGGACATGATTTAAATATATATATCATATCCAGCATATCCATCATATATATACATGTATATATATATATATATATATATATATATATATATATATATATATATATAGGTAATATTTGGCATTTCACTCGATCAAACTACATGTTGAAAGGATTTATGGTGAAGGAAAATTTCGAGTGTTGGAATACATACATTTTAAGACCAAACCGAGACCAGTTGCGAAAAATGCAACTTAGCGGCCTTCCGGTAGGAATTGAACCCGCGACCCTGCGATTGCTAGTGCAGTGCTCTGACCACTGAGCTACGGAAGCCGTTGCCGAGAGCCTAGTCACGAGTTCTGTATATATGGTGGTAATGCCGGGATAAGATTCTGGGTATATTATAGGTAATATTTGGCATTTCACTCGATCAAACTACATGTTGAAAGGATTTATGGTGAAGGAAAATTTCGAGTGTTGGAATACATACATTTTAAGACCAAACCGAGACCAGTTGCGAAAAATGCAACTTAGCGGCCTTCCGGTAGGAATTGAACCCGCGACCCTGCGATTGCTAGTGCAGTGCTCTGACCACTGAGCTACGGAAGCCGTTGCCGAGAGCCTAGTCACGAGTTCTGTATATATGGTGGTAATGCCGGGATAAGATTCTGGGTATATTATAGGTAATATTTGGCATTTCACTCGATCAAACTACATGTTGAAAGGATTTATGGTGAAGGAAAATTTCGAGTGTTGGAATACATACATTTTAAGACCAAACCGAGACCAGTTGCGAAAAATGCAACTTAGCGGCCTTCCGGTAGGAATTGAACCCGCGACCCTGCGATTGCTAGTGCAGTGCTCTGACCACTGAGCTACGGAAGCCGTTGCCGAGAGCCTAGTCACGAGTTCTGTATATATGGTGGTAATGCCGGGATAAGATTCTGGGTATATTATAGGTAATATTTGGCATTTCACTCGATCAAACTACATGTTGAAAGGATTTATGGTGAAGGAAAATTTCGAGTGTTGGAATACATACATTTTAAGACCAAACCGAGACCAGTTGCGAAAAATGCAACTTAGCGGCCTTCCGGTAGGAATTGAACCCGCGACCCTGCGATTGCTAGTGCAGTGCTCTGACCACTGAGCTACGGAAGCCGTTGCCGAGAGCCTAGTCACGAGTTCTGTATATATGGTGGTAATGCCGGGATAAGATTCTGGGTATATTATAGGTAATATTTGGCATTTCACTCGATCAAACTACATGTTGAAAGGATTTATGGTGAAGGAAAATTTCGAGTGTTGGAATACATACATTTTAAGACCAAACCGAGACCAGTTGCGAAAAATGCAACTTAGCGGCCTTCCGGTAGGAATTGAACCCGCGACCCTGCGATTGCTAGTGCAGTGCTCTGACCACTGAGCTACGGAAGCCGTTGCCGAGAGCCTAGTCACGAGTTCTGTATATATGGTGGTAATGCCGGGATAAGATTCTGGGTATATTATAGGTAATATTTGGCATTTCACTCGATCAAACTACATGTTGAAAGGATTTATGGTGAAGGAAAATTTCGAGTGTTGGAATACATACATTTTAAGACCAAACCGAGACCAGTTGCGAAAAATGCAACTTAGCGGCCTTCCGGTAGGAATTGAACCCGCGACCCTGCGATTGCTAGTGCAGTGCTCTGACCACTGAGCTACGGAAGCCGTTGCCGAGAGCCTAGTCACGAGTTCTGTATATATGGTGGTAATGCCGGGATAAGATTCTGGGTATATTATAGGTAATATTTGGCATTTCACTCGATCAAACTACATGTTGAAAGGATTTATGGTGAAGGAAAATTTCGAGTGTTGGAATACATACATTTTAAGACCAAACCGAGACCAGTTGCGAAAAATGCAACTTAGCGGCCTTCCGGTAGGAATTGAACCCGCGACCCTGCGATTGCTAGTGCAGTGCTCTGACCACTGAGCTACGGAAGCCGTTGCCGAGAGCCTAGTCACGAGTTCTGTATATATGGTGGTAATGCCGGGATAAGATTCTGGGTATATTATAGGTAATATTTGGCATTTCACTCGATCAAACTACATGTTGAAAGGATTTATGGTGAAGGAAAATTTCGAGTGTTGGAATACATACATTTTAAGACCAAACCGAGACCAGTTGCGAAAAATGCAACTTAGCGGCCTTCCGGTAGGAATTGAACCCGCGACCCTGCGATTGCTAGTGCAGTGCTCTGACCACTGAGCTACGGAAGCCGTTGCCGAGAGCCTAGTCACGAGTTCTGTATATATGGTGGTTATGCCGGGATAAGATTCTGGGTATATTATAGGTAATATTTGGCATTTCACTCGATCAAACTACATGTTGAAAGGATTTATGGTGAAGGAAAATTTCGAGTGTTGGAATACATACATTTTAAGACCAAACCGAGACCAGTTGCGAAAAATATATTTTTTTTAACAATATAATTTAAAAATATATATTTTTTTAATATATATATATATATATATATATATATATATATATATATATATATATATATATATATATATATATATATATATATATATATATATATATATATACATGTATATATATATATATATATATATATATATATATATATATATATATATATATATATATATATATATATATATATATATATATATATATATATATATATATATATATATATATATATATATATATATATATATAGTAAACTTAAAAACTTTATTGTCGCTACTCGGACTTTCACGCTTTACACGATCATCAGGCAACTAGTTAGATCACGATTCGAATATTCCTTTTATACAGTATGAACGTCATGGTAGAGAATGTTGATGACGTGTCCCTTTCTTCTTCGCGCGGTTTTGGCTGTTCACATAAAATTTATTTTCGTGGCGGCATTTTCACACTATCTCGGCTCTTTTGTTTAAAATAATTTCTTTGTCGGCCTTTACTAAGTGGAGCTTTTCTTCGAGACAAAGGTTGCATTGTATTGCCACACTTTGGTATGCTGCAGCATGACCCAATATATATATATATATATATATATATATATATATATATATATATATATATATATATATATATATATATATATATATATATATATATATATTATATATATATATATATATATATTATATATATATATATATACGTTTATTTCAGTACGGTAGTACCATAAGTTAAAAACTTCTTTACATGAAAGCCGTACGTTATTATATTAAAAAGTACATTTTTTTGTAATTTTATACATTAAAAAAAGAAAAATTATTGACATACAAATACGCATACATACAGTATATACTATAAATACGTATACGCAACAACCCTCGCCCGTTTACTGTTTGAAACTTGTATAGCGTACGTAGTTGCTTACAGAATTTTAATTCTTACTTTTAGTTGTACTTGAATTAGAAAATAGCCCATTCATTTGCCAAACTGAATATACACTCAGTGGATAATATCTCTGAGAGCTTTGTGTTATCTGAATTTAATTGTTTCATAGGACATCAAAATAAATAACATAAATACATTAATGGTAATAGTAAGTATAAACAGACACTATTGGCTGTTGAAGGAAGAAAGTGCATCTTTTTCATAGGGGTGCATATATAGTACAACCTGAGTTTGATGACCACTCCTAAAATTGCCAAGCAAAAGTGGTCGTAAACGACAGGTGGAATGGCAAACGTACGCAATGCGTACGTACTTCACATTTCATCTCGAAAATATTTTATTTACAGCAATTTGATCTAACAAACAGACTAAAGAGTAAGGAGCAACGATACTGTATATATATTCTAATTTTGTATGCACAGTCAAAGTTATTGGCGATCTTGCATTATAAACAAAGATGACGGATAAAAAAATATAATTTACGAACCTCACTAGCTAGGTTTTCGAACATTTCCAAGCGTTAGATCGTTTAATGGTCTACAACATACGTAAATTATGTTAAGCATTATGTTGTATTAACAAACTTATTTGGAATCTCACACTACAAAGTTTAACAAAACTATCAAAATGCAGTCGCTTATCATGAAAGTAAGCAAAACAATACTAAAAAAGCAACAAGTGCCTCTTCTTGTTGCCTGTATTCGCACATGGTCAAAATTCTTGCTTTTTGATTGTAACATATTTCGCGTTTGGGACGATGAAAAGCGGTTGCTGATGAGACCAGTTTCCTGTATTCGCGCGCTGTCAAAATTCTTGTATGTTTACGTGCAAAAGCAAACGCTTATCTTGTAAAAAAGTCGCTCATGACAGGTTAAACGCTAAAAAGTGGTCGCGTTTGGCAGGTGGTCGCTAATTGCAGGTATATACATTTTAGCTACAAATCGTCCGTGCCAGCAAGTGGTCGTAAACGGCAGGTGGTCGCAAAACACAGGTGGTCGTAAAACACAGGGTCATAAAAACTCAGGTTCTACTGTATAGTGCAACTGTATAGGGTCCATTCAAATTAAGGCAATGAATAACAGCGGTATACGCAGGCTAATTCAAATTAGGTTATACCCTTGTCAAAATTAAACATATCTAAACATGTTTAGAAATATATATTTAAAATATATTTTAAACATATTTAAAATATATATTTGATATATGTTTTATCTATGTTTAATACATAAAAAAACACTATAAAATTCGAACATTAAACATGTTTTTATTACAAATTTTAACATGTTTTAAACATACCATTTACATATTTTAAACATATATCGCTGTTGTAAAATATATACAATTACAATATGCAGATAATTTTACTTATTATAATCTAAATACCATGATAATAAATTGCAAAATTAATATTCTCAATAGAAAATAAGTGTATAAAAACTATATATCAAGAAAAGGTCTAAAAGAGAATTAGAAAGTAGCATATTTATATTTGTAGACAATTCTTCAAGTGCAATATATGTTTGCTAGCTGACTGCAATGATGTTATATATATATATATATATATATATATATATATATATATATATATATAAAAGTTGAGTAGACTATAATAACATTTGGCAGAGTGCTCAATGGATATCCAGAAATGAAAGTAAAGAAATTGGACATCTTCAAGGGGTTGTACGTTATACTTAAAGAAGCAAGTTATGATATTTGGTCTTTTTTATTGTACAGTGGAGACATTGTTCGATCCTATGCTGAAGATTTCTACCATCGTAAGGGTAGAACCTATGATCCATCCACACTTATTCGAGATCCACACTTATAGAAAGATCTCGTAATTTAGCAAAATATAAAAGAGATTGAAGAAATAAACAACAAAAAAAACGTTTTGGGACGTGTGAAAGAAGAAGAAGAAGTAAAAAAATGTGACTTTAATTCCAATACATGAATTATATATCTGTTGTTCTTGTTGGGGTATTGATGTTAAATACTCAAAGCAAGATGTTTTGTTCGTACTGTAGTATGCAGGTTCGATACTGGGATCATTTTATAATGCATTATACATGTAGAAAATGCAAAGTCGACAAACAATACTGTGAATTTTGCAAAAGAAATTACTTAAAAAGAATTACTACTAAATTGATTTATAAATGTAAATGTATCGATAGAATAAAAAGATGGAAACAAAGATATATTGAATAAAACATTTTTATTACAAAAAAATTCGTTTTTATTTTTTACAAATGTATAGAGGGTTAACAAGTGATTGTTTTTTTCCTAAAAAAAATTTAAAAAAATCATTGTTTTAAAAAATAAAAGATGTTTTTAATAAACAAAAATATTTTTGAAAAAACCATTTTCTATATAAGCATTGTTATCATGTTAGAGAATAAAAAAAAATGAAAAGCAAGTGTTGTTGTGTAGGAATTTTTTTTAAGAAACAACTCTTTTCACCTATAAAAAAATTATAATGGTTAGACCAAAAGATGGTTTGTATTTACCCACTTTTTCCCAAAGGGGTTATGGAAATAGTAGAAAAAGAAAACAAAGGGGAGGTAGGAAAATAAAAAAAATAAAAAGGGCGGATTCTTCCCTTGGATTTTAAAACCGCAACCATACGATGTATATTGTTTGTAAACAAGAGATCAATGGCTGTTTGAGATGTTTCGGTAACTCTTGTGGGTGTCTTGATCATCTGATCCAAATTGTGTTTACTGCTCAATCGTTGGAGTTTTTGTTTTTGTTGAAATTTGGGTTTGACAGTTCTTGGCACAATAAAATCAACATTAAAATCACCCATTATAATGATTTCAAAATCAGGCGATGGTGTTGATAATATCTTATCAAAATCATCAATAAATACATCAAGCAAATAATCTGGAGGTCTGTAAACACAACAGAAAAGCATCTTCTTGCGTTTGGGTTTAAGTATTTCAATCCAGCATGATTCTGAATTATTTCGCAATGTGAGATCTTCTCTGGGTTTGTAAGGCAGATTATCCCGAACATATATCAACACACCACCACCACGTTTGCCATTTCTTCGATCACATCTTGCTAAGGTATAACCAGGCAGTATTATCTCAGAATCTAGGATTGAGTCATCTAGCCAGGTTTCTGATATAGAGAGAATATCAAAATTGTTATATTTAATCATCATACGGATTTCGTCCATTTTGTAAAGGATAGTTCGGGCATTTAGATGGCCAACTTTTAAACGTCGTGTATTTGGTAACTCGGTAAACGTTTCGGAAACAGCAGGTGGACCAGGTTGAGTCTCGATGTCATTTGAAAGGCAAATCAATAACATTGATAATCCCGTTTGAAGGACGAGACCACATCCGACAACAATTTGAGTCGATGTTGAAATACGCTCAGGCTTACTCGTCGAGCTTTTGACTTGGTGTAACAAACCTTCGAATTTATTTGTGCATACCATCTGTGAAACGTAGAAAACTTCAGTACAGCAATCCCGATTCCGAAACTTTATTTCAACAGCAGCAATACTGGATAAAGTTAAGTAGAGGTATAAAATTAAACAAAAGTTGCTGGAGCCAAATAGACCGTGTACGATCGCCATCATGACATGAAATTAGAAAGTTGGTATGACCAGTTGTTGTGGCCTGCTTCGCCACTGATCAGTATACAAAATAGTGAAAGCTCAGAAAAAAGCTTGTTATCGTGTGGGGTATATACGAACGGCTGGTTCAATACTAAACACATTGTAAATTTAACATCTTAATGCTGACCTTAACGCTGACATTATCAATTTGGCCCGGACGCAGTCACGGACGCCGAGGGTATAGCAATATATTTCCTGCACTAACGCAGGCGAGATAATAATATACGACGAGGCGGCTGGGTCGGGCTGGCTGATTGCCGAATAATTTCTCAATACATAAACCGTTTTTACGAAGGGTATGTACGTTCTTGTAATATAATAGACACGTATTTTATGTAGTTAGACTTGGTAATTCCAAAACTGTTTTCAGAATTGAAATCGAGTAAATATTTGCCGAGATAACGTTAAAAATCTACGTACCACGAACCGACCTTTTGGGATTTGTTATCGACAGACGCGGTCTTGGCATTAGGGCCATGTATAGGGAAAAGAAACTATAGGGGTGGGGTGGGTGGTAGTGGTAGAAAAGGCGAGCGAGGGGATTATTGCGGATTCGTATTTCTAGCATATGTTATCAACCGAAAATTGCAACTTAATGAACTTTTTTGCTGTTAAAGTTACCGGATGTGATGTCACGAGAAGCTTTTCGTGGCATGTAACAAAATAAAACTGGCTTGGGATGCCTCTTGTGACATCACATCCGGAAACTTTGACCGCGAAAAACTCAATGATGATTTTGCTTAGGAAGACAAACATATTACGGATATGTAAAATCCTCAAACGTGTGATAGACACTTCATCAGGGCTCTATTTAAATCAGCTTTTTGCTGAATTGGGGCTACTCAGTATAAATATTAATAAATAAATAATTAAATCAATCACTCAATCAATCGATTAATCAATCTAACCTCTTCCGAGAATTTGGCAGGCGTTCCTCCCCCCCCCCCTCCCCCCCCCCCCTTCCCATTAATCCACTCGCTCCTCAACTACCGTAACCTACGCGCCCGCCCTCCCCCAAACGGAATGCCTGCAACGCTAGCCTGCTTGCTGACTCTACCTCATAATGAAATAAAATTTACACCAGCCACACGCTGCTAGTCAAGCATATCTGATGTCTAGGCGTAACAGCATAGCAGCATCGATCAAAGCAAGCAAGTAAGTTATTAACTTTTTTTATATTAAAAGCTAGGCCGCATGTCAGGTTGTTAAGTAAGTTACAATCATAGTATGCATGTTTTATTAGTATGTATTTTTACAAAATATGTTCACAAACAAAGAATCATTTCAAACTTCACTGTCACTTGTGAATATTTTATCGATGCTATTCGGTCATTTGCCGTAGCTCATATACACTGAACTAATGTTCAAAATTAAGTCCTCCCCGTTTACATCGCGATACCTCTCGAACGCGATCAAGAGGTATCGCAATAGTAATAATTTTTCTCGTAAACAGCCGATCGCGAGCGGAATAAGTTCAACCTCGCGTTCCGTATGTGGATTGCTAACGCGATCTCTCCGATCGAGATCTGCAATGTGTGTCTGTGTAAACGAAACTCATAGCTAGGCGGATATGTGTCAAATTTTACTAGAATTGTGCGTTTCCTGATAAAAGCACCAGAGTTTGTGTACAGCGAGAGTTTACCACCCTAAACATTTTTGGATATGGAGCCACTTCAAAAAATAATTTGAACAGACGTTGCAAGGGCGTTTATGAAATGGCGGCCATCTTGACCGGAAGTAACATTTCAAAGAACCAAAAAGCTCAATAATTCTTTGTTTAAATGAAACAAAATACACATAAAACTTAAATTGACACCAAAATTACATGTAAGAAAGAAATTCTGCAAAAAAGTTATATATTTCTTTATTAATAACAAACGTATCGATATCACCGAAAATATAAATTTTTAATTCTATTTTTATTTTTATTTTTACCAAGAATAAGAGTTTAAAACTATTTATCTTAACAGTAAGATAAATAATTTACTTCCACTTCAACGAAGATTTCCTACTATAATATGCTGTATAATATACAAGTGTATATCAAGATCAGTGTTCATGCACGGTATGAATAATATGATTGCGGGGGACTGGGTACGACACATTATCACGCCACTGCAATGGCCGCCATTCTTTTCAAGATTGACATGGTGTAGTCGGCAAAACGGATTTATTCCAGTGTTATTATCCCAAAATACAAAGAAAAACATACATTTGCATTGTTGGACCATTTGCACACCGCACACGGACGATTACACGTTATGTAGAAGAGAAAGTTGCCGTCTAGCCGAACTAGGTGGACTGTAAGTACCAAAAACTGCATTTGTATTAGTCTGAATAAATATTGAGTTCACCCTCGAGTTGACCAAGGAGCCGCATCAATAAGTTAACGTTCGTTTTCTAGATCTTGTATTTGCACCATATACAATAGTTACAATGAGCTGTGTGCCCAAGGATGCGGTGAAAACAGATTGGGCACAATGTGTTATCTGTCAGGAAAATACAGAAGAAACACTGCAATGTCCAGCAGAATCAAAAAGGACAGATGTTGGAGCTGGCTACAAAACCCTCGCTGACAATATCGTTAGATTCAGACAGCTAGAATGTATGCCTTTAGCAATTAATCTAGACAGGTTAGATGAGGGGAATGGAATAGAGGAAACATTCCTAAGTCAAAGAGCTCGTTGGCATAAGAGCTGTAATGTGAAGTTCAACTCCACCAAACTAAGAAGAGCCGAAAAAAGATATTTGCCAGAGGAGCAGAGCCCAATCATTGGTAAGAAGTTTACACGTTCCAGTTCTGGGAATGAAACACCATCCAACATCGACAAGTGTTTTTTCTGTGATGAATGCGAAAGTTGGAACAATCCTCTACACAATGCATCGACATTTGGAATGGACGCTCGTGTTCGAAAATGTGCAACTGCTTTACATGACCAGATACTTCTTGCTAAATTGAGTGGGGGTGATCTTGTTGCAATTGAAGCCAAATACCACGCTCCATGCTTAACATCTCTATACAACAGAGCAAGAGCAGATGATCCCAGAGATAACGACGACGACCATACTCGACAACTAGAGGGTATTGCACTAGCAGAATTAGTTATTTTCATTGAAGATTCCCGGTCAGAGGAAGATGCAGGCCCCATTTATAAGCTCGCTGATTTAGCCGATATGTACACTTCTCGACTTAATCAACTTCTTGGAGCGCATGTAATCGGTCGCGTCCACACAACCAGGTTAAAAGATCGAATCTTAGCTGTGGTTCCTGATCTTCAAGAGTACAAGCAAGGTCGTGACATTTTACTTGCATTTAAAGAAGACGTCGCGATGGCACTTCGAACAGCACATGAAGATTGTGACAACGAGGCAATGCATCTCGCGCGGGCGACAACCATTGTAAGAAGAGATATGATGGCGGTAGAAAACAATTTCAATGGATAATTCGACCATGACTGCCAACACAATTCTGTGCCAAAGTCTCTTCTATCATTGGTTAATATGCTTTTGTATGGGCCCAACATAAAAAACCAAACAAGCAATGCCAATTATACTACTCAAGCAGGAATTACCATCGCGCAGTTGTTGCTGTACAATAGCTATTCACGTCGACGCAATGAACCGCATCAACACGAACGTCACAATCGCAACCGTGAAACACCACTTCCCATCTACTTGGGACTGTCAGTTCACGCAAAAACTCGGAGTCGTGAACTTGTGAGCAACCTTTACGACCTTGGCCTTTCAATATCCTACGACAGAGTGATGAGCATTTCCACCGACCTGGGAAATGGTGTTTGCCGCCGATTTGAAGAAGATCAGCAAGTGGTATGCCCAACTAATCTTCGCAAAAGGCTGTTCACAATCGCCGCAATTGATAACATCGACCACAACCCTAGTTCTACCACCGCCAATGATTCGTTTCATGGCACTGGGATATCACTATTTCAGCACGTCTCCACCAACTGCCCTGGTATTGATCGTGAAATAATTGTTCTTCGCCAGTCATCATCAGCCAGCAGCACCACCACCGCCACTAAGCGAGTTTCCCAGTTACCAGATTCCTTCGCAAATGTACCTCCTGCTTCTCTTCGTCACAACGACCCTCCTGTTCCTGAAGTGCATTGTGAAATGAAAGGGGAAGGTGCGATCTATACATGCGCTGTTAAGGAAGAGTTCTTGTGGTTGGAGAATGTCAGAGCGACTATCGACACCCAACAGAATTTGCAAGAGGGCGAATGTCTTTCATGGGCAGCATATCATTCCAGTCGACAGAAAGAGCAAGATGATACACAACAAGCCATTTCTTCGTTACTGCCTCTCTTTCCTGATGATTCGAAATCTGTTGTCATGATCCGCCATGCTGTCGAAATGATAAGGCGAGCTGTGACACATCTCAATCCAGGTCAAGTCCCCGTCATCGCACTCGATCAACCATTGTATGCCGTTGCCAAGCAGATTCAATGGAACTGGCCTGAAAGCTATGGTGAGCACCGTGTTATTATGATGTTTGGGGGGCTGCACATCGAGATGGCGTTCTTGCGGCTCCTTGGCCACTGGCTTGAAGACAGCGGTTGGACATCAGCCCTCACCCAATCTAAGGTAGCTTCACCAGGAACAGCCGATTCCTTCGTAAAAGCTGCAAGTGTAACACGTTCTCGACACGCACACCAGTTAACTGCGAGCAGTCTTTATATCCTACTTTGTCACGCATATGCACAGTACACTGTTGGATTGGTAGAAGATACGGCGTTGCCATTCGACGATTGGTGTTTAGAGAAAATGGCTTTAATACCACAGTTCCAGTTCTGGTACATCGCCTTACAACTAGAGATGATGTTGTTACTCTTCGTTAGATCTCTCCGAGAAGCCAACTTTGCACTGTATGTCGACGCATTAAGTAAGATGATTCCATGGTTCTTCGCCCTTGATCATATCAATTATTCAAGATGGCTACCCGTTCACCTTCGTGATATGATCTCGTTGAATACAAAGCATCCAGAGGTCGCCACAGAGTTCATCAGTTCAGGCAGTTTTACAGTTCGCAAGACTATGGGAGAAAGTTTTCTGCGATGGCTATTGATCAGGCCCACGAACAGAACAACGCGATGGTGAAAGGTGATGGTGGTGCAGTAGGATTGACTGAGAACCCGAGTGCGCTTCGTCGTTGGATGATATCGGGACCAGAGATAGCGAGAATCGTAAATGAGTTCGAAGTTGGTGTCCAGATGGGTAAAGGAAACGACAAGCAATTCAACACAAAACACCACGAAGAGGCACGAAGTACCCAACTATCTTTTTTTAAAGATACACGATCGCTCGTAGCGGTTTTAGAAGAAATGGGTAATCCCTTCCTTGAAGAAAGTGAGGAATTATACAAGCTTGACACCAAAGATGTTGCAGTCCCATCCGTGGTGTCTACGGTGCGCAGGATAGAAGCCCTTGGCACAACGCAGTTTGACACATACATCAGTGATCGTCTAGTTCGTCGAACTGTCTCTTTGTCGGAACCTATCAAGAAAAACAAACTGCCCTTGTTTAGTACTCCCGCGCCAAAAACACTTTCGAAAACCAAGCAACAATTGTCTTCTGTAAAGAGTGACTGCGCGCTTTTTTCGAGGTTGTATATTTCCTGCCAAACAAGAGAAGGAAATTTGGAAGATTTCTTCCGGCACGAGAACCAGGCATGCCCGCCGTCACTGTCTAACTGTGGAAACCTCCGTCTTCCAGGAAGCAAGTCAGACATTGTAGAATGTCTAGAAGCTCATTGCCAGCCACAGTATCAAGCGCCAGATTCTATTGATGTCATAATCATTGATGGTCCTGCTGCTGTTAATATGGTTAAACCAAGCGCATCCGCAAACACGTTTTCTGAGTACGCATCACTCTGTTTCATTCCATATATCGAGGCCCAGTTACAGCGAGCGAGCAAGACGAGTAGATGTCGTGTGGGATGAGTACATTCCTAACAGTCTTAAAGCAACGACTAGAAGAAAGAGAGGAAGTGGAGTTCGACGCCGAGTTCAGGCCAATAATGAGTTACCAAGAGACTGGCAAGGGTTTCTTCGCCTGGATGACAATAAATCATAGCTTTTTAAGTTCTTGGCGGAGCATGCTGCTAGTATTAGTAGCGAGAAAGAAGTCATCACAACTTATGGCAAGGAGGTTCTATGTAGCCAACAACGTGGTGATCTATTACGTTTAGCTCCATGCACTCATGAAGAAGCTGATACAAGAATGTTTTTACATGCTGCCGATGCTGTCCACCAAGGCCACCAAAGAATCATGCTTCGCACTGTAGACAGTGATGTGCTTGTTTTGGCAACTGCTATAGTACAACAACTTCAACAAGTTGGTACAACAATCGAGCTGTGGGTGGCGTTCGGGACTGGAAAAAACTTGCGATATTTAGCAGCCCACGAAATATCAGCCAGCTTAGGGAAACAAATGTCAAAGGCTCTGCCTTTTTTTTATGCGTTTACAGGATGTGACACGACATCATCCTTTGCTGGTAAAGGAAAGAAGACAGCGTGGACGACGTGGATTTCCTATCAGGAGGCAACCCAGGTTTTTTCTTGCTTATCGAGCGTGCCGGAGACCATTACCAATGAGTGGATGGCAACTATCGAACGGTTTGTCACTCTGATGTACGATAGGACAAGTACCGAGGTCAACGTGAACGATGCCAGGATGAAATTATTTTGTCGAAAAGGCAGAGCTCTCGAGGCTATCCCCCCTACCCAGGCAGCATTACTGCAGCACACCAAGAGAGCTGCTTACCAGGCAGGACATTGCTGGGGACAAACACTTCTAGTCAGACCACATTTGCCATCTCCAACTGAATGGGGCTGGGTGTTTGGTGCAGATGGCTGGCAACCGTTTTGGACTAATCTACCTGACGTGACTGCAAGTTGCAGGGAGCTTGTCAAGTGCGGATGCACGAAAGGATGTCGTGGAAATTGCTCGTGCAAAAAATCGAACTTAAAGTGCACGGCCCTTTGTTCTTGCAGCGAAGAGTGTGCTAATAACTAATATTTCGTCACCCTTATACATGATATTCTATGTTTTGAAAATCATCGTAGTACCAAATATAAATACACTGTATATTGCATTTTGAACAAAGAAAACATATTGTAAGTAATGTATATATTTTGAATAACGTTTTCGTTTGTGAATATATATCATGTACTATAAATACCCTATATATACCATAAAAGTTAGTTTCATAACTAATTTTGATAATTTTTTTGAATGAAATTATGTTTTTCGCGTTTCTGTTGTTTTATTTTTGCTGTACTGCTTTTGTATTGCTGAAATGTTTCGTTCATTGCTCAGAAATCAGCCTAAAAATTATACTTCCGGTTCAAATAACAATCACTTCCGGTAAAAAAACAACATCTTTCTAACCCAGTTGAGATATAGAAGGCATTTTTAAGATAAGGATTGTATTTAAATATAAAATTCGCTATATGCTTAGCATTCCCTAGCTATTGATGATGACCTGAAATATAGTTTAAAACCTTTCAATTCGATATACAAATATACATTATACATTTATTTACGATATACGATATACATTTATTTTTTTAAATGGCTCCATATCTAGCATTAATAAGCACATCGAGAACTATCATTTTGCAAAATGCCATGCTTTTGTCATCAAGTGCACAATTTTTACACATATCCGCCTAGCTATCAGTATCTGGATTGCAATTGCACAATTTATTTGCTGTTTTAACGCGACATTACATAAGCCGCAGTTTAGTTTGGTCAAGGTGCACAATCTAGCAAACATTCTCAGCATATTTTACTTATCCAGCGAAGCGGGTCAATATCCCAATGCATATTTCTCTTGTATTTTTGGACCTCTCTGCAAGTCGACAAATCTTCTCAGGTGTGTTAAGGTAATGTTTTTAACAAGGATGTTTTAACGTATACGCTTCCTAATAATACTTTTAAACTCTCTGATACTTCATCTTTTGCAGCTAGCAACAATGCTCTAATTAGTTATGCTCGGATACACCTAGTACCACATAAAGTAATTAAAATTCTTTATCCAGCAATCTGAACAACTAGTCCTTATGTCAGGTTTTAGCAACATATTGTGCACATAATGATATAAAATAGTGGGCTGTGTAGACAGTTTTAAAATACGAACTGATTGGGCCGGCAACTTACTATTTCGACTGCACAACAACCTACTGTATCAGTGATTTGTTATACAGTGTATGTTTATTTGCATGTATTTATTTACACTTATTATACGACACTCCTTATAATAATATGTCAAATATGAAACTAAAATGTTGCGTTTATATAATGCAGACGTCAACATTCACTTACAAATTATCGTCTTCGTTGCTTGTGCTTCATTGTGGCCACACAAAATGTTCGAGTTGTGGAAAACTAGTCTAATTTTGATCACGAATTGAACAATCATTAACTCGACATATATTTTACTTTATATTACTCGGGCTACCCGAGTCTAGGTTTACGCCGAGTCTAGGTTTACGCCGAGTCTAGGTTTACCTGAGTCCGAGACAAGAGCTCGGTTAATTTTTAGTATACTTGAATTATTTGTGTAAATACAAATTAAACTGGTACGCGTACCAAAGTCGTTGGCGTGCGCGGCCCGCCAAAATATGTGAACGACTCGCAGTTTTCCGTAATATGGGACCCAGAACAGCCGATAGAAATAGAACAGTGAATAGTGAATTAAACCAGCCAAGCCAATCTAAAGATACTTAACTACCTTGACATCACATTCATCTTATCGGACGGAAGTTTCAACTTTACAGAAAACCCGACGACCCTCCATGTTTATCAACATCAAGTCTAATCATCCACCTTCTATAATACAGTGTGTATAAAAAAAACCGCTACCGGAAGCAACTGTAAATTAGCATTTTTTTCAAAGAACCCATTGTAATAGTTTGAAGGCTTAGACACCTCTGAGCAACGAATGCGTAAAAAATAACTTGGATTGCATTCGTATTGAAAACTGCTTTCTCTCTTCTTGATTAACGCAGCGCTTGGACCATCTTAATTTCCCAGGTGTATAATTTTTTTTTAATTACAATAGGTCTCTTTAAGAATGCTAATTCATTTTCTAAGGGTAGCGGTTTTTTTTATACACACTGTACAGCAAAAACCCGCTGACAAGAACCAACCACTATTAAGAACCGCAGGCTGAAATTAAGAACTTGTTTATATATAAGAACATATATAAGAATATAAGAACATTTAAGAATATAAGAACCCAGGCTGATTGGGTAAAATGTAGGTTCTTGTTAGCAGAATTTTACTGTAAGACAAATCCTACGTGCAATAGGCCACAGAATATCAAGCCATTCCTGTGACGACGATGAGTTTAAAAAAAGATCCTTTGAAAAGCCAAAATGTGGGTCAATTTTTAGTTATTGTATCACGGTTGTGAATATTTGGGCTTTTAAGAGGACGTGAAAGCTAAAAAAAAATTAGCGAAAATCTCGCTTTGTTGTTTTTCGATGTGCATCACCTAAAAATAACAAAGTTTTCATTCATAATGCTTTATTGCTTCAAAAATTATCTTTACTGAATAATAATCATAATATTGGTAATAAATATGTGTTGCTAGCTAACTTTTATCCTTCTTATTTTGTCTGACAAAACAATTCAGTCGGGTTTTTTCAAAGCCTTAAGACGATTTTTAAAGTGGATTTTGCATCATAACTTCGTAAATTTTGCACTTGGTTAATGTATTTTCTGTTGAACATTAGCCTTACTCCTCTCAGTTCAGGTTTTTCGTTCTTGTGCGTTAAAAAAACAACCAGTTTCATCTGCAGTAGGTTGAGAAAATCACGCCGCCATTTTGTTTTTCATTACTAGTGATATATGAGCTGATAGCTTGCTGTATAAGAACCTATCAGATTGCAGAACAGCTCATATACGGTGGATGGCAATATTATAAATATATATATATATATATATATATATATATATATATATATATATATATATATTATATATATATATATATATATATATATATATATATATATATATATATATATATATATATATATATATATATATATATATATATATATATATATATATATATATATATATATATATATATATATATATATACTGTATATGAATGCGGCATAATATGTTTCTGAATGCGGTAAAGTATACAAATTATGAAAAGCGCAGTGAACCGGCATGACAATTCAAAAATCCTTAAGCCCAAACAAACAGCCACAACTGATGAGAAAACGTGCAACTGCCGATCGAAAGCCGATTGCCCGCTCGATGGTGCATGCCTGACAACGAATCTGGTTTACAAGGCCACAATAACTACAGAAAATACTATAGACAGCACCGAGACAAAAATCTAAATAGGCATGACGAATTTGAATTTAAAACAAGATTTAGAAATCACAAATTATCTTTCAACTACAGAAATATTCCTCTCAAGTACCGCGCTCTCCAAATACATTTGGGAATTAAAACAAGCAAACACTGCCTACACTGTAAATTCAAAAGAGTCATTTTGACTCCTTTGAAGGAGTCATTTTTTTGACCCCAGGACGACACCTCGAAGGAGTCATTTTGACTCCTTTTTGGCCTACTCCTTTAAAGAGTCATTTCTACCCTTTACAAGAGTCATTTTGACACCTTCGAAGGAGTCATTTTGACACCTTCGAAGGAGTCATTTTGACACCTTTGAAGGAGTCATTTCTACTCTTATGTAGGGTCAGACGACACCTTTAAAGGAGTCATTTTAACTCTTCTTTTGGGTCATTTTTACTCTTATGTAGGGTCAGACGACACCTTTGAAGGAGTCATTTTGACCCTTCTTTTGGGTCACATCTACTCTTATGTAGGGTCAGACGACACCTTCGAAGGAGTCATTTCGACCCTTCTTTTTGATCATTTCTACACTTATGTAGGGTCAGACGACACCTTTTAAGGAGTCAATTTTATGCTTTTTTGGGTCATTTCTACTCCTTTGAAGAGTCATTGGTACCCTTTATGAAGTTCATTCTACTCTATAACAAGTTGTGCAAATTAACAATGTTATTTGAATGATTCCTGTAATTTGAATGATACATGCATATTGCATATACACAGAAACAAAAATAGAGATTGTGTAAAATAGTTTATTAACTAAATATGTCAATATTTTCAATAATTTATTAACTAAATACGTCAACAACATACTGTACTGGTAGGTTTTAAAATCTACTTAAACATATTTCTCAATAGTATATTATAGGTCCTAATCAAGGTAAACATGATATTATCATGCCCAATTAATGGACATTCAAACAACTGGCCCAGATTAACATCTTGTTTTAGGAACTCACACATATTTCACTAAAAGCCCATTTAAAACTAAGTAACGATATTCGGTTGAAACACTACGTTTATTTATTTCCTGCTAAGCTGTGGACCTAGTTACTCTGTCCTAATTCATCAGAGGAATTATAGATCTAATGAAGGCATGAGTCAATGTGTCAAAGACTTTGGAAGAGTTTTGCAAGAAATAACTAAACGTAGTGTCAATTTTCACTAAAAATTCAATTAACATTATAAAAACATGAAATTTTCAGTTATATTATCAATGTTTTGTTTCAATAAAATGTTCTAACTCTTTTCATCCTTTATCTTCCTACCAATTGCACGCCTTTCATTTCTCCATGTTTGTGCCATAATGCCATTGTTGCCTCATTGGTGTATTCTGTTGCTTTATAGAAGTGCTTCAGGACATGAGCTTAAAATAAATAAATATATAAATTTTAAAATATTAATAAGAGGGATATAGTCCTACAGGTATAAAAGAGATATTTCTAGAGGTATTTTTAAAAAATTCAAGTGAAGAGGTACAGTACTGTAGCTCTAAATACTTGCTTTTGTTAATTACTTTATTATTTGAAAGGAAATAATGAAAGAGAAGTAATAGAGATGAGAATGCAGAATCAACCCCTCACTTGACCTATAACATTGACCTATAATCCAGAACCATAGTGATAAATTAGGCAGATATACATACGGTACCAGTAAATATAACAATTAGACAACAAGGCACAAGTGTTCTATGCAATTAGCCAAGTTGTCCAACGCTCATCATAAGTTAATTGTTTTTGTATCAACAAACTAGTCAGTCAAACTTAAAATATGAAAATAAAGACAAACTGCAAAGTTTCTGCATTGTTTTGATTTTCAAAACTGGTGCTTAATCACTATAAGTGGTCTATCACAAATAGACCTATAGTAGCATCGGCACTCTGAGCATTAATTGAGAATCCCTTTCGTACATTTTTTCATACATTACTGTATATCCTGGCTTTTATCCATGTTTTGTGGTGGGCACTAATATTTATTATAATCTGATTGCATTTTCTGCTTAGTGAATCAATCTTTTGCTGTAAAGTAATTATAACCAATTTCAATTTTTTAATTACCGTATAGCCAATTTCTGACCAATTATTAGTTTGACCTTCACACAGTCCAGAGCAGGATGGCCTTCCTTGCTTTTCCCTGTGACTGATAACTGGGACAGAATATATTTCCAAATAAGCCTGACAATAAATTGGAAGTCTTCATGAATTACAGTAATATATTTCTATGTGCAAATAGCACATTGCGTCGGTCACAAGAAACTACATATCACTTCAATATGCCATGCAAAAACTTGACAGATATAATGTAAAATATCACTCTCTAAATTACGGTACAGGGGGAAATACATATATTATTTCAACATTTCCTCAACTAATTCAAACTACAGTAGATAATACTGGGAATTGAACCCTGCGACCCTGGCAATATACAGTACACCAGCACACTAACCGACTGAACTATGGGAGCTTGGCTACAAGTTCAGTATATACCTGTACGACCATGGTGGAAATGCCACGAATGAAGTGAATGGGTTTATAACTGAGAATATTTGGCATTTACACTCAATTAAGGTGGCTCCTGATGGTTTTAAACATGAATGCATAACTATATTAGACTAAAGTACTTAAAGGACCATCTGTACACGGTACGATTTGTCGTATACGATTGCCATCTTGGTGTATGTGATCAAACTGTACATGCATGTCAACATTCACCATCGAATCAGAAACAAGAATTATGTTGTGTGCAAACAATTGCTTATGCCAGTACGACAATCGTGTACAACAATGTATGCCAGAATGACAATCGTATACGATGAATTGTATCGTGTAGAAGGGCCATAAGGAAGCCTAGTTAGTAAGTACTCGTACTTACTCGTACCAAGACGAGTCAGGGGTGTGACACAGGCTAGTCTTGTAGTTGCATTTTTCTTAACTGGTTCCAGTCGGTTTATCACACTTAGAATTTTCCTTCACTATAACTTTAATATGTCATCCAATTAATGTAGTGTAAATGCCAAATATTCTCAGTAAAATATCCATTCACTTCATAATGGCATAATACCACCATCATATAATACTGAACTTGTTGCCAAGCTCCTGTCATAGGACTCCAGTCCATAATCCCAAGAGCTGTGGCTTAAATTCCAGCTACTAAACTGTTAGGCCTTGAAGTTATATTTTTCACAACCCATCTCAGTTGCATCTTCACACTCAAAGTTTCCCTTCACTATAACTTCAACACTGTCATAACTAAGTGCCAACCAGCAACCAGTTTCTCTTAGAATTAAATCAGTTTAATTGCTTGATGAAGAGCAAGATTTAATATAATAAACAGTTCTAGTACAGTAATATTGGTGCATTTTCCTTCAGGGGCTTAACTGGCTCATAAGACCTTTTTCAGCAAACTTTCAAAGGTCTTATGAGCAATTGACGAAAGCTGATCAATATAAATGTTTCAACAGCGACTCATTCGACGAATAATGTCAATGGCGTCCAAAATAATTAATGGTGATTCGCAATTATAAAACACAGATTTAAGTATTATTAAACATTAAGAGAGCAGTAGATTATCACCAAAGTCATTAACAAATTATATACAACTCACCAGTCGCAGCAATACGCTTTCCAGCCACCTTTAGGCGGTTTGACCGTTTGACAACTGCTTTGTGAAAACAACAGTGATCAACTGCATGCCTTCTTTCTTCGGATTAACGAGCATAATCGCGAACAAAATCTTTGGCAAGGATAGTCGTCTAGTTGGTAGAAGTCCAGTGGATCAATAAGTATTTCATCTCGCATCTAGATAGGTTTCATACGTCAAATAAAGTTATAAAGATACGAGCTTCTCTTCGCACGCAAAACATGTAAAATCGCGAAGCGACGAATACGAAATATTGCGCCATAACATCACGTGTCACTCTGATCACGTGCTATGTGGAATAAAGTACCGGTCGGCATTTTGATACCATGTTCAGAGAGATTTTAACAATGTTGTCAGCTTGGCGGAGCCTGAGGATTTCAGTATTATTTTAGACCAGATTGGTGTAATGTTAGACAGATTTGGTGTGTAGACAACCATATATAAAGACAATGATGCATTCAATTTCATTTATGATATTAGTGAAATCAGCTATTCAGTTGTTTTTCATGTATTACTAAAACAGAATACAGAATAGTTCATAATTATTCAAATATTTTTGAATAGAATAATTTTATATATTTAATTACCAATTTTTACCTCAACTTATCCACAAATCAAGAAAAACTACAATGACTCCAAGAAAGAGCATAATAACTCCAACAAAGAGTGCTATGACTCTAACAAAGAGTCCATCGACTCCTCCAGGAGTCCTATAACTCCTAGAAAGAGTTCATGGAGTCCACTAAAGTGTCATTTTGACCCCATGTTGGGGTCAAAACAACCCTTAGAGTCAAAACCACTCCTTGAAGGGTCAAAATGACCCTTCGAGTAAAGGTGCTGAAATGACTCCTTGGGGTCAAAACGACTCTTTTGAATTTACAGTGTACTCAATCAAATGGTCGATTTTGAAACGCGCCAATGCCTACAAAACAGGAGGAAAACAATGTAATTTATGCCTATCCGAGAAACTTTGCATTTTAAAAGCAGATAAATCCATATTCCTTAGCATTTTATACTTTTAGTCTGATGATCACCCAGAGCATGAAACTCGAGTCTAACCCGACATTTTTAGTTTTTAGTATGAAAGTTTTATCCATCTAATGTTTTAATGTTTTATAGTGTAATGTAATATAGCTCTACGTCAGCTGTATTGAGCACTCTCGAGGGGTAGCATTATTTCGATATATATATATATATATACTGTATAATATATAGTATATCTACAAACACGTGTTTCGCTGTTCCACAGCTCATCAGTGTAGCCTGGTACAATCTAGATATGGGCATGAGAACTATAATTATACACAAGCGATTGCCATGTACAACCGCTTGTGGTACAAACAGCGGTCATGCGCTCATCCAGAGAGCGTGAAGCGGGATAGGGTCAGAGTGCTCAAACTACCACAAGGGTAGTGGGCGTTGCATTATCGCTAAAGGAAAGCTACACCAACTTCACCGAGTGCTCAACAACACCGAAGTGAAGGAGCGTAATAGGAGCGTATATATATATATATATATATATATATTATATATATATATATATATATATATATATATATATAATATATATATATATATATATATATATATATATATATATATATATATATATATATATATATATATATATATATATATATATATATATATATATATATATGTATATATATATATATTTATCAGGAATCCTCCTTCTCAAGCTTAAAAATATTTATAAAAACATCAGGATAAAAACTTTAAAACTTTATTAAATATCAACGTTTCGGGGCAAGCCCCTTTGTCAAGATATGAGTACACAGATTCTTGAAGCGCTAATATATACTCTACAATCTAATTAAAATTGCACCTATTTTACAAAAAATCCCTAATATTAAGTCCCCGAGGTATAAATGAATCTAACTTGTATGCCAAGAATCCCTCCCTTGTCGGATCATTTACATTTGTTTTGTCAATTATTTTAATTTTAACATCTTCCAATCCATTATGTCCACTTTCAAAATAATGTGCATACAAATGCTCACCTGCTATTCCCCTACAACCCTTGCCGAACCTATTCTAACTACTCTTATATGGTTATTAAATATTTTCCTAAATGATGTAATCGTGCTTCCCACATAAATCTTAGCACATTTCTTACATATTATAAGATAAATAACTCCAACTGAATCGCAATCAAACGCGTAATTGATGAACTATGTATTACCTGCCCCTGCAAAGTTACATCCTTCATCAACATATTTACAAATTTAACAGCGAGACTTACCGCATTTTTTCATACCTTTATCCCTTAAATCTGAATCTTCACCTTTCAATTTTGCTCTAACCAAAACATCCTTAAAATTTTTTGGCCTCCTATATGCAATCATAGGCTTATCCCCAAAAATTTCCTTCATGTCATCCAAAGCATGCAAAATAGGCCAGATAGAATCAATAACATTCCTTACCCCTGACAACGCTGGATGAAAATTCGTAACTAGAGGCATCCTATTAACTTTGGATTTATTGTTACCTCTATCCTGACAAAGAAAACTATCTCTATTTTGTCTTTTTGTTTTAATAAACTGAGATTCAACTACCTTGCGTTTAAATCCCCTCTTAATAAAATGTCCCCTCATTTCCTTATTTCAACCTTCATTTCAACCTATCATAAAGACCTTACCTTATATTATTAAGGACACTACGGATTTTCTTGGTAAACTTAGGATGTTGGGTGATATTCCAGATAATGCAATTATCAGTTCTATGGATGTTGTTGGTTTATATCCACATATACTTCATAGTGAGGGATTGAATAGCGTAGAGTCTGGCTGCTATTAATAGCTCAAAAAGCGGACAAACAAACCAAATTTGACTCACAAATGATTGCAAATGAGCTATTTATTTTGTTATGGCCGCAAGAATTATGGGTAAAAGCGGACAAACATCGGTACTGACGTCATCTCGACGGAGCGCTATTGTATGAAGGAAATTATTGAGAAATTTGTTAATGAATCAGATTTGAATAATATGTGTATCGGAGCGGAGGATTAGGTAGATGTGGCTAAGTTCATTTTAGAAATTTTTTTTTTTTGAATTTGAGGACAACATCTATAGACAGATATTGGGTACTGCTATAGGTACTAAGTTTGCTCCATCTTTTGCTAACATGTTTATGAGTAAACTTGAAAGTAGAATGTTAAAAGATTATCACCTGACATCTTGGGTTTGGTGGAGGTTTTTAGATGATATTTTTCTAATATGGTTACATGGAGAAGAGGCTTTCCTGAATTTTTTACTTATGCAAATTCTTATCATGAAACCATTAAGTTTACATGGGAATGGTCTAAGAGTGAGCTACCATTCTTGGATATTTTAGTTAAACTTAGAAATAATAGGCTAACCACGGATATGTATTCTAAACCTACAGAGATACACATCAATATTTGGATTATAAATCATGTCATCCATTGCATGTCAAGAAAGGCATACCTTATGGCAAGCATTAAGATTGTGATTTGTGACTCAGACGAAGTTTTTGAAGAACGGTTGAAGGAAATGAAGGGTCATTTTATTAAGAGGGGATTTAAACGCAAGGTTGAATCTCAGTTTATTAAAGCAAAAAGACAAAATAGAGATAGTCTTCTTTGTCAGGATAGAGGTAACAATAAATCCAAAGTTAATAGGATGCCTCTAGTAATTATGAATTTTCATCCAGCGTTGTCAGGGGTAAGGAATATTATTGATTCTATCTGGCCTATTTTGCATGCTTCGGATTACATGAAGGAAATTTTTGGGGATAAGCCTATGATTGCATATAGGAGTCCAAAAAATGTTAAGGATGTTTTGGTTAGAGAAAAATTGAAAGGTGAAGATTCAGATTTAAGGGATAAAGGTATGAAAAAATGCGGTAAGTCTCGTTGTCAAATTTGTAAATATGTTGATGAAGGATGTAACTTTGCAGGGGCAGGTAATACATAGTTCATCAATTACGCGTTTGATTGCGATTTAGTTGGAGTTATTTATCTTATAATATGTAAGAAATGTGCTAATATTTATGTGGGAAGCACGATTACATCATTTAGGAAAAGATTTAATAACCATAAGAGTAGTTTGAATAGGTTCGGCAAGGGTTGTAGGGGAATAGCAGGTGAGCATTTGTATGCACATTTTTTTGAAAGTGGACATGTTAAAATTAAAATAATTGACAAAACAAATGTAAATGATCCGACAACAAGGGAGCTATTCTGAGCATACAAGTTAGATTCATTTATACCTCGGGGACTTAATATTAGGGATTTTTTGTAAAATAGGTGCAATTTTAATTAGATTGTAGAGTATATATTAGCGCTTCAAGAATCTGTGTACTCATATCTTGACAAAGGGGCTTGCCCCGAAACGTTGATGTTTAATAAAGTTTTAAAGTTTTTATCCTGATGTTTATATATATATATATATATATATATATATATATATATATATATATATATATATATATATATATATATATATATAATATATATATATATATATATATATATATATATATATATATATATATATATATATAAATATATATATATATATATATATATATATATATATATATATATATATATATATATAAATATATATATATATATATTAATATATATATATAAATATATATATTTTATCTGGCTGTCCACGTCTTTCTGATAACAGACAAAGGCTGTGGCAAAAAACTTTAAAAAAATCCAATCGACACCATCTTCTCCTTTGGCTACTTTGATTCCACCGACGAGATATGAAGCTCATGGCCGAAAATTACGTGGTAGTGTTGATCGACTTTCTCTTTACCAATGCAATACTGACCGTTATAACCGCAGCTTTTTCCCCGCCATGACGAGATGCATAAATGACTTAATTACATCTTGACTAAGTTCTATGTTAAACTTTTGTAAATTTTGTTTCTAATTGTAAACCGGTTCCAGTCCCCCGGTATTCTATTCTATTATTTGTTTGTAAACTGTGCGATTTTATATTCAATAAACCATCTATTATTATTATTATATATATATATATATATATATATATATATATATATATATATATTTATATATATATATATATATATATATATATATATATATATATATATATATATATATATATATATATATATATATATATATATATTATATATATATATATATATATATATATATATATAAATAGAGTGCTGCGTAGACAGTGTTTTGAATATATAGCAAAGTGAAAAGGTGGTAAACTGCCAAGAATTTAGTGACGAGATACTGACGTTTCGAGCGGAGCCCTTCTTACTCTGATGAAGGGCTCCGCTCGAAACGTACAGTATTGTCGGATATGAGCTTTTGCGTAATCTGATTGGCTCCCTACTACCAGGCTATCAGCTCATAGCCTACTAGTACAGAAATCAAAAACAATGTCTGAACGATTTGCCCATTTAAACGAAGATGAAATTCAAAAAAATACAAACAAAGCTACAAAATATGGGATGAAAGTATTTGATGGTGAATAAATATTTCTTTCAAATAAAAAATGAGAAAAACTGCAACTTCTCTAAATAAACATTAATTGAAAGTGAAAAGACGCCGTAAAAAAATATTTGTTTATAAAATTTAAATTTTCGGGTTTAATTTTTAGAATGGATCACAAGCTCTCAAATGTTTGAAAAATACATCACATACATGTCAAAATCCGAGTTGAATACTTGTCTGAAGTTGTTTTATACGTCTGCTAGACAAAAAGACGGCTCATATTATAAAACAACAACAATGAAGTCGATAAGAGCCGCCATTGACCGGTTTTTGAAAAGCCCTCCAAACAATAAAGATTTCTCAATAATTGGAGATCCTACCTTTTGGCTTTTCCGAAGCAAATGCTGTCTTAAATGCGTTTGTCAAAGATTTAAGAAAATCCGGAAATATAGCAGGCACAGTTCACAAAAGAGCTATTTCAAGCGACCAAATCCAGCTACTTTTTAGTTCTGGTGAGTTGGGGCCAGCCGACAGCAAAAGTCCAGCACAACTATTCCGTACAGTCTGGTTCTTCCTAAGTTTTTACTTTGGCAAAAGAGGCAGAGAAAACCAAAGGCAGTTGAAGCCGTCCATGCTAATTCAGAGATTAACACCAGACGGTAAAGAGTTTTTTGAACTCAACCGTGAAGTTCCAGGTGCTCTCCTAGCGACAAAAAATCATCAAGGAGGCCTCAACGATGCTGAAGACGAATCCGATGGCAAAATCTTTTCTGTTCCCCACTCAAATATCTGCCCAGTCAAAACAATCAAGAACTACTTGAAGCATCTAAATCCTTCCTGTGACTGTTTTTTCCAGCGACCAAAAGATCCAAAATGCCAAAATTTTGATGTCAACGCCGATATGGTTTGGTATTCCAACGCGCCAGTCGGCGAATCGACCCTTCGAAACCTGCTTCGTGTTATGAGCGAGAGAGCAGGAATTGATCCTCCTTTAACAAATCACTGTATTAGAGCGACATCAGTCACGCTTCTGTCGGATGCCCACATTGAAAGTCGTCATATAATTAAGTCTTTGACAGGCCATAAATCCGACGCTTCCATAGAGTCTTACAGCCAGGGGCGGATTTAGCGTAGGTCAAACCGGTCATGCGACTGATGTAAATTTTTGCTAGCATAAAAAATTCCGAATCGACCTTCAGCAGTCGCTGTAAAAATTGCGCAATTACAACAAGGTCCAGTTGTTTCATAATCATTCGTGATTTTATTCGTAATTCATCGGCACTGACGGCACAGGCTCTCTCGCCCGCGTCTTTCCCGCGGAGGAGGTACAAATAACAATGTGAGCAGTATTCAGTCTTCTTCTTCTCAGCGGTCTTCCGCATGAGTTTTGACCGATCTGAGTCATTTTCGAGCTATTTGATTGGTCAATACACCGATCTCCATGGTGATCGGCCAATTTGACCGATCTGCGGGGCGTTCTGACCGGTCTTGGTGATCAGGGACTCATGTATGAGCCACCTGATTGGTTAATTCAGACAAATACCGTGTTCTTATTCGCTACTCCATTTGACCGATCTTGACCAATTCACAGCGTGTGGTATCCATCAGTGTACTGTATTATTCAGCAATGGCTCGCGGTATTTACGAAACTGTTCTATCAGGGTTTGAAAGAAACGATGAACATTGTCTGCAAGAAGTGTACGATGATCTGGTGAGGCAAATCAACGTTTCGCGCAACAGTTCTGTCGACGAACTACTCAGTGCGGTAAACAGCACTTGAAGCTTTCTTAGCAGGAATTTTTTGGCGCAGAGAAACTAATCCAAAAGATGTCCGCGATCGGAAAGGCAAGGGTTGTACGGGCCACGGCGATCATATAAATGTATATATTGATTGATAAACTACTGTCTTACTAGTCTTAAACTAGTGTATTGATAATCTAGTATTGCTATTGCGAATTGTACGTCTCTGGCCGTAATCGTTGCTCAATTACCATATAACATATATTTACATATATACCGTCGACAAAACGACGATTAAACGACGACAAAACGACGATTCGATTCGAGTTTACCGGTTCCGTGTAACCTATATTTAAGCGTTTCGTATTGACTTTAAAAAGGTTTAAACTTCATATTGACCGATTGTTGTTGAACCTCGTTGTCTGGTGTATGAAATACGACCTGGCTATTCAATTGCTTTTGACAGGAAGTTGAGAATAAATAATTCATGTTTTATCAAAGTTCTAATTAACTAATTGTATAATTTAATGTATATTTGGAAAATTGATTAAATTAAAAAAAAAAAAAAAAAAATATTATTTGTATCTTTGCAGTGATGAGAGTAGTTAATTAGTGGGGCATATTCACATATTAAACCAAAAATATTTGAAGAACAGGTTTCATTCCATATGCCATAATAGTGATGTAATAATAATGCCAACAAAATTTGTGTTATTATCATTATCACCAATATACAAGGAAAAATAATTATGAAATGCACCATTAATTTTGTTAAAGATGCAGTTCATTATAAGATCAGTGATAACCAGGGCTGTGGTAAACATATTTGCGGCCCGACTAGTACGTTATCGGCCTCCCACTTTGAGTGTTTTCAAGAGGGTGGTTTGGCCTTGTATATTGGTGACAATAATAGTTTAATTTATAGAGTGCCTACAACAAGATCTAAGCACTTTACAATCTGTGCTATAAAAATATATATATAAATTTGCAATTCATAAGCTTATTGAATATAAAAAATTAAATATATTACAGTATTCACAGTGACGTAGGAACAATTTTCACCTGAAGGGGGGTCCAAGGGTATGCTCCCCTGGGAAATATTGCATTTCTGAGACCTCTGAATTGGCATTTCCTGCATTTTGAACAGTTCACTACAAACAGTTAGCAGATTTGCTGCAAGCATGCAGCAACACATCCTCCAACAAAGCTTGTGTAGGCACTAATAATTATAATAATTATTACTTAACAATACTATTTGTTTCTTAAAATTGAAATACACTTACATATAATTACTTTTTCAAAGTTACTTTAAATATTCTAAAATAAAATAAGAAAATTTGGGGAAAAAGTGGGGGGCACATGCCCTCCCCCAGGCTCCTACGGCCATGATTCAATAATTATTATAAAATTACAATCTTTGCAATAGGTTAACTAATAATGGATTATAAGAATATAATAACTAATAATTGTTAAAAAAGACTGAAATAAAAACGTTTTCAACTGTCTTTTGAAAGCAGCTAATAGCTCATTCTACAGGCAATTTACAGCCACTGCAAAAGCTCTATCACCATTGGTTTTCAAATTACTTGCTGGTTATTACATGTAACAGTGCCTCAGATTATGACCTTAAAGTTCTAGGTAGTATGTATAGCTGAATAATATCAGCGATATACTGCAGAGCCAGACTATGTTGAGCTATGAAAGCTAAAAGAAGAATTTAAAAAATTATTTGCTTCTCAATTGGGAGCCAGTGAAGCATACATAGTATTGGAGAAACATGTTCATATTTGCTAGTGCAATTATCATACTTGCTGTACAAGTTTAAACTCTTTGGATTTTCTGTATGAGATACTTGGCTAATCCGTATAAATAATAATATAGAATTACAATGATCTAATTTAGAGGTTACAAATGCATGTAGGAGAGTCTCTGCAGTAGATAGACTAAAGATACTTTCTAATTTTGAAAATCTGCTTCAGTTGAAAAAATGATGATTTACATATATTGTTGATGTGCTCAGTCATTGATAAAGGTAATGCCAATATACTGGGAAGACTGCACAGGTTTCAGTTGTACATTGCTGATACACACAGCATCAAGTTCAGGCTGGTGAAAACGAGACCCAATTAGTAGAAGTTCAGTTTTATCTTTTTTCAATTTTAACTTGTTGGTCATCATCCATTGGTCAATCTCCAACATACAGGCTTCAATCTTGTGCACAGCAGACTTAATCTCATCATGAACCGCCGGGATGAACGTAGCAAACATCTGAATGTCATCAGCGTGTAAGTGAAACGACATGTCATGCTTTTTGAGAATGTCACCAATAGGTGCAGTGTAAAGTAGATACAGAAGTGGACGAAGAACAGAGCCCTGCTGCACTCCATAGTCAAGATCTTTCGCAGCTTATCGGTCATCAATGTAGACATCACATGTTAGTAACATAGCCATATTGTAGGTTAGTAGCAAATCGGATTCTGCCCCAATGTACTCAATTCCTTCCATAATCTTACCTGGAAGATCCCTTTCACTGAATGGCTAAAGAGCATCATACTATCTGATGTAACTGAGTTCGCATGATTTTAAGTTCCAAGTATATGATTGTCATTGGATAGTTTTCTCTTTGCATAGCCAGTTCATTTGCAATGGGCATAAGAATCTGGTCGTAACTTTCATAGGCAGATGGTTACTCAATCGTAATACAATTTGAACATCGCCACTCAATAGATTTGTGTGGAACAGTGTGAATTCATATCATCGAAAGGCTCGTGTGTTTGTCCATGTCGATCTATGGTCGAAGTCGTCGAACAAACTATCTGAAGTCGTCCACTCGTCGCCGGGAAACACTAACACATCCGCCATAATTCCTCTATCTTTTAATACTTCAAGTTGATCCTCCATTATTGAGTTTAAAGAACACACTACAATGACAATGTTCATATCGGCCTTCACAGGGAAGAAATTAGTAAGTAAGGAGCTGGAAGAGTAATGACTTTCCAAAACCAGTGGGATTAGAACGGCAACAACATCGTGGCCATGTAATAAGTATTCAAAACACTTCACCTGCAGCGGTTTTAAACAATACGAAGGGAAGTTGTCGCTGTTTAACGTTAACTGGAGTCGTCGAAGCAAGTCAACTTATCCGAAGATTCCGCCATCTTTCTTTGTTTACCAATTTATTATAATTTATTTACACCCACTATAGATGGGTGTTTTGAACGTCATGTGACCAGCCGATGCCAGGGCCTTTTCCCGCCCTCCTAATTTCAAAAAGGCCCTGGGAACGAGGTTGGTTGGTGTAGGTATCTTTTAGCGATAATGCAACGCCCACTACCCTTGTGGTAGTTTGAGCACTCTGGCCCTATATCGCTTCACGCTCTCTGGATGTGCGCATGACCGCTGTTTATCCCACAAGCGGTTGTGACTGGCAATCGTTTGTGTATAATTAGTACTCATGCCCATATCTAGATTGTACCAAGCTACACTGATGAGCTGTGGAACAGCGAAACACGTGTCTGTAGATATTGTACTATTACGCTCCTTCACTTCGGTGTTGTTGAGCACTCTGTGAAGTTGGTGTAGGTGTCCTTTAGCGATAATGCAACGCCCACTACCCTTGTGGTAGTTTGAGCACTCTGGCCCTATACCGCTTCACGCTCTTTGGATGTGCGCATGACCGCTGTTTATCCCACAAGCGGTTGTGACTGGCAATCGTTTGTGTATAATTAGTACTCATGCCCATATCTAGATTGTACCAAGCTACACTGATGAGCTGTGGAACAGCGAAACACGTGTCTGTAGATATTGTACTATATATATATATATATATATATATATATAATAATATAATAATGTTTATTGAAACTCTCTTGCAGTATATACACTGAATTAACGAGTCTAGAATTATAGGTAGACAACTACTGTACCTAGATTATCATACTAAAAAATCTAAAACTATCTTTACATCAATTTATAAATTAATACAACTGTTAAATCTATATATATATTAAAAACATTAATAATATTTAAAAGTAAAAAATTGTTCAGATCTTATCGTTCTACATTTAGTTGTATTTCCGAAAAGGACAGTATTGTTATATCAACTTCGTAGGCTATACCTGCGTTCGTTCATCTTAGGTTTTGGGGGCATAAAATGTAGAGGGTGATCCTTCTTTTTTTACATATATTATTTGCATAAATATTCGCGTCTGCTCTCTAATGTTGGTATCTGTGCCAGGATGAGCGCCTCATTATAACTTTCTGTAAATGGGAAAATGATGCGAAATTCCCTTCTCTGAATTGATTCTATCTTTTTATACAAATAGTCAGGGATCGCTTGCCATATTGGTACAGCATACAAATGTATGACGTGTATTTTCTAGGGAGTACGGGGGCTTTCCCCCCCGAAACTTTTGAGGTCTAGAACCTCTAAAACGCGATTTCTCGCATTCTGAGCAAATGATTACAGCTAATTTTATGGCAAGCACGGCTCAAATTTTACGCAAAAACTAAGAACCAAATATCATAATTTATAGTAACATTTCACATTATCTTACAGTATAATATAGATGAATTTTTGACCAGCTTACCTGTCCTTGCTGAACTTACCTGCTCTTCCACATCACAAAAAGGTTTATGTATGGTAGATGCTTAATAAATTAGTTTTTCTGTACAAGACAGTAATACTAATTTACTTTGAGCATTTAATTTAGCAAAATATAAATTCAAACTTCCACATTCATATACTGTACAGTCTCTTTTTGTAATTAATAATATACATGAAAAAATTTCTGCTTTCTGATTGTTGAGAGCAGTGCAATTTAAAGGAAATACAGTGCAGAAAAAAGGAAATAATATGCAGAAAAAAGGAAATACAGTACAAATTTTTTAGAGCACAAATCACTCTGATTGGCTGATAAAACAATGAAACGCCAAAGTAGCCAATCAACTAATACCTTTTATCAGGGAAAAATTTAAAGAGAAATACGAAAAAAATTGCTTTTGTAAACAATGGCAGGGGTTTTAAGTAGATTTTCTTTTTCAACGGAAACTACAATTCAACAACTGAAGGACAGCTCAAAAAACAAAAATACTGCCAATAGTACATCTTTTTGGTTGAGTGTGTGGAAAAAGTGCTGTGCAGAGAAAGGTATTCAGCATGAAATCGAAAAAAACGAGCCGACGGAGCTAAACAATTTGCTCGAGCGTTTTTACGCCGAAGTTAAAAATAAACACGGTGAATATTACGAGCCAGACAGCCTCAAAGTAATGATGACCGCCCTGGACAGATATCTTAAGGAGAAGGGCTACAAACACTCGATTATACGAGACATGGTGTTTTTCTCGTCCTGCAAGCAGGTTTTAGAGGGAAAAGCCAAACTCCTACGCCAAAGCGGTCGAGGCAAGCGACCAAATAAATCCCGGCCATTATCCCAAGAAGAAGAAGAAATACTCTGGGTGACCGGAAAATTCGGTCGTAAAACTCCCGAGTCACTCATTCAAACGATGTGGTGGCTACTTACCCAGCACTTTGGTCTTCGGGGAAGGCAAGAGCATCACGAAATGAAGATTGAGGACTTCTGCGTTCTTCAAGGCGACGACGGTCTCGAGTTTGTTAAGTACACAGAAGGGCCAACCAAGACCAGACAAGGCGGTTTAAATTGCAAAACAGGGAATTTCAACCTAGAATGTTCCAGACTGGAGGAGAAAGATGTCCAGTCGCTCACTTCTTCGAGTATGTAAGCCGAAGGCCCCTGGAGTTACAGCAGACTGGTCCGTTTTACCTCTCCGTGAAAACCAACAGAAGAGCCGACGACCAAGTTTGGTACAAAGTCCAGCCGATGGGAGTAAATAAGATCAATTCAATGATGAAAAATATCATCTCTGGTACAAGTCTTGAGACAAGTAATAAGAAGTTTTCCAACCACAGTGCCCGCAAAACGGTAGTGGGTAAGCTGAAAAAAGCAAATGTTGAGAGATCCGGCATCGCCAAAATAACTGGCCACAGAAGTATTCAGTCGCTAGATGACTACGACGAAGCAGACGAGAACGAGCAACGACAGCTCTCCCTGGCTATATCAAAACAAAATAGCTCAGCACAGGAAAAACCAGGAGCCAGTTCATCCTCCACAAAAAGTAATTCTCAACAGAATCTGATGAACACTTTCACCAACTGCAGCGTTGCATTTAACTTCAACAACAGGTCCCCGGTCATCAAGTCAAAGAAACGGCGATACCATATAATTCAGAGTGATTCTGACTCTGATTAAACATTTTGTCGAACAGTTTAACCAGTTGTGTGGCTTAAATGACTTGTTTTTCCAATAAAACAGTTCGTTTCAAAACTTTAAACTCATTCTGAGCCTCGTGCTCTAAGGCAAGAATACTTGTGCGCATGATTCCACTTTGTTGTTGTTGTTTTTGGATTGAATAAATTATATCACATGACTCGCGCGTAAAATCACTTCCTGTAAATTTTTTCATGTATATTATTAATAAGTAATAGAATGGTTTCTCGTGCAATTTGAAAAAACATGCACTCGTGAGTGTTTCAAAGACCTCAAATAGCACTCGTCCTACGGTCTCGTGCTATTTGAGGTCTTTGAAACACTCACTCGTGCATGTTTTTTCCAAATTGCACTCGAAACCATTCTATTACTACTACAAATTAAATTCCAATTATGGAGTGTTCATTATTTATGGTTTGGAGGGGTCAGTGATTTGCCTGTCTCTATTGTTGGTTTTTATATGAACCCCTTAGGCACAAGTGAAACTCCAATGCCCCTACAGTAGCACCTCAATAGATAGAAACTATTATGATCCCCCTACTGTAGCACCTCAAACTCCCCCCCCCCCCCACCACCTATGCTTTAAACGACCTCTCCCCAAAAAACACATATTAAAATAATGAACACTCCCTTAAACTCAGCTTCTATAAATAATATAATGGCATTGCCATTATAATAATTATGAACAATAAATAGATACTCATGTACAATGTGCATGATTTTATACATGGTTGAAGTACAAATGTAGGTTGGTGAATTATATGCAAGAATAGCCATGTATTGCAGTCACCAATTGATCACTTAAAATATGTCATCAGTTAAAAATACAAACAATCCTGGTCAAAATTGTTTGGACAGCTGTTCAGGTGAAGTAATCAAAATTAAATTCACAACTGCAATATATCATGAGATGTAGCCCCCTGTAATTCAATGTTGTATTTTGTGAAAATTATTCACAAAAATTATTCACAGGTGTTGCTATAACATTGTCCAACATGGTACATAAATAATATATATATGAAATATATAATATTAAGGTTCCAAGGTATTTTGGCCTGCATTGTAAGTTTATCATTATCCTTAATTTTCCCCAGAATGAGATCATATTTTACCCACAGTGACAGTATATACATGGCTGCCAATAGCCAAGATGGGCCCAGGTAAAAGTAAACTCTGTGTTTTCGGGTGCAACGCACCCATGACAGTATGTATTATTTATTATTGGTAACCCCAATGGCCAATTCTACATAAAATTTGTATTACTTATATAAATAAATAATAGAATACAAATATATTAGGCATAGCAAAACAACAGGCAAGGGTTTTCTCAGCTGACAATATATTAAAGTAAATGGTTTGAACCTAGGAGTATAATAGATGTGTGAAGTTGATAGTCTTTCTCAAGACTACAACAACCTGGACGATCAACTTCACACATCTAAATCTAACGACATTATATTAAGATGCCTATTAAACAGAATTAAAAATGTGCCCAACATCATGGTTGAAATATATTTATATAGAGTGTCTGTGTACATGAATTATGCAGTGAGTTAGTAGATGAGTAAATCAGCCTCGGGCTGAGGCGGATAACACAAACCGAGGCTAATAATGTTTTTGGTTTTTTTTGAGGTCCGTATCTCAGGTCCGTAACTAAAATAGAGCCTTTTGATTGGCTGAGTACGAGGTCCGTATCACACCAGTATACGGACCTCTCGCAACTTTTCGCGCCAAAAAATTGCAATTTTTTTTACTTTGCTCGAAAAAAAAACACGTTATTTACCGTTTTGGTCGGTCCGTACTGGAAAAATATTTTCCCTCAGTCTCAGAAGCGGCCTTCGGCCCTCGACCTTCGGTCTCGGGCCGCTTCTGAGACTTCGGGAAAATATTTTTCCAGTACGGACCTCCCAGCCGGTAAATAACATATATATATATCACAATATCAGTATATGCATACCAAAATACCTGTATGCAAATTAACTTCTAGCCTACGTCATAGTCTGTGAAATTTGAAAAACACAGACTATGAACGTGTTCTGTGACGTAGCTATACTGTAAGGAATTTATACTGAGTAGACCATGATTGGTCGCTTAGAAAATTTAGTTAATACGTGATATTCAATTGGTTAAGAACTATACTTCCGTTTTCAATGTTTGTTGTTTACCACGAAGACAGTTTCTCAGCCGCCTCAACGTATCCTTTGTAAACGAGACTATTAAAAGAGTTTGCTGATACTTTCAAAGGATGACTGTTTATAATTAGCATAATTTTGGTTCGAGGATGATCAAACAGTCGAAGAGAAGCGGGAATCGAATTGTTAATCATACGATATTTCCAGGTAGCCGTCGAGTGCCGATTCTCGTTATGCTGTTTCGTTTTAGTTTTTCAGCTTGTCCTATTTGCCTATTAGAACTAACTTTGTTCTTCATATGATTTCTTAAACTTTTAGTGAATACTCGTCAGTTGCTATAAGCATAGACTTGCTCCAAGTCTGCCTCTTGATTGTTTTGGGTTTGTTTAAAGACGTATTTGTTTCGAGAATACGGATTTGTTTCGAGACAGGTTCTTTTCAAAACCTTGAAACAAACCCGTCTTTGAAACCAAACCACTCTCGAAATAAACCCGTCTTCTCGAAACAAACCCGTCTTTAAATAAACCCAAAGCAATAAAGAGGCAGACTTGAGCAGGCATAAACACAATCTATATTAAGCATTGCGAATAATCGGCATAAATTACAGAACACACAATTTGGCTCTGATCACTGATCTCTAAATAAAGATTGGATCGAGCAACTATTGTTCAGAAAATGAAGCCGGAAGTCCGCCATTACTAAGGGACCAACTGAGAATCCTATGAGGTTTTTTGATGGTTTATGTGCTCTTACCATCGATATGACTGCTGACCAACAATATTTCATGCTCATCCTCGATCCTCGCCGGTCAGCACTAGAGGCAATCCACTGAGGGTCTTTCACCGAGTGGGGACTAGGACTAGTTACTATATTACCAACTGTTTTTGGCTGTTTTGAACTGTTTTTAGGAGTACATGATTAAAGACCAATAATCGGCAATTGTCAAATGCTTTTGGATTACCAATAATGGGTAATTCCACAACAGTAAATTGTAGGATTCTAGAACCCAACCCCAACACAACACAAATCCTAACCCTAACCCCCCGCCAAATCCCCGCCTTCAACTTCATTGTAACCTTAACTCCCAACCTGTGTGTTTTAAAAAATTAAGAAACTTAAATAATTTAGCAACTAGACGTGTCCCCACTTGGTTGGGTTAGGATTGGTGTTGTGTTGGGGTTGAGTTCTAGAATCCTAAAATATATTGTTGTGGAATTACCATTATTGGTAATCTAAGAGTATTTGACAATTGGCGATTATTGGTAATATAAGAGTTAAGATAATAATAGGGCAGAAATATAATTTAGCAACTAGTACTAGTCCCCACTCGGTTAAAGACCCTCAGTGGATTGCCTCTAGTGCTGACCATCATCGCCCGAGTTATAGCAAATCCCGTGAACTTTAGATGGAAGCCATATTGTTTTTTATCTGTCAGCCGCTGACCAGTATAGCTTTAAAGTGAAAACTGCTGACCATTGTATACGCCCCTCTGATAACATATCTCGTGGTTCCCCTTCAAATATGATTTAGTATCTCATAAGGTATCTCTGTGCCAAATTTGGTGGTTTTATTCGCCGTGTCACGATTTTGATAAAATTTGCCCTTAACAGACCTGCATGGGGTCGGTTGTTCAAAGCCTGGATACGTTATTCGGTGGATAAGTCCTATCCAGCGGATAAATCTGCTATCTAGTGGATAGTTATCCAGCGGATAAAAAGCAGTTGTTCAAAGCGTGGATAGCGGGGTGGATAACTATCCGACTGATAACAGATATATATATATATACACTGGATAACTGCTGCTATATAAATTTATAAATTTCCCCATTAAACCAACCGTCAAAACTAAAAAAGCAAGAGAATATTAAGTTATTTCTTCTATTTGATTAAACATAATATTCTCCATAAGAAGACTTTATTTAATTCCGTTTTTTTTGCGTTTGTGATTGGTTGTCAAAGCATCAGATGATCGGGTGATGCAATCTTATATTTCTGAGTTTGCAGACAGAGAAAAAAAAAGGCTATAGGAAAGATTGTATTTGAGATGAAAACTGAAAATACGTTCACTCTGCCAAAAAAATATTTTACTTGGGAAATTAGTTCCAATGAAGGAGAAGTTTCGTTTTTCAAGTTATTGTATTAATCTTGTCGATGCCTCTTAGTGATTTTGTCCTCGTTGTATTTCCAATCTTTTGAAATAAACATGCTAATCAGTTTGGAGTTATCCAGTTTATCCTGTGTTTTTTATGAATGATTTTCGATTTGAATACAAACGAAATTGTTTGTTACTCGGCTAATAATTTCATAGCTGTTTTGTGCTGATGATTCAACAATTTTATCCTTTTTTCTTCTGGTTTGGGACTAAACGCGGATACGAATATGTCCCCGGATACGGACGGACGGACGCATAAAAGTACAAAACGCGGATACGGATAAAAGTACAAAACGCAGATACGGATAAAGTAACGTGTGGTTAAGAGTTATATATGCAACCGGGAACCCAATTTTGTTTAGCAGAAGTAATTAACATAGGATTTAACATATGTGTTCGTACAACACATCTACTGTGCATCTTCGGCAATTTTACAGTGAACTTCTAAATTTTCCAGGTAGTTTACAGTGAAGACGTGTTCCCAGTTCCTCCTTGTGATTCAGTAGACCATTTCTCCTTTCTGCTGCATCATGATATAAACAGAGTTGGATTTTGTTAACTTTAGCAGTGCATAGAAAATTGATAAAAAGCTTAAAAGCAACTGCACTTCACGATATACTCTAAAGGAGAATAGCTTTTAGAATGGCGAAAACCATTTGGGTGGGTTAGTGACTGCACGTTAAACACGGAGCGAACGCATGAGAGGAGTCTGAGCATCTCAGACTGTCAATTAGATTAACGAAAAGGTCAGACTATTTTTAGCGACAAGTCTTGGTCTAACGTTACGTGTCTTTAAAACCACTGTGTTATAATAGCTGCGAGGCGAAATTTGAAAGATTTTAGCTGGAGGAAATATATGTAAAAGCGTATTCAATGTCTTCTGAAAACTTGATCAAGGTAAGCAGTTAACTCGGCGTTTAAATGAATGTTTATTTATCGATTGCGAATTGAAGACATAAGTGATATTTACAAGTTGCGCCTTTTACATATATTTATCGGTGTTCTAGGTAGTTCTAACAATCCCGTCTTCAGAACTCGAATCTCTTCGCTCTTTCGCAAATCAGTCGGATGGGCAGATTTTAAAAGAAACAAGAGTAAGGAAAAGGAAGCGTGATGAAGGCGACGTTGAGGTCGTAAGTGGAGAATCGACACAAGGTAATTATAATTTTATACAGATTAGCATATTTGCGTGCAAATATATTCTGTCATTCTGATATGAAATGACGTAAATATATTCTTGTCTAAATACTGTTTGACTAGAAGAGTAAGTTTGTTAAATGCCTGATTTTTATGGCTTATAGATACAGCAGAGTTGTCTTATACCCTTGGTGCCATAGGTTCTGCTGATACCAGCGAACATGCAACTGGGATGGAACACGAGGCGGAATGTAGTGCGTGTGAGTTTTGTTTACAAAATCCATGCGTAACTACACCAAATGACCTCCGAGCATCGTTTCTCAATGCTCATGAACCACCACGTTCTCGGAATATAGCAAAACGCTATAAAGATTATAAGGAATATTATAAAATTCTGAAGAAGGAACGCTTATGGCATAATCCTCTTTACATCGATCGAAAGAACGATCTTGGTATATTCATTGACGATGTAAGGGAGATTATGCCAAATTGTGTCGTTGGGGATGTTAGGAAACGATGGCCAAATCCACCTGATGTTCCATACAAAGGCCATGTACCCACTACGACACGCTAAAAACTATTTACAGGTAACTATCTACATTTTATTCTTCTTTTATCTTCAGTTGACTATCACCAATTCAATGCAAAGAATATGGCCCACACATCATCCTTGAACTTATAAATCTTAGGCTTTAGGACTTTATAAGGTGCTACTCTATCAGGTCTCTTGATGCTTTGATAGTGCTTCGTTGTATATGTATCCCTGTAGACGTTCTCGTTCTGCATAAAACAAGTGTGTTATTGTCAGTAAAATACTGATTATTTTTATATAATTATTCTGATATAAGTTTCATTTTGTTGCAACCGTGCAATGGCACACTTTTACATACCCAGTCTAGAGAAGCAATATTAACCCTCATGTTATAAACATCATCGCCAAAATGAATTCGCTTCGGGGCATAAACAAGTATGGCGTTATGGAAGCTCTCGATGTAGTATGTGTCCCTGCACTGGAATAAAAAAATATATAGTCTGTATATAATATATATATATATATATAAAAGTTGGTATGGGTATAAAAAAGTTGATTTGTCAATCATAGTGGTACAACAGCTAGTATAACTGTGATACCTTTGCAAAGTCCTCTGCATTTCTATAAATGTTTGTTGCTTTTATACATTTCAAAAGTGCATTGGCTGCATCGATGCTTCTAATCACTCTCTTGGTTGGCACATAATCGGCTTGTTGTATTCTACATCGAGAGTCAACATTGCAGTTATTATGCTTACCCTGCAAAAAATATGAAAATGGTTGAATATTACATACATATATAAAGAAAATTATGCAAACTGTTTTCTTGTTTAAAAAATGCATAGTAACAGCATATCTTCCAATGGTTGTATAGCTTGATAGATAATAAATAGTTATAAAGCAATACACAATATACCTTATAGTGCTCAACTATATTGAGAAGCTGCTTGCGTAGATTCTCAGGATCACCTTTACAGTTTTTCATTGAATAGTAAAAGTGTGTTTTGATGCTTTTTGCTAAAGTAAAAGAAAGTATACAACCAGATACAGTGAATATGCTGAATATAGCTTTATGATATATGCTGCAAAAGGTAACTCAACATAATTAATCCCTTACCTTTGTCAGACAATTCTGTGAACCACACATTTCCCTCAGATTTAAGTGTCCCTTTAGTAATCTTTGCCATTGCTTTTTTTACACCTTTACCACCTATGTTATTGAATATGCAATGAATAATTCATGTTTATTTGATTCTGTCTAGATGATGACATGTATCACACACAGCTGCTGAACTAGTTGCAAATTTATAGAACAATCTGTTGTCACAGCAGTAAAGAATAGCACACTAACGCACCATGCCAAGTATCAAAAGAGTTGGAAATTCCACGTTTGAGCAAATCACTCTTAATGCTGAGTACAGAATCATGGCTCACTTCAGTTACATTCAAACCTTTAAAAAGATATGAAGGGAATTCCTTAGCATAATGTGTTGTATGATTAATTGATTTAATGCAACTACAGTCAAACCTCTCATAATTAGCCAGTTAGAGAAAGTGGTTGCTTATGGGATGTTGGACCACAAAATCTTCAATGGACTTATTAATTTGGAACAGTAATCAATTATATGAGAAGTGATGTTCATGAAGGTTCGATTGTGTGAATTATTACCTTCCTGATCAATCAAACAGTTAATCAGTTCAATTGTCATTGGCTTTTCTCTTGCTGCTGAGCTTGCAATTTCTTTCCTTGAACAGTTGTTCACTGATATTACTTTGTGATTACTGAAAAGGCAGGATATAGTACAAATATGAAGAATGTGTAATTTATAAACTTGATATATTCATATATGTACTGAATGTAACTCACATCATACTGATGGCAGTCACTGTTGTATGGTAAGCTTGTCTTACAGAGTCATACCGGGCATCTATCATTACACTCTATAAAAATGTAAGAAATATAATTCGGCCTTATAATTATAGGGATGGTAATTATAGGGAATAGGATCTATATGAAGCTACTAATTTGTTTTACGATTTAGTTTTATACCCCTCCTTTTTCTAAGTAGTTGGCATCTTCCTTGATCTCTTCTATCACTCTTGCAAAGTTATACTGTGTCAATGTTGTTATTGCCTCATTGTATTTCATTTCATTATAAACTAAATGGTGAGCAGAAAATATTATTTGTTTACTGTTTAGTATATTTTGCATTATTTTAGTAAATGCTATTTTTAGTAAATGCTATTTAAAATTAAAATTTGTGATAGATGTAAGAGAAATAATTATTTGGGTTTGAGTAATATTGTCTGTCAAACTGTACCATTTGCTATGTAATGCTCATTCAAACAACCAAGTCTAGCTCCTTGACAGAAACTTTCATATTGGGACTCGAGAAGACCAGCAGAAGTAAATGCATGGATCATTCTGTAAAAAAGTACACATTGTTCTGTTTTTGTTACCTGCACTGCTATAATTTTCAATTGTATTGTTAGTTATTGTGTGTTTAAATATTTTTAATTACAATCACAAACAGTTGTCATACCTCATATTGACATAGTATTTTCCAGCTATGACCGATGATGAGAACCACTCCAGTGTATGATTGCTGTTTGCCTTGCATTTCCATACTACCTTCACACAATGGTTATTCTTGGTTACCCTTTGCACGTTTAGCGTTGATGGATCGAATTTTTCTCCACATTCACAATTGCCTTTCCCTTCAATAAAGTATCTAAATAGTCGTTGAAGTGCAGAACTACAAACCAAATAAATTTCGTCATTCTCGTGGCATGAACTGTGCAGCTGGGATTTAGGTTGACATAGAATTTCCGGCGGTCGTACTGCACGATCAAGAGATGAGGAGAATGTATTTTGAATATTTCTTCCATTCAAAGTAGTTGGTTGACACGATGAACCGTCACGACTAAACCAGCAATTCAGGAGGACTTCTATTACATCAACATTCCCTGTTGGTTTCATGCTTGTCTGTAGCTGATTCCTAACAGCGATTATTTGTTTTCGTATTTCTTCCAGACGACCTTTCTCGTCCCTGTTTACCTCGATTTTAAAGCAGTAATTTACTTTTCGATCTTTAATTGTAGCCTTATTTTCTTTATAGTACGCTTTATCAAACTTTTGCTTGTGTAATTTTGCAGACTCTGGTGTTGTGCTTGGCGCAGAGGGAGACGTTGAAGACAAACCGATCATACTAGAATTTGAAAGTGGCGCCACATTCGTTTGCAAGTTGCGCCACTTTCTTTGTTTATAATTGTCTATTTCGAGCTTCAGGCATGCGCCAAAAAAAATACAGATGACCATATAACATTGCAGACGTAAAAGAAATATAAATTATGCAGTTGGGTTGGTAATATATATGGATACATATAAGTGAATCAAGATTCAAGATGCGCCTCGAGATCTTTAATCTTTAATTAAATTTCTTTATACACGGTAGCCTATTCAGTAAAACTGTTTTTCAAAGGGCCGTGCTATTATAGTTAAAAATAAATACATCATAAACCTAACTATATAAATATATCAATAAACAATACTAAAATAAAAATACAAATGTAAGTCAATATATACAATTATATTACAAGTCGTCAGCTATTCAATTATGAAAGATTCTTAAGTCGTCGTTTGAATGACGAGATAGATAGACTTTGATAATTGTCAGTTACTTCATTGGACAGTTCGTTCCACGAAATTGCAGCCCTATATGAGTAACTTCTTTTAAGGTAATTAGTATTTGGTTTTGCCAAAGTAAGTTTAGTGCCATTACTTCGTAAATTGTAATTTTCATTATCACAAGTATTAAATAAGTCAACAAGATAATTTGGTAATTTTGATGTCAATGCTCTAAATGTCATCAAAGTTTGACGATTTCCTAGAATCTCTTGAATTGACATCCAACCAAGTTTTTCTAAATTTTCAGTGGAACGAACATTGTAAGTAAGATGCGCTGTCATTGTGAATAAATTATGACTTTAATACGCGAAAATGGCAAATAGTGTCGGGATGGAGAGTTTATTGTATGATATATGGATCAGCAGTAATGTTACAAGAGATTTTACACGTATTCCATAAAAATCACAAGCTAAGAAACGCTTATTGTCGCGCAAAATGCTATAAATATGCCCAGTTCAGTCACGCTACGGCGAAACCGCCATTTTGAACCCTCGCGCGACCGGGTCTTACTACATCCCGGGCGTTCTTTGTCAGCGCCCGCGAGCACTCGTCTTCTGGACGATCCTTTTATTAGTATTAAGGAAACCCAACCCCAACACAACAAAAGATCCTAACCCTAACCCCCCGCCTAACGGGTTAGGGTTAGTAAACTAATTAGGCGGGAGGTTAGGGTTAGAAAACCTGTTAGGCGGGGGGTTAGGGTTAGGATCTTTTGTTGTGTTCGGGTTGGGTTTCCTTAATACTAATAAAAGGATCGTCCAGAAGACGAGTGCTCGCGGGCGCTGACAAAGAACGCCCGGGATGTAGTAAGACCCCACGCGACCCGAAAAGTGGGAGGAGCTTTGCCCTTTTATAGCGTCGCTCCGTGTTTAAGTCGAGGTTATTTCATGGACAGTGAAACAGTGCAGGAAATATGTACGTACAGTAACAACGTGGTTCACCATGTAGCTAGTTCAAACTGATTTGTGATAGATACAAATCAATAAATCTATTGGATACAAACCAATAGATTTAATACTGAGATTATAACTGGAGTATTCTTCTCTATTTTATTAGAAAACCATTAGGAAATCATGAAAAAAGCAGAAAAACATCACCCAAAAGACCAAGCTAATATTATTTCGAAAATAACTCTTTGGTGGATCTTTGAACTGTTATGGAAAGGAAACTTCACCGCACTAACACAAGAAGATCTTTATCATGTGAGAGACGAGGATCGCGCTAAATATTTGACAAAACGTTTAGAGAAGAAATGGAAAAATGAGGAAAATTGCGCGAGAAAATCAAAGAGAAAACCACAGCTTTGGAAAGCATTGCTAATGTTCTTCACCTGGAAAGATTACGGATTTATCGTTTTTACATCAGTTTCTATCATTGTCGGTGAAAATATCCTTTGGTTTTCAACTATTAAGTTATTTGATCTTTTCTGGAGCATTAGTACCAACAGCGTAATACCTCATAGTCAATTACTTGTTTGTGTTTATGGTATGGCAATGGGTAATTTGGTCAGAGTAATATCACTCAACCATTTTCACCTGAAGGGAGCCATTTTAGGGATACGAGCTAGAGCGGCGGTGGTTGGTTTATTGTATAAAAAGGTAAGGTACACAAGAGATACACAAGTAGAAAGATAGTATATATACTGAACTGCTGGAGTTTCTTATAGTCAACTATATTTCCTACATAAAAATTCATAAGCCCTGCATGCGACAACCCAGGCAGTCGATCGTTATTGAAACTCAAATCCAGTTTTTAGATAATATGTCTCCTTTCATGGTTAAGAAAATGTCGTCTTAACCAATTTTTATCTAACGCTCAAGTTTACATGTGAAGTCTGCCTTGAAACATGCATTGTTTCTGAATAATACTTAATGCTTTAACGAGACATGATTTATCTCATATTTGCCTACGACCGACTGGTCTTCCCTTATGCACCCTAACCACACTAATCAATTAATGCATCTTTTCTCTCAATTCTTGCGCCTTCGCCAGAAAACTGAATTATAAATGAGTGGACGTAAATCTAGTTGAAAATACGATTTGAAAAATACCAGTTTGAATTCAAACGTATACCTAAACTGCTGGTATTTCGTATAGTCAATTATATTCTTACTTAAAAATTCATAAGCCCGTACAACAACCAACGTAGGCCGACGCATGTACGAGTTTACCAAAAACAACAATGACAATACAAACAATTATATTTTAATTTTTTGCAAAGATTTATTAATATGAACGATCTCTCTGCTTAACTCTTTCCCGACCGGCGCAGTTAAAACGGGTCGTTGAAGACCCGCAAAGTCGTCAATCGAAAAACACGGCACACGGTAACGCAAGATTAAAAATTGAAATTCGACAAGCGCCAGGAACATGAAATCCACGCACACGCCAAGTTTGATTTGATTTCATAAACAACTCTGCGATTGGTGGCATTTTGAGTTTTCAAGATGCTACGCGGGCGTGCAAGATGGCCTTTTCTAGAAAAATGTAAATTTTTCAACCTGATTTATGATAATTAATGCTAATTTATATTAACATAATGTGTTTTGTTCGGGAAATTTAAAAGCACAAGTAAAAGCCGGTTTATTGGGCTTCCAGAAAATGTATAGCTTTCGCAACAGTTATGGTTATTTCAAGAGATATCAATAGAACAACGTGGTCGTTCAATTTTTGATGTTTTTCAGCCGTCGGGAAAGAGTTAAACTGCTTTCTATCGTCTCACCCTTTTCTTATCCTCAAATGTTCCTTATGTCCCGCTTTGCCCATAACTAGTAACATGATATTTACAGTGTATATACAATATATACAATAACAATACATCATCCCCTATTCTTAACTAGATACAGTGAAATACTGTCCGTAACGTTTAGTGCCCATATGTATATTGGAACGCGTGTCTTATTTCGATGGCTATACATCTCAGAGGGGGTGTTGCATCTTTGCTTCCTACACGGTAGACTCTGTCGTCGTCTTCATCCTCCGCGTCTTGTGGCCATTGGGTTTCTGGATCTTCGATACATTCGTTTTTGTCTTCAAATTCTTCCGGTCGATGTTTAAACGGTTTGATGTCATCCGGATGAGGGCACAGTTACTTTATTTCCTGCACTTTATTTCCTGCACAGTGACTTTATTTCCTTCTTTGTTTATATCGATGATCTTGAATGCTTCTTGAAGGAAAAGAGTATCGAACTTCCTGGATTTGTTTTAATTTCTGATCAGCTCTCGGTCGCCGATTTGGAAGTGAAATTTCTTTCTGTATTGAGCGTAGTTGACTCGATTCTCGTTTTCCGTTTTCCGTTTCTGGTCTGCTTCTCGTGCCTTCATTACATCCTCTTCTGTTGAATATCTTCTTGGGAAATCCAAACTTTGTCCGTGTCGAAAGAGCATGGTTGCTGGTGGGATACCGGTTGCTTGGATGAGGTGTTTGTCTGTATTTCTTCAAAACATTTCCTAGACTTTCTTTTTCTGGAGTACCATTGTGACGTCCGATTTTCATGGCCTTGCCCACAGGTCACATAAATATTTCGATAGGGTTTGAAGACGGGTGGTGTGTGTGGTGGCGTTGTCTGTAATGTGATGTCTTTGCTGGTGGTGAATTTCTGCATCTGTATACTGTTGAATGGTGGACCATTGTCCGATATTTGTACATCTGGATTGCCGTATGTTTCGTAAATCTCCTCTAGGGCTGGTATAACTTTCTCCGCCTTTTTCGACGCAACCAATTTCTCTGCGGGGAATCTTGATGCTAGAACTTCTATTACAACCACATGTTTGGATGATGGCATCGGTCCGAATAGGTCCACTGCTACTGTTCCCCAGCACTTCTCTGGTACTTGTGGTTTGATCCGTTTCGTCTTCTTGTCCACGAACACGCTGCAGCCGTTGCATGATTTTACAAACTCCCCCACCTCCCTATCCATGCCATGAAAAAAGAAGTGATATCTGAGTCGCCGTTTCAAACCTTCTTGTCCTGGATGTGCTCCCTTGTGTGCAAGTTGGATGGCTGTTTCATGTAGCTTAGTTGGAAGGACGATCCTTTCATCTTTGAGAATAACGCCATTTCCTGTAACCGTGAGCTGTGGCAGGATGGTTCTAAAACGCTGAACTTCGGCAGGTTCTCTCTTAGGGATCCAAGTATTGCCCTTGTTAATTAGTGCAGTTATCTTTCGTAGAGTTTGGTCATCTTTGGTGGCTTGTGCGATGGTTGCGATACCCATGCAGTCGATGGATGGGGTGGTGTAAAATAGATACAGTAGATTGTTCAGGTCATCCGCTTCTCTTTGCTATTCCCGTGGTATTTTATCGATCGGTTTGGCGTGTCGTGTATATATAGGTAATCTGATTTATTAATTTTTCCACGCTGGTATACCACAGTAAATCTTATGTCCTGGTGGCGGAGTTTTATTCTTTCGGTTCGAATGGAGCCTTTTAGTTTCCGTTGAAGATAGAGCATAATGGTTGATGGTCAGTTACCAGTTGCAAATATTCTTAAAGCAAAGTCAATGCTGAGGGCTTCAAGGTTAATTTGTCGATGCCTCTGCTCTGCCTTGTTTGTTGTTCTAGATGCTATGGCGATTGGTCTTGCGTTCTCTATTGTCTCTCCTTGTGCCAGCATAGCTCCCAGTCCGGTAATGTGTGCGTCGTGTGAGTATGAAGGAGTGTTTTGCCATATCGAGGTATTCGAGAAGTGTATTTTCTTTGAATCTTTCTATCAATGCTTCGTACGCTGCATGGTGTTCTTTTGTCCATGTGAATCGGATGTTTTTCGTAGTCAGTTCCCTCAGTTTCCCTGCGTGTTGTGCGAAGTTTGGAATAAAATCCGCGTTGGACTGCATCATACATAGGAAACTGATCAACTCTTCCTTAGATCTGGGTGGTGTGATATGGCTAAGTGCGTCTACCTTGGCTGGATGGAGTAGTACTCCGGTACAACCAATACGCAAACCCCAGAATTCAATCTCGGAGGATCCAATGTGCACTTGCTTGGATTTAGGGTTATACCAGCGTTTGAGATCACTTGCATAACGGCTGCAATGGCGATGATGTGTTCCGATTCGGTCTCCGTTGCCACAATGAGGTCGTCATGAATAAGGTGTGCGTGTGGGATTTGTGCGAACAGTGGTTGAAGAGCCACGTTAAGTTCCCCTTGTGCTGGCTTTACTCCCATTGTGAGGTGTTTGTACCTGTACAGTTTATCGTTTGCATGGAAAGTCTGGGTGGAGTTCTATTTGTCAAAATGCCGACTTAAGTCCATCTTTGAAAACACATTAGCGCCACTGAGCTTGGCTTGAATGTCTTCCTGTCTTGGGATGGGCAGGTTTGACGCTTGGATGGCTTCATTAACGTTGTGCGCGTCGAGGATCATACGAATGGCGCCGTCAGCTTTGGGTGTAATGACCGGATGTTCTTCGATTACGTCTTGCTCTATCATCTTTTCAATTTATTTGAAATGGCAGCACGTTCGTTCAAGTGATACGGTACTGGTCGTGCTGGTGTAGCGACGGGTTTAACACTGGCGTCGATATGCAGCTTAACTTGGTGGATTATTAACTTTCCGAGGCCTTCGAAATTTTGCGGGAAGTTCTTCAGAATATCTTGAAGAGATTCTAATTGTTGCCTGATTGGATCATCCATACTGGTTGGAAGACGTCGCGTTGAGCGTCGAACTTGATTATCCGAAGCTGTTCTGCACTCTGTCCTGCAAGTACAGGTTCACGTGCAGGGGTGTCGATAATGTGCCAGTCGACTGGTATGGATTTAGATCCGAATGTCACCGCGCATTTGGCAATTTCATCCACTGTTATCGTGGGGCTGTTATATGGCTTGATCTTGGTTTCGGTGTTGATCATTCGTGGTAGGATATTCCACCTTTGTACTTGCTCTCTTCCACAGACACTAATTCATGCACCTGTATCAGCCAAAACCGTTGCGAGGCTGTTGTTGATAACTATTGGGCCTTGAAGTCTAGCGTCTTCATTCTGCCCTTGTGTAGTGGTTGCTGGGTTGTTTCCGTGGTTTTGAAAATGTTGATGTGGTAGATGTCGCCTTGGCCATGATCTTCGTTGTGGGGCTGTTATGATTCTTTTTGTCTTCGGATTTTATTTCATTAATTGCTTTCTTTTTCCTGCATACTGTTTCGTAGTGGCCAATTGCATCACAGAAGATGCATTTACTGGTTTTTCTCTGCAGTTTTTATGTGTGCAATAATGGATGTCTCGATGTCTTGTCCGCAGTAGTAAGACGATCGAGACTTTCCAGATTCGGGTTTCTTTTTCATGTTTTTGTAGGAATATTTGCCCATTTTGTTTACTGGATTTTCATTGTTGAGTTCTTGCAACCCTTTCGTGGCGCTTTCGATCTGCATTCCTTCCATTCGTAGCTTCTGGAGGTTTCCCGATAATAATCTGGTCGCGAATGGCTGTATTTTCTGCAGTGCAATCGCCGTTGCGGCATTTGAAATTGCAGTGCTTTGCTCCTTTATACAGCGATTACAGAATGCCGGAAATGCTTCGGGCTACTGTGCCAAAGACCGGAACTGATGGTTTTTCCGTGTAAGTTGGCTTTTAATAATGTTGCATCTTTAATATGAAATATTCCCATTTCGCTTTCGTTCTTTTTGTTTCATCGGGTCCTGCGACTTTCCAATCAGCGAACAACCGTATATAACGAGAATATTCCGATGAGTTTAGCCACTCGATCTCTTGATTTGCATCGTCGTTTGCGAGTTTCCACCGCTCAATGGCAGCGTCAAGAGAGACTTTTGGAGGATCCGGATATTGTGCGTCGTATCGGAGCTCGAAGCTTTGGATAAATTCGTTAAAAGCTCGCAAAGTGGCGTCTGGATGGAGGTCAGGGTCAAAGTATAGTATTGATGTTTTTGTCATACTATAGTCTGGTATTTTTCCGCTCTCGTTGCTTTGTAGTTCTGGATATTTGCTTGTTGATTGAGTCAGTGGTTGTGGTAAGTGATCCTTTAATCCTCGTCGCCAATATATTTTGTTTTTTTGTAAACATTTATTAATGTGAACGATCTCTCTGCTTAAACTGCTTTCTCTCGTCTCTGCTTTTCCCCTCCCTTTTCATATCTCAGATGTTCCTTATGTCCCACTTTGTCTATAACTAGCAACATGATTTTCCTTATGTCCCGCTTTGTCCATAACTAGCAACATGATATTTACACTGTATATACAATATATACAATAACAATACATCACAATACATCACAAAGTATCATAAACATAGAAATAATTTTTAGCATTAACTAAACTAGAGAATTACGTAACACTTACTATTTTTGAGGCTTTTTTCTTGTGCTTTAAAATGAAAACAAACAAGATGGCCGTGCGGGGCTTTCCTTTACCTGCAAATACTTTCCTTTACCCGTTGCACGTGATCTAGGTGTTGCTGTTGATAGACATCTAAAATTAAATACTCATCTAAATAACATTTGTAAATCGGCCACTTTTGCTATCAGAAATATAAGATCAGGAAATATTTAAGTAAAAATAACTGTGAGAAGTTGGTGCATGCATTCATAACATCAAAAATTCACAGCTATAATAGCATCCTATATGGCTTACCAAAAGCTGAATTGAGCAAGTTACAGCGAATTCAAAATACAACTGCTAGAATTCTTACAGGGGTTAAAAAATCGGAGCATATCTCCCCTGTGCTTCGTAATCTTCACTGGTTGCCGATGAGATCAAGGATTGTATTTAAGATACTAATAATTACTTTCAAGTGTTTGCATGGCCAGACGCCTGTTTATATTACTGATTTGCTAACTAAATATAAACCTACTCGTGCTTTGCGATCATCTGACCGAAATCTGCTACTTGAGCCAAAATCTAAAACGGTAACTCATGCAGACAGAGCGTTCTCGGATGCGGCACCAAAACTGTGAAATTCATTACCACAGGAAATTAGAAGCTTTGATATGTTAAGTAATTTTATGTCAGCACTTAAGACTTTTCTTTTTTTAAATTAATAGTTTTTTAAAAATAATATATGTAGTAGGCTTTATCTTATAATGAAACTGTAATAAGTTTTATATAACTTTAAGAATATATTGTTGTAAGAGCATTGAGACTATTGTATAATGCTCCTAATACGTCTTTTTTATTATTATTATTATTAAATAATGAGGAATATTGAATTAATATTTGGCATTTGTACTCGATGTTCGTGATGACATACGTCGTCGTTTATTTTTTAGCAACAAAAACTTCTAAATACAGCACCGAATGTACAGTTTATTTGTTTATTTGCTTATTTGTGCTAATGAACCTTATATCATGTCTTGTCTTAATGGATTACTATATATTTACAAATAGAAACCATTTACCAGTGTTGATTTTTTTCAGGTTCTTTGTGTAAGTAAGACATCAATGGAAGCTGGTCATGTGATGGAGTTAATATGTGACGATTCGCAAAGATTGGTAACGAGTGGAGAATGGTTTATCCAAAATGCAATTCGTAAAATTGTCGGTTGTACATGCGTAACTGGTTGGTTATTTTACTTCGTTGGCTGGCAATTTATTCCAGCATTATTCTTATTCATCTTAATTGGTCTTTATCGCTTTTGTATGGTTAAACTTGACTACAAGTTCCGCAAGAATGCTTCACTGTTTGCAGACGAGCGCCTTGGATATCTTCGAGAGTTTCTTACAGCGAACAACTTCATTAAGATGAATTGTTTGGAAGAGATCTTTGAAGAAAAAGTCCGACAATCAAGATGGTAAAATATTTTTTTGCTAACTATTGAATACAATGAAATTAAGTACAACGTAAATAATTTAAAACATAAATTAGGTATACGTTTACGCAACAACCCTTCTATCGCCTACTGCTTGAAGCTTTTAGTGATGAAGCAGCGGTGTTATATGAAAATAAATAATAATTACCTATTCATTTACCATTATAAAAAAATTTCCAGTGGTAAATAGAATTTATTGATTTTTCACATACACAGAATATACAATATAATATTACGCTACATACGAAATTACAAAAATGTGCGAAATTGTATCAGAACGAAGTCCCAATTTACAACCGTCCCCTAAAAATAATTAGCACGTGTTGCTTGAATTTTATTTTTTTATATAATATCACTGCCCAAATGGTTGACATGTTGGGAAAAGTACCACTGTACAGAACAATAGGGGAGTCTGCTGCATTTTACCATCTGTCACTAAGAAACTCATACCTGTCTAAAGAACAAAGTTAGAAACCATTTATATAACTTTATATCTTATTATTATTAGGGAATTTTACAGAGGATACACATTTTAGTATGTAACATACTGTTATCTATACGCCTCCTCTTTCTATATATAACTAAGATTTAAATGTCGATTTTACTGAAAGAGTAAAACCGGAGACTCCGGAGGAAAACCCTCGAAGCATGGGAGAGATCAACTAATACACATGAGTTCAAGCTAGCGAACGAGATTATTCCCAGATAGTCACTCCATCCAAGCACTAACCCTGTCCGACCGGGCTTGATTTGGCGGTGAGTGACAGCGCCCTAATAACACACGCCACCCGTGCTTCCACAATTTCCCTTGATGACTGAAATTAATAATTAACTTCACTTTAGTGTCGTCTATGGTTTTCATAATTATCAAAAATCGACACATGTGTAAATGTTTATATAGTAAATAATGTTATTCAAAGTGTTAGTATATTAACCCATGAATGGCCATACTGATATTACACGTCATTCCCTTCTGTAATATTATATGTTCCTTGTCTAATTGTTAATGAGCAGTTACTAAACGATTCTGAGTAGTGAGTAGTAGAATAAGAAAAAATATGAAAACTTCTAAGTTCCCAAAAGAACTAAATATAATATGAAAAAGAGAAATAAGAGAACTTCAATGTGTTAAAAAATACTTAAGTAAGAGTACTTATACGTATCTTCATGGACGACGTTTCGGACAATGTGTCCTTCTTGACCTGATGTGTCTTTCTGACCTGAAGAAGGACACACCGCCCGAAAAGTCGTCCATTAAGATACACTAGTTCTTTTACTTAAGTATTTTTCGACATATTGAATTTCTCTTATTTCTCTTTTTCATATTATATGAGCAGCAGAGTATCTCAGACGACTTTTGTAACATTAATTAACATAAATCAAGTGTCGGTAACACATATTTTAGAAAGATAAATGGACCAAAATCCATGCAAAAAAGTACGACATGGTGTACTAGCACTATGTAAAGTATATCACCTCATAAACTTATTCAGGATGAGATGTCTTTCGAGGACGAGGGGATAAATGTTTCGAGTTTTAGTTACTTTAAGCATCTTTGAAATCAATATATTATAATTTTATAATATCGTACATTTGTACAAATGGTTGCGCATGCTTGGAGGAAGCATTTTTTGTGGGTTCAATACGTAGACGATTTTCTCTTCTGAAATATTTCAATGAGAAGTTAATTATTGAAGTACTTCTTATAAGAAGTATTTGAACCTTTTATAGCGTACAGGTAGTTGCTTACAGTACTTATTTTCGTTCTTTTATTTGAATCAGGTAATAGCCCATTCATTTTTTAAACTGAATAGATTTTCATTTGCCAATATCTCTGAGAACTTTCTGTTAATATCATGTACGTAACAAGCGCTCTGATTGGTCAATACGCATGCAGGATCAGAATAAAATGCATATTTGGTATTCCTTTACGTACTGATATCTACGATACCAAGATTCTGTGGAATTTTTAACTTATCATGTACAAGTAACGTTTTACTGATATTTATTTACAATTTATATTTAAATTTATTTCTGACTGAATTTTTCAAATTATATCAACGATATATTCTGTCCAGGACCTTCGAAAGCAAGATAGAATTGTCCCTCATGGTAACATCATTTCGTGCGAGTCCCTCCGAGGGTGATCGTATATTTGTGCAGTTTAGATAGCTGCAATAAAAGGACCTTGGGTGTTATAGAAGTATATTGAAGAGTTTTGGAATACGAACTTCATGTATAAATTACAATAATCAGCTAACGCCGTAGGTTCTTATGCGTCTATGACAGAAAAATTCCTACTCTTATTTGATGACCAATTTTGGTACTTCTTTATGTGCTAACTCTTATGGTGGTATCGGTTTTTCAATCACGACAATGAGTAAAGTGCTTTATTTTTTATACAAAGTAGAAAAATTACCTCAATTTTATCCCACCTCATCGCGCGGTCAAATCACCTCTTTGACGTCACACGTAATAGTCGGCATACATTCTAGAGATGAAAAAATATTTACAGATCTCCATTTCGGAGGAGAAAGTTGACTCTAACTCAAACATCAGCAATATTTTCCCAGCTAAGCATTCAAGCACCACAATAAACAAATCGATATAATCGACGACTCTAACGACTGCTGCTTCATTCCAGACTCCGCACATTTTTTCTACTCAAAATAGCGATGTTTGAACGTCCATAAAAGCACTTTCCCGTACAGTGATTAAGAAACCGATAGTACCATAATATCCAGCACATCGCGAAGTACCAAAGTGATTCATAAAAACAGACTTGACTTTTTCGTTTCATAGGCAATTAAATGCTAAAATTTATATTGATTTTTAACCCCCCGTCGCAGCGCTTAGTCAAGTCAGAATTTGTTTAATTACCCCAGTCCTCCCTCGGACGACACTGATTTTTATTTAATTACCGGGCAGTTGTAGCTAATCTCTCTAATAAACGATACGCTCTCTTTTCATAGGCTTGAGATAAAATTTAAAGCAAAGCGTTTGTTCATCATGTTGATTAGTTATTCTCTTCATTCTACTGGACCACAACTTGGCGCCTTCATCACAATCATCTGCCTGGTTTTCACTGCTGCTGAGAAACTTTCATATCAAACCGTATTTAATATTATGCTCTTGATTATGGAAATATCAAATGTAGTTTCTTCGATTATACCAAAAGCAATTACTCTCGCCACAAATGTTTGTGCATCACTGCAACGCATTCAAGAATTCTTGGAAAGACACCATCAGTTGGTTGGTGTCTGTGAGAAATCTCATGGTAAACGATATTTTCATAAGAATGACCAGCAATTTGACAGTTTTGACAATAAACCTGACCGAGCTGATAATCTAAAATGCAGTCGTGAGTTAACTGATCAACTTACACCTGAGCAAGTTGAAAAAAATAACGAAAAAAGCTTTCTAGAAATTCCTTATCTCAATTTCTGTGACGTCGCATGCAAACATCCTTCTCCACTCGCTACTTCTGACGGAGTAAAATTCAAGAACCTGCCATTATTAAACTATATTACCCTCAACGTATCAGGGCGGGGACTGGTACTTATCGCAGGTCCCGTAGGCAGCGGTAAATCCTCACTTTTAGCATGCGTTTTGGGTGGTGAATTATTGTTAACAAACGGAATTGTTGAATTTTCTGGAAATCTGGCTTACGTTTCCGATATGCCTTGGATATTTCCATCAACAATTCGTGAAAATATTTTGTTTGGTTTACCTTACAACCAAGAGTGGTATTTGCAAACGGTGAAAGCTTGTCAGTTAGAAAAGGATTTTAAGATTTTCCCACAAGGTGACTTATCACGTGTTGGAGAAAACGGTGCGACCGTCAGTGGTGGTCAGCGGGCTCGTATTGCCTTAGCACGTGCAGTGTATTCTAAAGCCGATATTTATCTTCTGGATGATCCCTTGAGTTCTCTGGATGCCAAAGTTGCTGAAAACATATTTGGGAATTGTATACGAGGACTGTTAAGTGACAGGATTGTTCTACTGACAACGAGAACGACTCGTTACTTAGAAGAAGCTGACTATATTGTGAAGCTTAAAGAAGGCGTCATAGTTGCTCAAGGAAAATTTGATGAAATTAAAGATGAATTTTCTGAAAAAGAATGTGGTAAAGATCAACGCAATGTAACGTTTGACGAGGAGCTATCAGGGACACATCAGGATAATGAATGCGAAGAAGTAGAACAAAGTGGGGCAATGCAGGGTGAAATGTTGCGAGAAACGAAAGAAGATCGCGTTATTGGAAACGTTTCAACAAAGGTTTACCGGGAGTATTTCGCTAACGGAGCATCACCATGCATTTTGTTATTGGTGGCCTTAGTTTATGTAGCTGGTCAAGGTAAGATTATTGACAATCATACAAAAGGAATGTAACACTAATGTTGATACTTTTGCAAAGTATGCTGTTTTATAAGTTTGCTTTTGATTTTGAAATGTACTCATCTTTTCTTACACCGTGGTTGTAGATCTAACACAGTCAGAGGTCTTCCATTGGCACAACGCGTGCCAAGGCACTCGCTGTACACTAGAATGAGATCTTACTCGAACCTTTGTTATAGCAATAATAATAATATATACATTTGTATAGCGTTATTTCTATAAATATCCAATAGTGCTTTACATGAAGAATGACTTACATAATTATAAGATAAATACATAATACTTACATAATAAATACATAATTAGGCTGACACATGATTAAGATTTAATAAATGCTCGATTAAAAAGGAATGTCTTAATTTTAGTCTTAAAAATTCTTAGTGATGTAGTACATCTAATGTCTTCTGCAAGACTGCTCCACAGTATAGGTGCAGTAACTGAAAAAGCTCGTAGGCCATAGGATTTCATATTACATTGAGGTACGGTTGTTTATTTGAGGAACGTAGTGATCTAGTAGTTTGATATGGAATTAAAAGTTCCTTCAAATAGAACGGTGCTATATTGTTGATGGTCTTAAAAGTTAACAATAAAATTTTAAAATCAATTCTTTCAGTGATAGGTAGCCAATGGAGTTGTTTCAACTCTCTACTTTTTGACAACTCTCGATTTTTTGGTGAAAAATATCCTCAACAGAACGCATTTTATTATTAAAATTAGATTTTCGACGATATTTGCGAATAAAATGATTTCAAAGTTATTCTTTATTATTTCTTTATTTTATTTTTATGATAAAGCGGCACAGATAGTAAAGAATAACGGATGTAACATCAGTAGCGATGTGGATAATGTCCCCACCAAATGCTCGATTGATTAAATAAATTTAAAAAAGTTCAATTCTCTTTCGCACTAGATATTCTGCTTGTCCTTTCGCTTTCTTACTCCACACTAACATCAGCGTGTATGAACACAACATTCCTTTTCCTGCAAAGATCCTATCACAATGAGCCCCACGTCGACATTAAATGTTTCATGGTAATTGTTAATCAGAAAAAAGTCGATAGTTGTCCTCATTTTTCGTGTAGCATATTTTCTTGTCCATACTGTATCTGTCGACTCGTCTACTTCGATAACTTGTTGTAAACAGTTTAGCCGTTCATTGTCCACAAATTCAACACATTCGATGAGTTGTGTTCACAATAGCCGGCCTTTAATGATATTAATGATTTCTTGTGACACAAAGATAAAGAAATGTCGTGCTCATGTGAGCAGACATGAGTGGAGAGAAAGTAAGAGTTGGACACAAAGAAATTTTGCGACGGAAGCTCACTTGGTATTTAGAAAGGAAATACGTCTTTTTTTAAAAATATCTACTTTTATGTTTGACTTTCAAAAAAGAACAGCGTACCGCAATAATCTAATTAAAGTGACACTACCGCTATTGGTATAATTTCTGAGCTTAAACGAGCTCTGATTCGCTGACTGGCCAGTAGATCTCACGCAGTGACTATCACTTTACTGGAAATCATACTTGAAAAAGTGTTTTTTTTGTACTCGGAATCATCATTTTGATGTATGGTTTCTAAAACATGACGAATTTTTTTCAAAATGGCGACTATATTATAACTAAAAAATCGTCGAAAGGCTCAAAAACTTAGCATATACAGTATTTATCAGAGTTCTCTCAAGATAGAACTGTCTAAGGGTAAGGTAAAGTTGTTTATCGTATAATTCTTTGTATTTTTACGTCCGTTTTCATCGTTGTGTTTTTGAAAGCTGTCAAGCGTGACGAAAACATCGAGCATAACACAGTTCAAACTGTCTGTTTGAAACTTCTCAATTGAATATTCAGTTCAAGCCTGAAATAATACTAAAACAATTAGTCACCTCAGTCTCGGTGATTATCGTTATATTTACCTCGCCGCTTTGCGGCTCGGTAAATATTCAACGATAATCACATCGACTTCAGTGACTAATAGTTAAATGTATACTGTCCGGGGAAGGGGCACGGTTCGCAGTGACATCGCTGGCACCAACACTTCTTTTTCTATCGTAAATTTAGCTTGTGAATGAAATGATCCAAAACAGCATTTGTTACTTTCTAATAATAATAATTTTATTTTAACACTTCTTTTATTTATTGGTTTAGCATTGAATGTGATATTAAATCTTTCTATTGTCTCAAATCTGCCAAAGTTGTTTGAACAAGAAGGATTTCATCAAACATTAATAACATACTCAGTCATTCTGGCATTTGTTCTATTACTAACTGTCTTTGGAACTTTGGGTCTTCTGCTCGTGTTGATAAATGCTGCCTACGCTATTCATAAAAAGATGATTGCCTGTCTTAAAAGAGCTCCTACATCATTCTTTGTCACAAATCCAGTTGGTCGCATAATGAACCGCTTTTCACAAGACATCAACAACTTGGACGAGCTACTACCAAATTATTTTATTAACTTTTGCCAAAATATTTCACCAACGTTAGCAATCCTTGTTTTGGCGCCCATGGCAAATATCATTTTACTTCCCCTCACTCTTGTATGTGTTGTTGGAATGTATTTTATCTCCAAATTTTATCTTCACTCTGCCATGGATCTTAAACGTTTGATGTTAATAGCTGCTAGTCCATTGTATTCTCATGTCTCCACAACTATGGAAGGAGTTAGAACTATTCGTGTGCATAACAGACAGAGAGAATTCACAGATGATGTTTACAGGTAGTATTAACATTTTAATATTACAGACACATTGTTAATCATTGTTTATAAATGAGTAATGCAACATATATATACATTATATTTGTAAACCTTATCTTGGGTAGAATATTCGCGTCGACATAACTGAATACCGGCGCGTAATTTGTATCTAAATGATAGTATCTACTATTGTCCTGTGACAAGGTACACAATTCCTATCACATTTTTAAATACTATCTGTCATCAGTTTCCTTAAAAGTTTTTGTTATCTTTAATTGGAGTGAACTTACACAGGCACACATTTGTTGATTTAGTTTAATTAAATCTAGCATGATTTAAGCCAACGAGAAGCTTCGAGTTATTTATATTAGTTGTTTATCTATATTTCGTAACGAACCTTTAAAAAGAAACTGTAAAATAATATAACGATTATGTAGCTTATGATATCTCCTATCTTACCATGTCAATTTAGCCAAGAACTTTAATAATTTACTATACGGAAAAACTTTTCAAATGATTTGCCTTGGTCAGCACATTCCAAAGCAACTCCTTTATTTGGTCGAGCAAGAGATTCAGTCCAAATCGATCTGATTGGTTCATCTACGATTAAACTATCAATCACTTTTACCCGCCAAATAGCATTAAAGGAGATGCCTCTCTCTGAACCAGCAGATGATATAAAGCTGAGCTGAGTAGAACCTGACGAGAATGAACAGCAGAAGTAAAGCAGAACAAAGAACTAGAGACACAAAAGAACTTCCTTAGAATCCTTCCTTACATTGTTATCCTATTAAAGATCCTTAACCTCGCGCCTGTGTGCTCTACATCTGAGAAGTTCCCGTATATAACCGACTCGTGGAGATTATATAACAACGTTAGTAATTTCCGAACAGCTGGAAAATTGACAGAATTTCTATTGTAATATTAAGTAGATTTCTAATTTCTGAAATTTTATTACTAAATTTATTACTCTCGTAACACTCACTCTGAAGATGTTGCACCTACAGTAACTAACGAAACCTTCCTAAACTCTTTTTTTGAGAAAAAACTAAACAATTTTTTTGCCGTAAATAACATAACTGCATCGTTTCCTCGAGAATGTTATAGTTTACCTACACGCTATTGTTTGCCATATATTTATTAATAAATTTTCAATTTTGAAGAAAAACTATAGTGTAGAAATCTTTACGGAAAACGTGTGCGCATGTATCGGTGATCGCATGTATCGGTGATTGCGTGGTGCCCAAAACAGATGACAGAAAAATGACCGGTCCCTTGAAAAATGACCGGTCACTTGATATGTCATTAAATGCTTGAAAATTATTATTAAAGCAAAATATTTTATTTAGAAGTCTCTAAAAAACATTTACAACAAGGACATTGTAGCAAGATACCTTAAAGTGCCCCTAACCTCAAAATGTTTTGTTGTTTTATTTGGAAGAACTTTTAAAATGATAAAGTAACTTATTTTGAAGATTTTCGTTTCTTCGCTTTCTTTTTGAGATATATCAGTTTGTTTGATATGCAAATGTCCGGAATTACGTCACACATACATAATGAGTTATCAGAGAATCTTATATATCTTTGCGTTCACTATAATAACACGTGCGCGTGTTTCTCCCACAACACCAAACGTCTTGATTTTAAAGGATTTCGTTCGAGAATGAAAGTGATACACACATTTCTCCAATCAGTCATTATGCATGTAAGACGTAAATTCCGAACATTTGCATATCAAACAAACTGATATATATATATATATATCTCAAAAAGAAAGCGAAGAATCGAAAATCTTCAAAAGTAGTTACTTTATCTTTTTAAAAGTTCTTCCAAATAAGACAATAAAAAAATTTGAGGTTAGGGGCACTTTAAATATTATGAATTGTCTCTTGTAGTAATGAGATTGCATTTTAATATTTTGAGCTGGGCTCTTATCTTTATTTTACATTCATTGAAACTCCCTCAAAGCATACTGATAGTTCAAATCATAGTCAATCGAGATATGGTCTGGAAACTTGTTGTTCGTCTTAATGCAATTCGTGCACGGTGCACGGTCACTGAACCTATTGTATTTTAGTATAATGAAGCAATCATCCAATAGAATCGTTTGGGTTTAATCGCTCAAACTTGTTGTTCGTCTTAATGCAATTTGTGCACGGTGCACGGTCACTGAACCTATTGTATTTTAGTATAATGAAGCAATCATCCAATAGAATCGTTTGGGTTTAATCGCTCAACCGTGTTGTTTAAATATTAATAAACCTAAAAAAGGATGTGCACGGTGTAAGGTACGGTTCAACATCAAAACGTAGCTCATTATAGTCGCTTTGAAGTTTGCCGAGTTTCCAGACCATATCTCGATTGACTATGTTCAAATCATACAATAATCAAAGATCAACCATTCTTATTCGTAAGTGCTTGTAATTGAAATTAATGGAATAAGTTGTTCTCAATTTACCTTGCTGAAGTTAAGTAATTTTTGTAAGATTTCCATGATTTATCCTCTCAAAAACATTCAAATGAAAATTTCTAAATGACATATTGCTGATTTTATCATGATAACATTCTCGTTTCTTTAGTCATATCGACAGCCACGATCAAGCCTTGTTCGCTTACTACACATCAACGCGCTGGTTTTCAAATACTTTGGATATTTTGTGCGTCATATATACAACTATCGTCAGTGCTGTTATTGTGTTTTCAATGACAGATTCTTCCAATGTTGGTTTGTAGCTCACTCTTCTATCTTTGTTCCCACGATATTTCTTACCCAGCTCCCATAGTAATTTGTAAATATATAACGATCATATCATACCGCCTATTGCGCTCTCATTTTATATGAGCACATATGAGCCAACGATGCGTGAAGTGCCGAGTTGCCTATGGCTATGAGCTGGTAGACGTTTGTGTCGAAGTTGCTTCGTTTAAGAGCGTCATTGTATAGTCATGGGTCGGCTGCGTCGAACGTTTCTTGGTTTCATGATAGTTTGTTGATTCGTTTGTTTATCGATGAGGCTATATTTTGTCGGAGGATTGGAGGTGGGTGGTTAGATAGACCGTTTGGTTTCTGGTATGGTTTGCATGTTCCGTTTGTTAATTCGAATGTTATATCGACCATGATCTTCAGGCCAAAATTCTTGAAAATACTGGATAATTATTTTCTTGACAAAACAAGAAAAGAATTAACCAGTATTTTCGATAATTTTGGCATGAAAATTACGGCGCAAGCAAACCTGCAGAGTGTGAACTTCCTTGATATAACATTCGACCTAACAAACGGAACATTCAAGCCATACCGGAAACCAAACGACGAACCGCTTTACATCAACCGTCTATCTAACCACCCACCTCCAATCCTCCGACAATTATATGCAACCAAGAAATGTTCGACGCAGCCGACCCACTATACAATGACGCACTTAAACGAAGCAACTTCGACTCAAACCTAACGTACGAACCAACTCGAGAAAACGAAAATAACAGAAACAATTCTCAAAGACGAAATAGGCGACGAAACGTAATATGGTACAACCCACCTTACAGTAAAAACGTTGGAAGGAACGTATAGAATCTAACTAATTGACAAACACTTTACACCCTCAATCAAACTACATAAAATATTCAACCGCAGTACGGATCAGCTATTATAAAATAACATGCACACAACAAGCGCTCTGATTGGTCAATACCTGAGTTTGGATAAGAGTATCGAAATACGGAAGTTTTGAGGTCGATCTTGTACACACAAAAGGCAACTGCCAGGACACTTATGTTGGTGAAACCGGCAGAAATCTAGAAATCAGACTAGCTGAACACATAGCTGAACACCACGTACAAACAAAACACGATATTGACTGCGACTCGGCTGAATGTATAGCCTTCAACACAAACTACAAACAGCGACTTACACTAGAAAGTTGATATTTAATTCTAATTAGAATAGAAAAATTTTCGTATATTCAAATTTAATTTATTTTTTCAGCTTTTAGCGCTGTTACAATCGTATATGCAGTCAATTATATCCAGTTATCTCAGTACACCGTCAGGTTATTCGCAGAAGTCCATTCTCAAATGACGTCAGCTGAACGAACTCTGGCGTACACTAAAATAAATGCTGAAAAAGGACAAGATGTAAAGAAAGAGCCAGCAGAAAATTGGCCTCATTCTGGTGCCATACAGTTTAAAAATGTTTCACTGTGGCATTACGAAGATGGTCCAAAAGTTTTAAAGAATTTAAACTTTGAAATAAATGCATCAGAGAAGATTGGCATTGCTGGACGAACAGGTGCTGGAAAATCATCCTTAGCAGCCGCACTTATGAGAATAGCTGAGACGGATGGCGAGATTATTGTTGATGATATTAATATTATGAAGTTCAATGTTGTTTCTACTCGTAGAAATATTTCCATTATTTCTCAGTCTCCAATTTTAATCAGTGGTTCAATCAGAGTGAACTTAGATCCTTCAGGAATGTTCACAGATTCTGAGATTTGGGACGCTCTAGAACAGATGCAGATAAAGTCTGTAATTTCTAGATTACCACAGCAAATTCAGAGCTTAATTATTGGATCCAGCTCGAGTTTCAGTGTTGGAGAAATACAGCTATTACATTTAGCACGTGTTTTACTAAAAAAGAGTAAAATTATTATCTTTGACGAAGCAACTGGCAAGGTGGATGAGAACACCGATGAAATAATTCAGAGAATCATTCGTAAAGTATTCAAAGATTGCACAGTTATCACTATTGCACATCGACTGAGCACAATTTTGCACTGTGATCGAATAATGGTGTTGGATCGTGGTGAGATTGTCGAATTCGATAAACCAGATATTTTGTTGAAAAAAAAGAATGGGATACTACAGCAACTGTGCAAAATATCGAATAAAAATTTGTAAAATATTTTTAAAATCTATATATTTGACATTGTGACACAAGCCAACATAGCCGATAAACGTGTGTCCATCAATTACAATTAATCCACAATTAACTAACTAATAATAATTCAATTACAGTGTCATGCTAAAATATACCATAAGATCATTCCTATATAGTGTTTGTGGCTAGGAGCTTAAAGAAAGTTCATTAAAACGTGCAATTGTTAAAGGGATACTCCAGCGAAAATACAAATGTAGTTCATATGAAAGATCTCACTGACTTTAGTTTATTTCCAAAGTTTCGGCATTCCTATCAATTTAGTTAAGAAGATATGGTTAGTTGAAGTTGGAGAGTTTGTCCAATTTTGACGCCATATTTGTTTCTCAAATACGACGCCACCGAGTGATTCTATCTCGTTTTATGCACAAGAAGCTCCACTGCTTTCCTGTATGAGGAACTAAGTAGTTTATTTCGACAAATTTTCGTCCAAAGAGCATTCACAACAACTATCACTATGTGACCAAAACAACTCCACTGCCGATAAAAAAACACTCAATGACGTCATATTTTCAAAACCAATATGGCATCAAAATTCTCAAATTTTCACCTTCAACTAGCCATGTCTTCTTAACTAAATTGATAGGAATGCTGAAACTTTGGAAATAAACTAAAGTCAGTAAGATCTTTCATATGAACTACATTTGTATTTTGGCTGGACTATACCTTTAAATAAATAAAAGTTTCTTCATTTGGGCACATCATTATATTCAAAATATCTAATTGTTTTTGAAGGTGGTGTTTCTCATCTTGATGATATCCCTTAATTCTGTTCGATTGCAGATATGCTGTTACTATTGTGCTTTGTCATTGGTTACTGTCGCTAAGGAGTCACGTGATATGCGCGCGAAGCCAAATAGATCACTCGCAAACAAACCTTCAGAAGAGATACAACTAGAAAAGCAATGAAACAAAAGTGTTGCTCATCAAACCCGCACGAAGGGAGAGACAATATCTGTGGATACTGAAAAATAGACCCTTCCAAGGTTTTTACAACCATCTTGAAGGGGGTGAAAAACTACTGGGCGAGCGCGCGGTCGATATGGAAATCCATATGGCGGACATGCATGAGTAACGATATTTACCATAAAGTAAATGGTTTGAACCTAGGAGTATCATTAGATGTGTGAAGCTGATCGTCCAGGTTGTTGTAGTCTTGAAAAAGACTATTGTTGGTGACTCACGTTTCGACGGCCTCAGCGGCGGTCATCTTCAGAGTCAAGTAGAGCCTGTTTGTCAGGTTTGCCTATATACACGTCTGATTCATCACGTCATCATTTGTTTGTGTCATAATTAGTGTGAGTGGGTGTTACGTCATGCATGGGTAAATATTGTTCGCCATCGGTTGTTTGTGTCATAATTAGTGTGAGTGGGTGTTGCGTCATGCATGGGTCAATATTGTTCGCCATCGGTTGTTTGTGTCATAATCAATGTGAGTGGGTGTTGCGTCACGCGTGGGTGTATTGTTTGTCGGTAGCGAAGAAGTCTTTTCTATGGTGTCTGTAATTGTTGTGATCTGTTAAGCGGTTTATGTTCCACGTTTTTATACCAACTTTCTAATGTAAGTCGCTGTTTGTAATTTGTGCTAAAGGCGATACATTCAGCAATAGGCGTAGGAACCGGGGGCTTCAGCCCCTGCCCAAATTTTAAATGGGGCTGAGCCCCCCAACAATCAGGACAAGCGTTGATAAATTTAATGTTTTTTCCAATTGTATTAGTGCGACTATAGAAGTTAAGAGAGAAGCTACTGAAGGCACGCTACGTACGGGCTTCTTCTACACGAGATTTTGCAAACGGATGTAGCCTGCAATGCCTGAAGTATTATTATCCAACCCCTAAACCCGAGTGTTATATTGGTTCCCAGACCCTTCTGTCAGTACTAGGCAGAAAAAATGGCGTCACATGGTAAGAGGCAGCAGGTAAGTTTGGATTCATTTGAACTATTCACGCTGTAGAATTAGATGAAAAATTTTGCTCAAATTGCTGAAAATTGTCTTTGCGAGCTTGCAGATTTCAAAATTTTCAGGAGGAGGAACCCTAATTAAAATACCGCTTGTCGACTGCAGGTTTTAAATCCGTTCCTACGCCTCTGCATTCAACAGAGTCCCAGTCAATATCGTGTTTTGTTTGTACGTGGTATTCAGCTACGTGATTAGTTCTGTACCAGTTTCTAGTAGCTCATTTGTGTTCAGATATTCTAATTTTTTGGTTTCTGCCGGTTTCACCGATATGAGTGTCCTGGCAGTCGGAGCATTTGATCTAATCCTATTAACAGACATATTACATTACACGTGCTGACAATAACAAAAACACACATCCCATTATACTACATAATCCCCCTTTAGTTCACTCGTGAGCATAAAATCCAAAAGTTAACAACAAATCAATATAGTCAAATAGCTCTTAGTGTTCAATCTATTAGTTGAGTTTTGTTTCTTTAAAACTGGTGTACCAATGCATCTCTGCAACACGTTCGGTTATTTTGGTTTGCCAGTGAAGGAAGTGAGTTCAGACCGGATATCAACACCGAAACGTCCTGGATTCTTGGATGTCCTTCCTGATCGTGTGATAAGGGGTTGATCCTCGCGGTTATGCTCAGCTCGTCCACTTTCTGGGGCTTCTGGTTGGATAGTTGATTCCACTTCATGTATGTCTTACATCCCAGGCATCGGCGCTATGTCCGTTGCTGCGTGTTCTGTTGGTGGAGCAATCAAATGTGTGGCCTCAGCCTCAGGCATTATAAATGTTGGTGCGGCCGGGTTCAGCGGTACTTGACTTACTGGATTTCGGCTGCAGGAGAGTACCAATTCTTCAACGAACTCTTCTTCACCTGTATGGCTTTCATCATGTTCATCTTCCACTTCCAGGCTTGGAATCGCACGTGTACTTGGAGTTCTCCTCACTCTCTTCTTGTTTTGTCTCTCAGGGATTCTGCATGGTAGCAACAGGTTTCGGTGTAGTACTCTCTCCTTTTCCCCCCTCTGGCTTGACAGCATATACTGGCAGTTCCCGAACTTTCCGAATTATAACGTAGGGGGTAAGGCTTCGCATCGACCTTGCTCAGATTTCGAACCAACACTCGGTCGGCAGCTTCGAGGGAGTTTTCTTTTGCGTACCGGTCGTAGCTCTTCTTGTTCTACTCGGCTCGTTTATCCCTAGCTTTGGACGCCAAGTCGTATGCGTGTGCTAGCTGGGTCAGAACTCCGAAGGTTATCTGCATAGGCAGCATATGGCTTGGGTTCTTTCTCCAGTTTATCCAGTCCTAGGGCAACATCGGCGGATAACCGTGGTTGGCTACCGAACATGAGATAGTACGGTGAGTACCCTGTCGAGCCATGTTTCGTACTATTGTATGCGTACACCAAGGGAGCAACATAACTCGGACAGTCCGTCTTCTTGTCTCCACCCAATGTTCCAAGCATACCTAGGAGGGTTCGGTTAAATCGCTCGGTTTGACCATTTCCCTGAGGATGATAAGGGCTCGTTCTGTTTTTTTCGGGACTCGAAATCTCTGCCCTGGTCGTAGTGCAACCTTCGTGGAAAGCCATAATGGACAAAAACCTTTCCCCAAAGCACCTTGGCAACAGTCGTGGCTTTTTGGTTCCGAGTCGGAAATGCCCAGGACTGAATACTTTGTGAAGCTGTCGGTTACGACTAACACATTCTCGTAGCCACCTTTCTCAATGCTGAGGAAGTCGATGGCGAGGAGTACCATAGGTGCGGTTGCCAGTATCGGGACAAGTGGAGCTCGGAGAGGATCAGCAGTCTTGCGCAGGATACATCGTTCACAGTCACGAATGTGTGATTCAACATCGATTGTCATTCTGGGCCAATAGAAATGTTGGCACACCAGATCGATAATCTCTGCCAAGATGTCCGATGTCGTCGTGGAGGCCGCGCAGGACACGTAGTCGCATAACACTTGGAAGCACAAGCTGAAACACCCCTGTGCCGTCAACGAGACGTTGTCGAAATAGGATGTCATCGCGGAACACGGAGTCGGTGCTTCTCTTTCAGCAAAAGGTTAACCGTCGGATTCTCGTCTGCAGCTGTGTGGTTGGGGCTTTCAACATCGCAATCACTCGACCAATTGTCGAATAAGTAAGCTTCGTCTGAAATAAATTGCATTTAGAGGGATTCAGCTATAAACCATGTCCTCCAAGACGCTTGAGAACAGCTTTAAGTCTCTCCAACATTTCATCGAAGGTTCTTGTGAAAACTATGACGTAATCTAGGTAAGACCGGTCAAGCATCTCTCCGTTAGCCGTTGGAAGGTCGCGGGAGCATTGGTGAGTCCAAAGCGCATGCGGTTGAACTCGAATAACCCAAACGGGGTTGTCATCGCCGTCTTAGGTTTATCTTTCTCTGCCATACTAACTGGAGGTAACCACTCTGAAGATCGAGAGAGCAGAACCAACGGGCGTCTTCCAGAGCTTCCAGTGTCTGAGATTCGTGGGAGAGGATAGGCATCTCTGATGGTTTTGGCATTTATCTTCCTGAAATCGACACAAACTCTTAGATTACCGTCCTTCTTGCGCACCAGCACAACCGGTGACGCGTAGGGGCTTTTGACGATAGCATCTTCTCCACAGCTTCTTTAAACTCTTCCAACTGCCATGGTGGTACTCGTTTGCAAGGTTCTCTTGACGGGACGTTATAGGTCAAATGAATCTCGTATTCAACAGCTTGAGCGCAACCAAGATCGTTTTGGTCTCTCGCAAACACGTGTGACATCCTTTAAAGCATACCAAGCGTTCTTTCCTTTTGTTCTGCGTCCAGTGGTGCATCGTCCAGGTCAAATAAACTTTAAAGTTATTTCCATCTTTTGGCATGGTGGAATTTTCCGTTGAGTTGGGAGAGATCACTTCACTTGCCAGTTGTATGCATGCCAGAACTGCTTTCGAAGGAATGACAATGGAGTGGTCGTTTTTGGTTACTTCAACTGGTACGTACTCTACGATGACTGATGAGGAGCTAGCGTGGCGAGTACAGGAGTGACAACTAATCCGGGTATATGATTTGTTCCAGTACTCGTTTCTAAGATAACATGAATTGACGATTCTGGCAAGGTGTCAACGAGTCCCATAAGCATCTTTGTCTCGTGCGGAGCTATAGTCGTCGGATGACGACTTGCAGATTTTACTTGATTTCCTGGCGAATCTAGTCGTCTGATAAATTTTTCCTGCGAGTGAATAAATTGATAAACTCGTTTCCATGTAGATGAAATTTTGGCAGTTTGAAGGAATCTCCATCCCGCTACTCGTCGACACACATCTATGCACTGCTTTACCAGGTTGGTCCCGATTACGTCTGGCAGCTCTTTGGTTATAGTTGTTGTCAGGAACAACCAACGCCAAGGTCTTCAGAGGTCCTTCGGCTCCTATTCTAGAGTCTCTGAAATGCTATTTCCTGCATTTTAGGGTAGTTTTAACAAGAAAGCGCAAGCCGAAGGCCTGAGGGCGAGGGTGCTAATATCGACCGGCGTTTAGTCCCTTATCACGCGAGATGCAAGGGGCTCCTGATCTCGGATCAGATTTATTTGTTTATATATATATATATGATCAACCGTCCTCATGCGCGGCATCGGAAAATTTGGCCCTGGTAACTAGATATATAGACAGAAGCTAATTGGTAGACCTCTGCATTTGAATTAATATTTAAATTACAACCGTCACATGATTGCGAATGCAAAAATTGAAACAGTATTGAAACGGTTTTTTGGTGCGTTAAATTTGGCGTAATTTAAATTTAAATAAACGCCAGCGCGACAAACCGCTTTCCTCACAAAATCTCGGATGCAGTAATGTTTGTTTTTAACAAACATTACTATAGACATTATCAGCTGATTTCATGCCGAAACTGTAGTGTTGAAGGACAAGATAATCAAAGACAGGCACAAGTAAAAGGTAAATACATTGTCACCGACTCACCGGTCTGTGTTGAGCAATTAATTTGCCTTTTCTGCATAGTTTTTTTTTGGTGAGGGTAGTAATTTGGTTAGGATTAGGGTTAGGTTTAGGGTTAGGTTTAGGATTTTGGTGATATTTACCAGCATTTCGTTGAATTCTAAGAGACTATAGCGTCGTACGGCTACCGTACGAATAGCCATTACCTTCAGTTCAGTTCTTCACTTTATCGTTTAACTTTTTGACTTGACTCGCTAATTTTAATGTAATTTAAATAATTTTACACTGTATTGTGTATTTTCTCCAAGCTCCGAAATATAATAGACACAAGGTGTGTGATGTTTTGAATGTTTAGAATTTTCAATTTTCAAAACATAAATGTATAATAATTAATATTTTGACAGTTGGAATTAAATCCATGCAGTTTAAAATATATACCATTTGTTCTTTACAATACTGCAGAATAGTAAGTGGTAGTACAAATTTTGGAATTGCATGTACAGTATAATTATTATTTTATTAAAATTATAAATACTATGCTTGATAATTAGCCTATATACACAGTAGTTTAGGGTGAAAAAACATGCATACTATTGCTGTGTTTATATGACCTAGGCCTGGCCTACAATTTTGTAGCAATAAACAAGCATTACTGTATACTTGTCAGTGTTAATATATACACTGCTGTAGTGAATAAGGGAGCGCTTGGGGGGAAACAAACGATACAGTACATGGATGATTGTCAAGCAAGCTCATATCCTCAGAAAAATTATTCTGTGTCCCGGACAGGGATAACTTCCTGATTTCCAGTGAGATGCTCTAACCATTGAGCTACCAAGACTCAGATGGCGAGTGAAGGTTACATTAATGTACTGATTCTATTGATATATCTCTTCCTAAATGCAGCTCTCATTTTCCTACAGCAGTGTATATATTAACACACCCAATCATTACTGATATATATATAGTAACTGCTGCATAGGCAGTACATATATCATTAGAACAGTACATCATTGTAACCTCTCTCCATCTGAATCTCGATGGCTCAATGGTTAGAGCCGTCACTGGCAATAAGGTTATAATTGTTTATGTTTCTGACGATATGATCCTGACGTACATGTTTTGTATACCTGGCATGTATTCCATATATAATCTGTGTTTACAGTACTCCATCCATTATGGAACATGTTAGACCTACAGTTACTTAGCTGGCCTAGTGGGTCACAAATTATTATGTCGCGATCTGTCAATGTAAAATACAGATTATTATTATTATGTTCACATTGGCTATATTGACACTACTAAGTACTGTGCATGTTAGCTAGATAATTGTCGACAAGCAGACTAGGCATGGCATCCTGAATATAGGTTATAATGTGCATGGTGATATAATTTAGATTCTATAGTACACAATGCCATTTATATGCTTTGTTACATGGCAAATATGACACAGTGGATCTGTAATCTGCATTAGGCATTATTATTAGTAGTATTATTGTTAATGCATTATTATTATTAGTATTAATAATGATAATAATAATAATAATAATAATAATAATAATAATAATACAATAATAATACAATAATATTTATACAGGATAGCCCCTTCAATGCTAACACTGGTATCAATATATGGGGGTCTTGTTTTCTTACAAATTACAGTTACAAATTTCAACACATATTCATAAATGTACAGTACAATGTTACAAAAACTAATTTTAACTCAAAAGTTGTATATCCTTCACATATTGTCAATTAAGGCAATAGATAATGGTGCTATAACATGTATGAACAGATTAATTGAAACATGGAAAATAGCTCTTTACCGGTAGATATGATGTTAAAATTCCCTGGAATTTCCTAGCATTACACAATGTAACTTGCTTCTAATACAAGAGGTACAAAACTTGGGATTTCTATTAACCAATCTATTTCAAGTCCCCACTTAGGAAAGATCAGTTTCCCTGACATGCATAGAGACCTCTGATTATGACCATCAATATTTAGTTATCCATATTCCTGCCAGCTCCACATCACAGTCGTCCAATGTGTCCACACTAACAATTGGAGTAGAATCCCTAATACGTCTTAGTAAATCTAATTTGAATGGACCCCTATACATTTGAACTATATGTATCCGTAGACATTTGAATGAATTTGATTTTTTAATATGATAGAGATGTACTTTCTTCCTTCAACAGCCTTTGGTCTCTATATACTAAATACTGAATTGATTATTTTGTGAGTCATCAATATTGTGATAAAAGTAATTTCTTTCTTAGTGATTGATGGTAGAAACAGCAGTAGACCCCCCACTATTCTGTTGCTGCACTCAAAACTTAAAAAGTTTGGGCTGCATGTATTTAGTTTGATGTCCTATGAAACAATTAAATTCAGACAATACAAAGCTCTGAGCGATATTGTCCACTGAAAATTTATTTAGTTTGGCAAATGAAATGGCTATTATCTAATTCAAGTAATTTAGATCTAAAAGAAGTACTGTACTGTAAGTTTCAAACAGCAATTGGGCGAAGGGTTGTTGCGTATACATATTTCTAGTTATATATATATATATACTGTTAAACGGCCACATGTCAAAGTCCCAAAAATATTCCATATAATTTACTGAAGATTACCCCTCTATTAAACAGCCACCTCTATTATAATAAGCCACTTCTATTTGTGCGTTTGTCCTTGATCACTGTTTTACCTCCATTAAGCAGCACCTCTATTAAGCGGCCACAAAGCCATTTAATAGAGGGTCGACTGTAATTTTAATATTTAAATTTTTCATAGAGATTGGGTATTTATATTCAGGAATTCATTAGAAACCGGCAAACATTGGTCGGCAGTGGCGTAGCCAGGAGCAGATGTCATGTGGGCACAACATGGGCACAGGTCTCAACATTCTCTGGTGCGTTTTTGTTATTACAGTAACAGGGCCGTAGCCACCAATTTTGAAGTATGTCCTGTTGGTAGTGGCAGTTCTGTTCAGAGCGCCAAACATGCGAGAAACCTCTGGGGTGTGAACATGCTCCTCCGGGAAATTTTTGACATTTTAAGCCACGGAAATGCTATTTTCCTGCATTTTGGGGGCAGTTTTAACAAGTTTATACTTATACATAATCTTCCTAGTGGCTATACTCTATACTTTAATTACTTTGCCTAATGAGAACTAGATGTGTCTGCAATATTTCACCAGGCACACGCAGGTTTCACCCGGGCACAGGCCCGGGTAGGTCCGGGTGTAGCTACGCCAACCGTCGGCTACTTTCCAAATCATCACTACCTACTGTACTTTTAGAATTTCATATTATGAAGTTTATATTATGTTCACTTGATGTTTACCTGTCTATAATTCTTCTTCAAGTGAGCCTGCTACTTTTAAAATTAACCAAACCCCTACAGTATGTACAGCACTGGGGATTTAATTTTCTATGTGAATGGAACCTACAGTATGTACATGTTGCTAAGACTATTATATACATGCACAGTAAATCAAATATCATGTTTTAGAGGTCTATCCATCAGAATTTCTACAAAGTGAGAACTTATTAACCTGGAATGCATTATGAATTGAGTAAGACTTATACATGCATAAATAAAATATATATAATAGTCACTGCACAAGATGTATCATTCTCGTTCGTCTGGGATGAAGAGCAGCAAACAAGTCAATAATTTGTTCCAGGTGTAGGGGAATGTCTCTATGATCATGCATTTATACAAGAAGTTGTGTATCGCTTCGCTACATTGGGAAGTGCGCTCGGGAGGCCTGTCTCCACATTATGGTTAGATGCGATGTCTGCCTGTTGGTGTTCAGTGAAAGCGGCGAATTTAATATGTATATGGAAAATCACTGACTGTTCTGACCGTGTCTCATTAGCTCAAAGGTCAGAGCGCCGAAACGTTGATTCGGAGACCAGGGTTCGATTCCCGGTTGGGGCAGTCACTTTTTCCATATATGTATTTGACAATATACAATATGCATTTACATAAGCATTTACATATACATTTACATATACAGGACATCATTGTGGTTCTCATTACCTGCTCCAAAACCAAAAAAAAAACAATCAAAGATGCTACTTACTTACTAAATGCTGTTGTCGATTAGGGGAACAGAAAAAATATTAAGGCGGTGGTTCGTGTATTGTATATTATACAAAGCTTTATTAAACTGACCTAGTGTATTAGCGAGGAATTTATTAGTGAGGAAGGTTGATTTTGAAAGTTGTTGAAGACCTTGATTTGGCAATAGACGACTGCAGAGACTGAACATGGCCAACTTGTCCACAGCAATAACATGTTGGAAATTCAGTTGGCCAGTCTCTTGGACTATGCTTAGACTTATGCGCTGTTGGTCGTTTTCGGTGTTTCGTACTTCTGCTACCTTCATTTGCTCCTTTAAAGCCTCTCGGACTTCTCTCGCCATGGCACTATACAAACCTCGGCTATCCACGGCGGCTTCGTCTCGGCTAAGGGGGTGTTTATATGGAGGAGGCCTCTTATCGGGCTAGCCCTCTTTACCGAGATCCCGCCTCTCAGTAAAACCCAATGTAAAATTTGTTTTTGTTTATATGAGAGGAGGGCCAGACCTCCTTGGTGAGATCTCGCTATTGACTACCCCGGATCTCGCCTACGAGGGCTGGAAATTTTCCATACTATAAACGCACTGAAGATGGCTGGCCCTCCTAGGAGGGCTGGGAAATAAAAGCTCCGTACAAGCGAAAAGTTTATCTTTACCAGTATTTTCTGGACAACTTTATATTTCGCACGACCTGTTTGCTTGTGTTTAAGTTACAAATTGAACACACGCAAAAGTGAGATTCTGGGTTTCGTGCGAAATAAATGCAGCCGTAGCCATTCGAGCGAGCCAGCTTGGGCAGCGAGCCAGCTCGGTTAGGAGGGCTATAAATTATCATGTAAACAAGGGATGAAATTCATCTCGCCAAAGAGGGCTAGCCCTACCAAGAGGGCTGGCCCTCCTCCATATAAACACCCCCTAAGTTAACTGGGGCGTCGATTTCTCGCTGGATTCAATGCAAACGGCTTTGTTTGAGCGCGCAATTCTCTTTGAGGGTTGAGTCGAGTCCAGTTCCTTTTCTCCATATCTCGCGGAAGTGATTAATTCCGCAAACGTTTTACAATTTTCCTTCTTTTTGGGCGAGCTTTGTAATTTTGAAAGAAAAAATTATTTTCCTTCAAAAATGAACTAGTTAGGGATGTAATAGTCCAATTATATAAAAAAAATTGTCCCCCTGAAATGTCAGTGGGGGACATAATTTGTAGCAGATATGATACAGTGCCGCAAAGGGGTCATAAAACATCACAAATTCAGAGGGTCACTTTCTTTAAAAATCTGAGAAGTTTAATTGTTGATTTTTAGAAAATGACACAAAACATTTAATCTGTATATTTATCTATATTTATCTATATGTATTTTACTAAAATAAGGTATTTCACAGCATGCAGTAAAAATTAGCAAAATGTAACAAATGAAAACGTAATAAAAATGTAACAAAACAACCATTGTCACACAGTTCCCTAAAAATAAGTACGAAAAAATAAGTACGAAATAACACTAGTATAAAATAGTACAAACAAAACTGGCATCACTGTCACTAAAACATGCAGTCTTATTTGCAGTGATAGTCTGTAAAACAGTTCTTTCCTTCTCTTAGGCAGAGGCAAATGTTGCATTTTGAACAATATATTTTTGAAAATTCCATCTTTGCAATGGCGGCACCGACCACGCTTGTCTTTTGTTGGTTGCGGCCAATGTCCGAGTTGATCGTAACGGGAATCATCACATGGCAATGGGGTAGTGGGTTTGCGACCAGCCTTTGATACAGGTGCTGTTTCTTCATCAATGCTGATACTTCTCCTCTTAGAAGGCCTCCCAGGCTTTCTATTGGGGAGGGTAAATGGCATGACTTTGTTAGAAGTGATCAAAGCTTCTGCAATTTGCATAATTATGAAGTACACCAAGGATAGCCTTTGCTACCCAAGGTGTCACAGTGCCGGCGATAAAGCAGCCAAGTATTGACTTTAGCCATGTCGACCAAGTGCCATAAGACCTTTACATACCATCTTTTGGTTTTTGCAGGTATTCTGTACAATGCTATGAGCATATCAGCCAAATCAACACCTCCCATCCCTTTATTGTAGCACAAAATCAAACGTATATGGGCATTGGACATCTTTTCTCTCTTTGTCTTCTGGAGACCATCTTTGAACTGATCCTGCTGGCTCCACACCAACATAATTGGAGGCAATATGAACACAACTGTTGTCAAGCCATTTTACAACAATTATTCCCGAATTCTTATCTAACCTGAAATCTTGCGAGCCACGGCCTGCTCTCTCCAACTCTTTGTTTGTCTTCAATGGGCAACCCTTTAAGCGGTTGGCGCGAATGGTACCACATGCCAAGATATCTTTTTTCTTCATATAAATCAGCAGATCCAGTGTTGTAAACCAGTTGTCAAAAAATAATTTGTGACCTGCTTGTGATGGCAAATTTTCACAGAGACGTGCAACCACATGAGCAGATTTCTGTAAATGCTTGAAATCTGCATTTTCCGCATTCTTTTCATCTTTGCCAGCATAAATATAAAAGTCGTACATAAAACCCGAGGCGCCAGCACGAACCAAATTCTTAAAGCCCCATTTTTTAGACTTCTTGGGATTGTATTGGCGAATTCCACTATATTTGGTTTTGGGACTCTTCAGGTGTAACTTTGAGACACTGTTCTCGTACACTGTCAATTACTCGCTGGATCTTGAAAAGTTTGCTGGAAATACCGTCCTTATCTGTAGTTTTATCAACAAAATGGATGCAAGACCTCAACTTTTGAAACCTCTTCAACGACTTGACGTCTGCAACTGGTGGGTATCGCATTTGCTGTGACCAATAAAGTTTATATGATGGCAGCTTCATAATACCCATCTTCAATTACATCCCAATGATTTGTTCTATCTCATCTTTGGTGGTGTTTATTGAGGATCCAGTCTTCTGGGTGCTGTATAGGTTTGTCTGCTCAACAACCAAATCATTGAGCTCATCTGTGCAGAATTTCTGAAAATACTGGACCGGCGACATGAGCTCTTCAATTTCATCTACTTCATTTTCAAAGTTTCCAGTTGTTCTTGGAATATCTTTTTTTCTCCATCGATATACATGGTCTTTCTTGGGACTTGAAGGACTTTGTGGTGTTACTTCATCAGGAGTTTCATCTCCAGTAACTGCATTATCTTCATCAACATCATCATCTTCATGAGAAATTACATTCCCTTCCAGATATTCATCATCATTATCTTCATCATCATCATCATCAGAACTGAGGTCACCAACATCCGATCATTTCCATTCACAATGCTTTCAAAAGCATCCTCAAAACTAATCTTTCTCGATTGTCGTGGATGCATTTTTCTAAAGCAAACAAACTTGAGCTAAGCCCACAAATATATAACTCCACAACAACGTATACAGACTGTACATTGAATATAATTGCATTTTCTATCTCAAAAATAAACCTAAAAAAGTCTTACAACTGAATATTTAGTTGTTTCACAGTCATATAAACAAAGAAGTACTACAAGAAAACTTTTTACTGTGTTCATTTGGTAGCATTGTAGCAGATATGCAACAAATAGTTTCAAAAAATTATTCAACAAAAGCGAAAGAATCTGCTCAAATGGGAATAATATATATGAAAAGGCTGTCCTGGGACAAACCAAAATACTATTACATGAAATTGCTAGAAATTGTCACAAAAATAGAAATTTTTAAACAAACTAAGCCGAGAAAACTCACCTAAATCATTCGAACTTGCACGACATTTCATCAGTTTGGCAGGAATGTTTCGGCAAGGAAGCATGCAAACAAAGCAGCCCGTATTGCATCATGGGCACATTTTGAATCTAGAGCAAGGCTGAGTAATATTCACTTCCTGTTTGATTTGTAGCAAATATGCTATACACTGCCACATAAAGGGTTGGTTCGTTTATACCTCCCAGAACAACATGAGCAGTTGTCTTTCCACTGTATCATCATCAGGAAGAAGCTGTGTCCCCCGTCGCTGCGCCCAACGAATACCATTATCTAACCTCGACGCGAAAGCCCCAACCTCTTCGTTTTCTCCCTGTTTCAACTTGTACGCTTCGGTCAGTAATTCGTCACCAGTGGCCGCGCCGACATCACTGTAGAACTGAAACAGAGGTGGGGCCATTGCCACTCTCACAGTGACCACGACTCATCCCTCAAGGGCTCCGTAACGAGGTACGTGGACGTTGAGAGTCGCGTTCCCGTCCGTGGTGGGGTGTACAATGAGTTGAGGATCCATATATGACTGGGGGTATCGGGAGCGTGTTGGTGGACGTCTACCTATTGTGAGAGAATGCCCCTGTGTGTAAAGATGGACGAGAACGTGGAGACAAAGCAAGGCCTGAGAGAGATCTACTACAATCCCGTCAGTGGCTATCAGTCGTCGGAGAGACTGTATCAAAAGGCCATCAACGATGGGCTGAACGTCAGCAGAAAGTCTGTGCGAGAATGGCTGAGAGCGTGGTGAGACTCCATGGGTTCCAAAATACCTGGGTCAATGAGCTGGGCGAGTAGGTTCAAATGGACCTGGTTGACATGGGAAAGGGATACCGGGGTACTCACCGCTATTGAGATTCTCAGTCGATACGCCTTGGTGACAAAGGAGCCCTACAAATTGAGGCGAATAGATTCAGAACGAGAGGCACTCAAGCGATTGAGGAGACGAGAAGGACCTCAATTAATCGCGGAGGAGTCTGGGAGGCTCTACGAAAAAGGAGAGAGCTTCGAGGAGGTCGCAGAGGCCATTTGGGACCAAACCGCGAGAGAGGAGACCAGGAGGAGTAATGGCTGGGGAGTGATTGAAATCTAGAGAGGGAAAGAAAAAAGATCCACATGTGGTAAAGATGCCGCGAAAGAGCAAAGCCGGAGAGGCAAATAAATTGGTCGACGAGCTGGTGGAGGAGTTGGAAGCCGCAGTGATGGCGACGGCGACCGCAGCCATTGCGTTTGGTGAAGAGGAGGTTTCTCCCGAGATACAGCAGAGCGAGCGGAGCGAGTCGGGGAGTGAGGACATTGACAGGAAATGAAATGAGCTTTTGAAGCTGGTCAGCGACGGAGTGATAGGAAAAAGCGTGGCCTATTGTGAACAAGGCCTCCGCGAAAGTCATCGAGAGCGTCTACGCTGACTGGGATGCCAAGAGACTGGAGAAAGCGACAGAGTTTCTTTGTGACCAATCTTTGTCCAAGTTTGATGGGTGGACTGAACGCTGTGAGACACCGAAGGAGTTGAAGAAGGAACTCAAAGTGGACCCTCTCTTGAGAAAGGACGTCGAAGGAATGCTTCGTTTGGTCACACCGCTCATCCCCTTCCTTGAGGTCCTCTCCGGAGGAGTCACGGTGGCGAAACACGTCTTTGACCATAAGTCGAAGGAGTTTGGGGACGCGTTTGCGAGGGGTGTATAACAAACTTTTATTAACCACCTTTGGCATAAGAAATACGGTGTTTTTACACAGTAATAAATAGATAAAATACAAATGAGTAAAGAATTCAGTTAAGATATGTTCATGTGATCGAATTATTAAAAATCTAAAGCCCTAGAATAAGAAATTAAAATAACTTAAAGATTATATACAATGATTTAAATTATTAAGCATTTTTACAGCTCTAGGAATAAAAGAGTTTTCATGTCTTACGGTAGAGGAACCGCAAGCTTCTAAGATGTTTGGTTCAGACCTAAGGTTGTAACCGTGTTCAAAACGGTTGTGAAGTAACCGCTTACAAGGATGATCAGTACAGTCAATAATTATTTTGTGTCTATATATTTGTAATACAGGAGATATAAACAAGGCGTTCGTTCCCAACCCGCGATTTCCGGTCGAGTTCGATAAACATTAATATGCCTTTTCAAACAGTTTTTTTGTTAGGGTTAGTAATTTGGTTAGGTTTAGTATTTTGGTGATATTAGGATTAGCATTTCGTTGAATTCTGAAAGACTACCGCCTTAGTGCTACCGTACGAATAGTCACTGCCTTCACTACTTTATCGTTTATTACAGCAACTCTTTGATTGTCTTGAGGCAAATATGAGTGACGAAGGGCTTTCGCTCGAAACGTTGAATGTCTGTTGAATGTCCATAAACATGTTAGGCCTACAGTATATGCAGGCCTAGCCCACAAGTTTAATATTGTGTCTGTGGATAGGCTTGGACAATGCTGGTCCTAGGCTTGCAATGTAAAATACAGCTTATATTGGATTATATTGATATTGGGTATGTTGCAGACATAGCTGTCAGCAGATATTGTTTTGGATTATGAACAACTAGCGAGTACTATGTCAGCTAGATCATCCACACTTGAATTATATATTTTTACCACTTTAGCAAGAAAAATCCCCTTCCCCGCTGTGCAATGTTGTTCCTATTTGCAAGAAATCAACATTGAAATGGGCCAAGGGGGTAAACAAAAAAAACTATATTTAAAAAGACTGAGGAGACATACAGTATGTCATCCTGAATATAGGTTATATATCTGCATTTAATATTATGAAAGCAATAGAGGTTTTCCAGCAGCATAATAGGTTCGTCAAATTGTTTGGAACCGGTATAGTCTGACAACACTCTGGGATTGGGAAAAGTTTAGGCATTATTAATAATAATAAAAATAACAAGAATAATACAATAACACTAGAAATACGAATTCGCAATAATCCCCTCGCCCGCCTTTTCTACCACTACCCCCACCCCACCGCTAGAGTTTCTTTTCCCCATACATGGTCCCCAGTGCCCAGACCGGTTCGTCGTATGTAGATTTTGAACGCTATCTCGGCCAATATTTACTCGATTTCAATTCTGAATACAGTTTTGGAATTACGGAGTCTACATACATAACGTACATGTCTCTTATATTACGAGAACGTGCATACCCTTCGTAAAAACGGTTTATGTACTTAGGTTAGCGTTAAGCTAAGGTCAATATTATGAAATGATAAGTTCAGCGTTAAGATGATCAATTTTCAATGTGTTTAGCATTGAACCAGACCCACACGATAACAAGCTTTTTCTCGAGCTTTCACTTTGTAGTGTCGAAGCAGGCCATGATAACACATATTACTAGAAATACGAATTCGCGATAATCCCCTCCACCCCTAGAGTTTCTTTTACCCATACATGGTCCCCAGTGCCCAGACTGCGTCTGTCGATAACAAATCCTTAAAAGCCGGATCGTCGTACGTAGATTTTGAATGGTATCTCGGCCAATATTTACCCGATTTCAATTCTGAAAACAGTTTTGGAATCTAAATACATAACATACGTGTCTACTATTATATTACGAGAACGTGCATACCCTTAGTAAACACGGTTTATGTACTTAGAAATTATTCGGCAATCAGCCAGCGCGTTTTTCCAACCGCCTCGTCGTATATATCCTGCACGTTGTGCAGAATTAAGAGCTATTGCTATACCCTCCGCGTCCGCGTCCGTGCCTGCGTCCGGGCCAAATGATAAGGTCAGCGTTAAGATGATGAATTTTCAATGTGTTTACCATTGAACCAGAGGTATATACCCCACACGATAACAAGCTTTTTCCCGAGCTTTCACTATTTTGTAGTGGCGAAGCAGGCCATTGTTTTCAAAATATGCAGATGATTATAATTTAGCATAGCATGACAAATGCTATGGCCAGCCGCCAACTGATAGCTCAGACACTTTTTAACTTAAATTTATTGACATAAATCAGTATGTGAAATCGTATTTATTATTTACTTTTAGCTAAACCTAGAGTAATATAATTTTAAAGAACGAACCAATTCTATTATACCAATTCTATTATAACAATTTTCAACAATTTGACACGGTTTAATGACCATTTAATAGTAAGCGTTACCGGTATTCTGTTCCTACTAACCTAGCGTCTCTTCATGTACAGGACACAGAAATTTAGCACGGTATAGAACTGCATCGTTCTTTAAAAAATCCCGTTTATTTTATCCTGGAGTTGTCCAATTCATGAATTAAACCTATTATGGATAAAATAAACGGGATTTTTTAAAGAACGAGGCAGTTCTTACAGTGCTATAACTAACATTTTACTCATGCAAATTTCTGTGTCCGGTACACGAAGTATAATGATGTGTCTTAGAAGGGTTTCTATTCTTATAATTTCAGGCATAAGCTCCCTGATTTTGTCAGTGTTTACGTTTCTAAATATAAATCGTCGCTTGATTTGACAACTATGACGTTTCGTTCAACATTTCTAAAATCACCCACTGTTCCTGGTATTTGAAGGACTAACTGTTGTGATCAATGGCTTATGGATTTACAACAATTTCAAAGATTTGAATAGGTTATACTTGCTTTTATTTGGCATATCACATCCTCATAAATGAATTGCAGTATACGGTGTTTACAATATGGAGGAACTGGCAAGCTTGGGCCGTGCGCGCAGGAACGCTTCTGTCCCCTTCTGTGCCCGCATATTATAGTCATATTCTGTGCTCATAATGTACTCGACTTTTCCTTTTGTCTTTTTTAATTAGTTCCACGCGATATCTCACACAACATGAAGATTCGACGTAAGGTGCGGTTTTCCACTGGGCGAATATTTTCGCGCGAAGTGAATTTCTATATTCAAAATATTTCTGATTAGTTCCAGCTGAGAGCTCGTAAAAGGCATTTATAGGACGTAATTGGAGAACCATACTGTAGTTGGGACAAAGAGTGTTCATTTGACTATTCTAAGACAATAAGCCAATGCGTCGGGGAAAAACTTATTTCAATTCATAACATCAGGCTGGGGAATTCAGTATAACGAATTTGCAAGTGCAAATAGAAATGCAAATGTCTATTGTGGTTTCAGCCTGATGTTATGAATTAAAATAAGTTTTATCCCGACGCAGAACACGTCATTTTGACGCGTAGTGGACATTACGAACTGGCCTATTAGATAAATTTACCCAAGAGTATTGCATAATATGTGGTGATTTCAAGATTGACTGGCTATCAGATGAAGGTCAGAAACAGCAGATAGTCAAAATATCAGCAAAAGTTGCATCTATACCTTTCTACAATCACTTCTGGATCATCTGTACACCAATATTGAAGACGAATACGTTACAAGTGGAATATATTAATCATATTTTTCAGACCACAAACCGGTGTGGCCTTAAAATAGATGAGACATGTATATACATATAATACATACATCATAATGTTCGCTTCATCCCCTCGCTAGCGAGGTAGCGAAGCGACCAAGCGAAGCGAGGGTGATAATCTCGCCGTGGCAGCATTCCATTTCTCACGAATAGTTCGTATATATATATATATATATATATATATATATATATATATATATATATATATATATATATATATATATATATATATATATATATATATATATATATATATATATATATATATATATATATATATATATATATATATATATATATATATATATATATACTAAAACAGATTTGTAACATGAATGTTACAAATCTAGCGGATGGTTCAAGAGTGCTCGATATTATTAGAGGTAGAGCGTTTATATAATAGTTAGAATGTTTTCGTCACTACTCTGAGTTTCAACGCGTAATGCGATCTTCAGGCAACTGACAGTTCAGCTTCAACTTGCCGTTAATATACTCGGCGGGTTAAAAATAGTTCTGATGACGTTGTTGTGTGTTGATCGTTTGCTGACGTTCGTTAATTGGTGATTGATTGTGTGACGACACTTCGCGAAAATTTCCGATCTTTTATTTAAAAGAGTTTTCTTGTCGGCCTTCATGATCATAAGTTTTTCCTCCAGGCAAAGGTTGCATCTTCGCGATCCATTTCGATAAGCCGCGGCGCGTCTAACAATTGACCATTTACATTAAAATCACGTTTTTTTCTTTTTACCCAGGAAACAGTTTAGTGAAAAGCATAATTTATCAAGCCGAAGTAACAACGCATGACGACGGAGAAATGAAGAAATATATCGGTATGACAGCCAATCATTTCAAGCAGCGTTATCGCAACCATCTAAAATCATTCCGCAACGAAAAGCACGCAAATGAAACGGAGCTGTCAAAACACATCTGGAACTTAAAAAGAAAAAAACGCGATTTTAATGTAAAATGGTCAATTGTTAGACGCGCCGCGGCTTATCGAAATGGATCGCGAAGATGCAACCTTTGCCAGGAGGAAAAACTTATGATCATGAAGGCCGACAAGAAAACTCTTTTAAATAAAAGATCGGAAATTTTCGCGAAGTGTCGTCACACAATCAATCACCGATTAACGAACGTCAGCAAACGATCAACACACAACAACGTCATCAAAACTATTTTTAACCCGCCGAGTATATATTAACGACAAGTTGAAGCTGAACTGTCAGTTGCCTGAAGATCGCATTACGCGTGAAACTCAACTTGTTGAAAATTGTTATAATAGAATTGGTATAATAGAATTGGTTCGTTCTTTAAAATTACATTACTCTAGGTTTAGCTAAAAGTAAATAATAAATACGATTTCACATTCTGATTTATGTCAATAAATTTAAGTTAAAAAGTCTCTGAGCTATCAGTTGGCGGCTGGCCATAGCATTTGGCATGCTATGCTAAATTATAATCATCTGCATATTTTGAAAACAATGGCCTGCTTCGCCACTACAAAATAGTGAAAGCTCGGGAAAAAGCTGGTTATCGTGTGGGGTATATACCTCTGGTTCAATGGTAAACACATTGAAAATTCATCATCTTAACGCTGACCTTATCATTTGGCCCGGACGCAGGCACGGACGCGGACGCCGAGGGTATAGCAATAGCTCTTCTGTACAACGTGCAGGTATATACGACGAGGCGGTTGGAAGAACGAGCTGGCTGATTGCCGAATAATTTCTAAGTACATAAACCGTGTTTACTAAGGGTATGCACGTTCTCGTAATATAATAGTAGACACGTATGTTATGTATTTAGACTCCAAAACTGTTTTCAGAAATGAAATCGAGTAAATATTGGCCGAGATACCGTTCAAAATCTACGTACGACGAACCGGCTTTTAAGGATTTGTTATCGACAGACACAGTCTGGGCACTGGGGACCATGTATGGGGAAAATAAACTCTAGGGGTGGGGTGGGGGATTAGTGGTATAAAAGGCGGGCGAGGGGATTATTGCGAATTCGTATTTCTAGTTTAGTTTGATGTTCTATGAAACAATTAAATTCAGACAACACAAAGCTCTCAGAGATATTGACAAATTGTCCACTGAAAATCTATTCAGTTTGGCAAATGAGTGGGCTATTATACCTAATACCGTAGCATCTGGATGCTATTAATAGCTCAAAATGCAGACAAACAAACCAAATTTAACTCACAAATTATTGCAAATGAGCGGCTGTAAAAATGCAGGTTGCAGGTTGAGAATTTGCAGGTTGGAAATTTGCAGGTGGGAATACAAGTTGTTTTCTAGACAATCTTTTTTAGTTCAGCACGGCCTCTTCCTTAAATTAATCATTATCCTTAAGTTACAAATCGCTCTGAATTAAGAATAATGGTTAATCTGATGGTATTGCAGGGTTAGAACCCAACCCCATCACAACATCAATCCTAACCCAACCCTAACCCTAAACCCCGCCTAGCGAGTTTTCTAACCCTAACCCCTACGTAGCAAGTTTTACGACACAACCATAGCTACCTTGCACCCTTGTCTCCCATACTTGGTGTCTGTAGACTAATAAGAGAGACTAAGCATTGGGATTAGTAATTGACTGTTAAACGCATGCGTGATTCTTATGATCCATTAGATTAGCCATTATCCTTAATTCAGAGCAATTTGTAACTTAAGGATAATGTTGATTTGAGGGAGAGACCATGTTGCATTTAGTTAGGGTTCGGGTTAGGATTTGGGTTAGGATTAGGTTTGTGGTACTTAACCCTAATACTAATCCTAACCCCAATCTTTACCCTAACTAAGATTTGGGTTAGGATTAGGAATGTGGTACTTAACCCTAATACTAATCCTAACCCCAATCTTTACCCTAACTAAAAAGCCCTGCAAATTCCCAAACTGCAAATTCCCAACATGCAAATTCCCAACCTCAACCTGCATTTTGTACCAGCCCTGCAAATGGGCTATTTTCTTTTGTTATGGCCGCAAGAATTAGGGGTAAAAGCGGGAAAACATGGATACTGACGTCATCTCGACGGGTGCTATTCAAATAAAAGAACGAAAATAAGTACAGTAAGCAACTACGCTATAAATTTAAACGTTTCAAACGGTAGCGGGCGAGGGGTTGTTGCGTATACGTATTTCTAGTATTCATTTTAAAATCCGATTTTTATTTAAATATAAGTAAAATTCGATTTTAAATGTGGCGGTCTTAATAAAAAGCCAATCCAGATTTCTTGAAGACTCCAACAGTAACTACAAATCATTGTAAATAAAACAAAAAATATTGTAAATGGGCAAATCATGAAATAAAATAAATTAATAAAAAGTCAAAGATGAGTGCCTTTATCTGGGGTGTTACGTTTTTGGTCTTGTGTTTAGTTAGCAACACGTCATATGCCAATTATATTATTATTAAGAAATTGAATCCAACTAAATTTAAATCAGCATTGTTGAGAAAAATAAAACTTTGTTGGATATTGTTGAATACTGTTTTGTGATCATTTATGCATTTGAATCATGTGAAATGAAACAAGGCGTTATAAAAACTAGAACGTCTTCATCAGAGTAAGACGAGATGAAATAAAATAAATAGAGCTTATATATATACCTTAAGGGTGTCACAGTATAAAGTATCCAATCTAATACATGGGAAATAATGCGAAAATTGTTAAATAATTTTCTATTTCCAGTACTGTAACAGCTTTTAAAGTTTTAAACTATTTACAGTTACAGACATAGTTTGGCGCTACTCTAGCTTTAAAAAGTTTTTTTGAACGTAAATTTACAAGTTACTGTCTATGACTTGGACTCGGCTGAATGTATCGCCTAATTTAGCACAAACTACAAACAGCGACTTACATTAGAAAGTTGGTATACCAACTTGGAACATAAACCACTTAACAGTGCACGACACCATACAAGTCTTCTTCGCACGCACCAACGAACAATAGACCTAGCGACAAACAATACACCCACGATTAACGCTTGGCTAAACACCCACTCACATTAATTATGACAGAAATAAACATGACGTAATGAACCAGACTACAACAACCAGGACGATCAGCTTCACACATCAAATGATACTCCTATGTTCAAACCATTTACTTCATGGCGAATATCGTCACTCATGCATGTCCGCCATATGGAATTCCATATCGACGCGCGCTCGCCCCAGTAGTTTTGCAACCCTTAAAGATGGTTGTAAAAACCTTGGAAAGGTCTATTTTTTCAGTATCCACAGATGTTTTCCCCGTCGTGCGGGTTTGATGAGGAATAATGTTCTGCCATTTCTTTTCTAGTTGCATCTCATCTGAAGATTTGTTTGCGAGTAATCTCTTTTCCTTCGCGCGTATATATATATCACGTGTCTCCTTAGCGACAGTAACCAATGACAAAGCAGAATAGACTCCAATTACAGCATATCTGCAATCGAACAGAATTAAGGGATATCATCATGATGACCAACACCACCTTCAAAAACAATTAGAAATTTTGAATATAATGATGTGCCCAAACGAAGAAATACTTTATTGAACGTTTTAATGAACTTTCTTTAAGGTCACAACTACATACAATAGATAGGAATGATATTTCTTATGGTATATTTTAGCATGACACTGTAATTTATCAGTATTAGTTAATTGTAGATTTATTGTAATTGATGGGCACACGTTTATCGGCTATATGTTCGCTTGTGTCACAATGTTAAATATACAGTTTTTTAATTTTTAATCGATATTTTGCACAGTTGCTGTAGTATCCCATCCTTTTTTTTCAACAAAATATCTGGTTTATCGAATTCGACAATCTCACCACGATCCAACACCATTATTCGATCACAGTCGAGAATTGTGGTCAGTCGATGTGCAATAGTGATGACTGTGCAATCTTTGAACACTTTACGAATGATTCTCTGAATTATTTCATCCCTTTTCTCATCCACCTTGCCAGTTGCTTCGTCGAAGATAATAATTTTACTTTTTTTTAGTAAAACACGTGCTAAATTTAATAACTGTATTTCTCCAACACTGAAACTCGAGCTGGATCCAATAATTAAGCTCTCAAGTTGCTGTGGTAATCTAGAAATTACAGATTTTATCTGCATCTGTTCTAGAGCGTCCCAAATCTCAGAATCTGTGAACATTCCTGAAGGATCTAAGTTCAATCTGATTGAACCACTGATTAAAATTGGAGACTGAGAAATAATGGAAATATTTCTACGAGTAGAAACAACATTGAGCTTCATAATATTAATATCATCAACAATAATCTCGCCATCCGTCTCAGCCATTCTCATAAGTGCGGCTGCTAAGGATGATTTTCCAGCACCTGTTCGTCCAGTAATACCAATCTTCTCTGATGCATTTATTTCAAAGTTTAAATTATTTAAAACTTTTGGACCATCTTCGTAATACCACAGTGAAACATTTTTAAACTTTATGGCGCCAGAATGAGGCCAATTTTCTGCTGGCTCTTTCTTCACATCTTGTCCTTTTTCAGCATTTATTTTAGTGTAGGCCAAAGTTCTTTCAGCTGATGTCATTTGAGAATGGACTTCTCCAAATAACCTGACGGTGTACTGAGCTGACTGGATATTGTTGACTGCATATAAGATTGTAACAGCGCTAAAAGCTGAGAAAAAATTAAATTTGAGTATACTAACATGTTTCTATTCTAATTAAATTAAGTTAATTTGAGATTTTTGCCAAATGCACTGAGAAACAAGTGATAAGTGCTTTGTGTATGTGCTACTAATGATAACTAAATAGGGCTTCTGTTTGTAACAGTTTTTATTGTAAAACTGATAGAATTACCCTGTTTTTAAATGAAATAGAGTTGTCAAAATAGATCACTAGAAATTACGTTATTCGGAGAATGGCGTCCAGGAAAATGTACGAGCTTGATACAAAGAATCCTGTCAAAAGGCGTTTACGATTATTAACAGAACATGTAAAGGCGAATTATTACTGCTAGATTGGATATTTTTGAGATCCAAGCGAGACCAGTTGTGAAAATACATCATCAAGGTCTTCCGGCTGCGAATCGAATCAGTGAAATACCAAAGCTCTATCGTCATACGGAGAGTATCCGTGAGCTTTCTTACGCGTTAATTTCGGTATACGACGAGTACATTTAAAAGTTAATATTTGGCATATATACTCCATTAATCATAATGAGAATGAACACTCAGGTAAATATATACCAACAGAATAAGATAAATAAATTTGGGATGAATTCTAAGAGCCCGGTCGAGTCAAACAAAATATCCATCCTCAAAATTTGCCTCTACGTCTGAACTTCTGTTCATCCTCATGGTGATAAATAAGTTTATATTATCTTTTCATTAATCTTGAGAGGTAAAATAAACATTTTACACCTTTTCCATGTTTTCTTGGTGGACTATATCCATAAAGTGTTGTCTTTTTGGTTTTATTGAAGCTCTTAATAAGGTAAACGTCGCCCTCACAAATTATACGGAAATTCTCGTTCGCTTTGGCATTGCTTTGTCCGCTTTAAATACTTTTAATTTTGGCCTATTTTTGCAAAATATTGTGAAAATTAACAGGGAAGATAGCTATATTTTATTTATAGTTAGTGTGCATGTGTATAGAATGCTAATAAATGTTTAAAAACGATGATGGGCCGGCATAATTTGCTTTTTGTGTGTACAAGATCGACCTCAAAATTCTTGTGTTTGGATACTCTTATCCAAATATGGATATTGACCAATCAGAGCGCTTGTTGTGTACATGTTATTTTATAATATAGCTGATCCGTACTATGTGGCGGTTGAATATTTTATGTAGTTTGTTTGAGGGTGTAAAGTTTTTGTCAATTAGTTAGAAAGTCTCGTGCTACGTTCGTTCTAACGTTTTTACTGTAAGGTTGGTTGTACCATATTACGTTTCGTCGCCTATTTCGTCTTTGAGAATTGTTTCTGTTATTTTCGTTTTCTTGAGTTGGTTCGTACGTTAGGTTTGAGTCGAAGTTGCTTTGTTTAAGAGCGTCATTGTATAGTGGGGCGGCTGCGTCGAACGTTTCTTGGTTGCGTGATAGTTTGTTAATTCGTTTGTTTATCGATGAGGGTAATTGTGGGAGGATTGGAGGTCGGTGGTTAGATAGACGGTTGATGTAAAGCGGTTCGTCGTTTGGTTTCCGGGAAATATGGCTTAAATGTTCCGTTTGTTAGGTCGAATGTTATATAGAGGAAGTTCACACTCTTCAGGTTTGCTTGCGCCGTGATTTTCATGTCAAAATTATCGAAAATACTGGTTAACTCTTTTCTTGTTTTGTCAAGAAAAATTTGGCAGACAAAACAAGAAAATAATTAACCAGTATTTTGAAGAATTTTGGCCTGAAGATCACGGCGCAAGCAAACCTGAAGAGTGTGAATTTCCTCGATATAAGTCATATCACATTCGACCTAACAAACGGAACATTCAAGCCATACCGGAAACCAAATGGTCTATCTAACCGCATAAAAACAATCCTCCAACAATTACCCTCATCGATAAACAAACGAATCAATAAACTATCATGAAACCAAGAAACGTTCGACGCAGGCGATCCACTATACAATGACGTTCTTAAACGAAGCAACTTCGACACAAAGCCATAGACACTAGCTTATAAGTAACTATAGGCAACTCGGCACTTCACGCATTGTTGGCTCATATGAGTTCATATATGATGAGAGTGCAATGATCGTTAAATATTTACAAATAACTATGCGAGTTGGGTAAGAAATATTGTGGGAACAAAGATAGAAGAGTGAGCTACAAACCAACATTGGAAGAATCTGTCATTGAAAACACAACAGCAGCACTGACGACAGCTGTATATACGACGCACAAAATATCCAAAGTAATTGAAAACCAGCGCACTGCTGTGTAGTAAGCGAACAAGGCTTGATCGTGGCTGTCGATATGACTGAAATAAATAAAAGGAGAATGTTATCATAATAAAATCAGCAATATGTCATTTAAAATTTAATTTGGATGTTTTTGAGAGGATAGATCATGGATATCCTACAAAAATTACTTGACTTCAGCAAGGTAAATTGAGAACAACTTATTCCATTAATTACTCGGGCTACTGTTGCAGCCGAGTCTTAAATTTGGCTTCATTTATTTGTTAGTTTTCCCTTGGAGAGATTGTAATTATTGCGCAATTTTGCGTGGGCGTTATGGCGAATTAAAGCGATTTCGGACTTTCCTTTTATTGTCAATTAATCGCAGTCGGAAAAGTGCAACGATTCTCTCCAGGATAAATGGATGAGAGAAACACAGATGAGAGATCAAAGAAAGAACTCGCAGAATCGTGGCCGAAACGTCAACATGACAACATATAGTCGTTGCAAGGCATGCAAGCGAATTGAAGCGAGTTCGAGCTTTCGCTTTATTGGCAATGAATCGCAGTTGTAAAAGTTTACCGAGACCTGTAAACGCGCAAACCATATCAAAGATTCTCTCCAAGATGCGAGAAACACTGATGAGAGATCAATCATGAAGATGGAATGGACAACCGGAACACAGAATATTGCATCATTGAAATGTTGGGTTTAGAAGTAGGCCGTTAGTATTTCTTTATTTCAGGGTTACATCTACATCTACATGAATTAAGTCGGTAAAAACCTATCGGTTATCACACCAACTATTAAATAAAAATGGTAAATAATATCTAAAAATCTAAATACCTAAAAAAACAAAAGCCTAATTAGTTATTACATACATTAAAAAAATCATTTAAGTTGTTTTTGAATTGGGAGAGACTGTCTGCGCACACAATTTCTGAAGGAAGTGAATTCCATTCCTTGATGGTGCGGGGAAAAAATGAAAATTTAAAAACGTCTTTACTAATTCTCGGAACTCTATATTTAAAACTGTGGCTGCCACGAGTTCTTGTTTCGTTGTTTAATTGCAAATAGTCTTCGGTTGCAACGTCAATAAGATTATGTGAAAATTTATATAACAATGTTAATCTTGTTTTCTTTCTTCTCATTTCTAAACTTTCCCATTCCAGATCTTGCATCATATCAGTAACACTTGCCATAGGGTTGTAATTCTTGGAACAGAAGCGGGCTGCCTTTCTTTGAACTTTTTCTAGAGTTACTTTATTCTTCTTAAGATGGGGATCCCAGGCTGCGCTTCCGTATTCCAGCTTAGGCCGTACAATGGATTTATATGCCATTTCTCTCACCTGTTTGGGGCAGTTCCATAGATTACGTCTCACCATCCCCAGCATTTTTGTTGCTTTACCTGCCACTGATGAAGCGTGGTGATTCCATTTCAGTTTACTGGTGATGGTAATGCCCAAGTAAGGTATTTCAGCGACTTGATCCAGCTCTACTCCACAGAACATATATTTCATTTGGGGCGGGCACCTTTTATTTGAAATACATAACATTTTACATTTCTCGGGGTTGAATTTCATCTGCCACAGATTTTGCCATTGTTCGAGTTTATATAGATCTTCTTGTAGGTGGTCACAATCAATGTCACTTTTAATGACACCATACAATAGCGCATCATCTGCAAAAAGCTTCACCCTAGAGTGCAAATTTTCAGGCATGTCATTTACATATATTAGGAACAAAAGTGGACCAAGCACGGTCCCTTGGGGAACACCTGACGTCACAGGTAAGGGGCTGGATGTTTTGCCTTCGCAGACAACAGATTGGTGTCGTTGGGTGAGGAAGGATTCAAACCAAGCAAGTAATTTTCCACTAATGCCATAATACTGTAATTTCCTCAACAGACGTTGATGCGGGACTTTATCAAATGCCTTTGAAAAGTCAAGGACTGCAGCATGCGTCGACTCACCACGTTGGATGATATTTGCCAGATCATGAATAGTAAAAATAAGTTGGGTCTCGGTTGATCTTTTTGCCCTGAATCCATGTTGACAATCCGTTAGCACGTTGTTTTTCTCAAAGTGTTTCATAACATGGCTATGATTTATGTGTTCTAGTATCTTAGAGGCAATACAAGTTAGAGAAATAGGTCTATAATTGGACGGTTCTGATTTTTTCCCTTTTTTGAAAATTCCACACACATTTGCGCTTTTCCACTTAGAGGGTACAGTTCCAGTGTTTATGGAACATTGGTAAATATCAGTTAGAATAGGTGATATTTCTCGAGCATGCTCTTTCAGAAACCAAGCTGGAATAGCATCTGGACCGCAGGCCTTGTTCGTTTTCAATGAAAGTAACTGTTTAGTGACACCAGAGACCGAGATATTGATAGATCCTATTTCTGGTTTAGGGTTACTACCCACGCTTGGGATATTTAAAAGGTTTTCGTCAGTAAAAACAGAAGTGAATTGCTTGTTAAGGATTTCAGACTTGGTTTCGCCATCGCTAACTATCTTCCCATCAACTTCCAAATCTGCTATTCCTAGATCGTCTTGTTTTAGTTGTTTGACATAAGTCCAGAAACGTTTCGGATTGTTTACAATGGCCTCTCCGAGGTACTCAGACACATAGGTATCTTTAGCTGATTTTAAACTCTGATGCAATTTCTTCCTGGCTACACGAAACTGGCGCCAATGTGTTGGATTTCCTGATTTCTTTGCTTTGTTGTATGATCGTTGTTTTGTTCTCACTTCGCGTCTCAGTTGACGATTAAACCAAGCTAAGTTGTGCCGTGAGCTAGTCATCCTGTGTGGTATATGCGTGTCCATGATGTGACGTACGCTTTGTTCAAAATTATCCCACTTCCTGTCGACTGTTTCATTATTGGCGTTGGTTGAAAGGTCATCAGAGAGTACTTTTAGCTCCTCTTTTATACGGACACAATCAGCTCTTTTTCTACAGTAGATTTTGCGTTTAACATTTCGTTTCTTTCTGCAAGACGGTCGCACAGTGAAAAGCACAATGTCGTGATCACTTATTCCAGGTACAAGTGTAACTTTGCCTACAATGTTCTTATTGTTAGACAATACAAGGTTAGGACTAGAGTTTTATTTTGTTTTTGGTTAGAGTTTTTTGGATCCTGTTCTGCTTCTGAATCCTGAAAAAATAACTTTGATGAGCCGTATGACGTAGTGTCCATTGTTTACCGGTACACGGTGATGTAACCCGAAGGACAGGGAAATATTATATTATGCTGTGTTGACATTTATCCCGTGAAACTCCGTAATATTAATCATTATGAAACGTTGTGTTTTTGTCCGATTTAAATCAATTCTATATAGAAATGATCACTTGAATCTGGCGAATCGAACGATGTAGGTTTCGTCTACTTAAAATGTGAAGATCAGATGTTATATGAGAAAATACGTGAGCGATTAAAGCGAAACTCGTCTTTAAAATCAAAGGACATGGCTTCAAGATCTATTCGTCGTTTACCCGATGATTTAATGCTTTTATGTCCATTAAGCCGATGTAATTTCGTAACAGATATGTTTCGTATACCTTGCCGTTGATTTTTATATAAATTGTAACACACCAAGACCTCCAATCGAACAGATATTAGAAAAAATAGCATTGCCGTGTTTAGTGTTCACATTAAATTTAGTTTGCGTGTCAGGCGTTCTGCATGGGGGGAAGCCTGCGTGAAAACGTCTGCTTTTTCTTCGTCCTCATTTCTAGCCCAACTTGCTTCTAAAAGTTTCCCACTTTAAACGAGCGCTGCACAATGCCTTGAGTGCCTGATTACAGAAATCAATGCATTGCCATTATCTGTGAATTATCTCTTTCATATAGAATTTTCATGTGGAGTTGTTAATGAAGACTTTAAATAGCAAAAATGGTCTGAATATATCGAACATAAACAGTGTGACTGTGCCCCCGTACACATGAAACGTTTTCCTGCGTTTTTCTATTGTTTACTGTCAGTCTCAAGGGAATCGAGAACAACCAGCTCATTACATGAAACAATACAAAAACCCAGGAAATCGTTTCCGTGTGTACGGGGCCTATGTCTTTAGATAAAGAATGAACATGTTCTGTTGCCATATGGCAATTACAAATCATCTGATGTATCTCATAAATAAATCATTATCCTGGTCCAATTATCCAATGAAAAATAAAAATTGTGAACACGATCAAAACAGTATATATACAGCAACTGAAATTAACTAGAATATAATATGTACACAAAATGTCACAAAACTGTGTCATGTACAATTCACTTCAGTTTAATAATTGACAGTAAAATACCATGTACAGTAAACGAGTTATATGTTGTCCAGATCTAGGTTCTCCATACATGACGTATAATATTAACTAGAAATACGTATACGCAACAACCCCTCGCCCAATTGCTGTTTGAAACTTACAGTACAGTACTTCTTTTAATTCTAAATTACTTGAATTAGATAATATTTACTTAATAATAGATACTAATTAATTTTTACTTTTTAATAACTTAATAATAGTGGTCAATATCTCTCAGAGATTTGTATTGTCTGAATTTAATTGTATCATAGGACATCAAACTAAATACATGCAGCCCAAACTTTTTAATTTTTGAGTGCAGCAACATAATAGTGGGGGTCTACTGCTGTTCTACCATCAATCACTAAGAAAGAAATTACTTTTATCACAATATTGATGACTCACGAAATAATCAATGCAGTATTTAGTATATAGACACCAAAGGCTGTTGAAGGAAGAAAGTGCATCTCTATCATACAATGAGTGTCCTTTAAAAAAATCAAATTCATTCAAATGTCTACGGATGCATATAATGCAAATGTACCTGTATAGGGGTGGGATTCTACTCCAATTGTTGGTGTGGATAGATTATATCAGTAAGTTGATAATTCTACCCACATTGGACTACTGATGTGGAGCTGGCAGGAATATGGATGACTAAATATTGAATGAATGAATGAATGAACTTTATTTAGACACGGGGGTCTCTTCATAAAATATGCTCTTCCAGAGAGCCGTGTACAAGTTAAAAATACATACATATAGCAACTGGATAAAAATTTTAAGAACTATAATTTACATTTAATATCATAAAAATTAACTATATACTATACTAAACTAACTATATATACTAAAATAATACAGCAAAGTACTATATTTAAATATTGTTAAAAGGTCAATTTACTTTTAAAAGTTTCAATGTTTTCTAAAAGTCTTATTTCGATAGGTATAGAATTCCAGGCAACTGCTCCATTATAGGCCAGACTATTTTTTAGAAAATTAGTATTGGGTTTGGGAATTCTTAAATTAACATGATTACCCCTAATATTGTGATCATGAGCTGTGTCCCTTCTAGAAAATTCATCCGAGAGATAAGAAGGGACCAGGTTATGTGTTACTTTGAACATTAACACTGCCTTATTCAATGACCACCGATCTTCTAGTTTTTGCCAGCCTAATTGTTCCCGTACTTCAGTTGATCTAATTTCGTAGCCAGATCGCGTAATTATTCTTCCTGCCCTATTTTGCAGTTTTTGTAATTTATCTTTAAGACTTTTATTACAATTATCCCATACCGAAGAGCAATAATCAAAGTGAGGTTGAATAGTGGTATAAAATACTTTGGTTAATGAGTCCCTGGGTATAACATCCCGAATCCTTCGCAATACACCAAGGCCTCTTTTAACCTTTCCACAAATGCTGTCTATATGGTCATGCCAATTTAGGCTCTGATCAATAACAACCCCTAGTATTTTTTTAAATTTGACTCTCTTCAATTTAACATTACCTATTAAAAGATTAGGATCAGCAGTTAATTTGTCAATTCGTTTTGCAGACCCAATTATCATATATTCGCTCTTAACTGTATTTAAGCTAAGACGATTTGCTTTCAACCAGTCATTTAGTCCTGCTAAATCATTATTAATTCTGTTTTCAAGCATGGTGATATTAGAGTCCCCTAATGTTATACTGGTATCGTCTGCGTACATACTCGGAGTTGTATATGACAGGCAGCCAGGCAAATCATTTATGAAAATAAGAAAAAGAAGAGGCCGTAGTATAGAGCCTTGCGGCACTCCAAATTTAATAGTTCGTGCACTGGACAAAACCCCATTTACAAAACTGTGCTGTGATCTGTTTGAAAGGTATGAGTGAAACCAACTCAACTCATTCTTATATATTCCATAGAATTTCATTTTCTTTAATAGGATGTTGTGATCGACAGTATCAAAAGCTTTCTTCAAGTCAACAAACACCGCGATGTTAACTTTACCATTATCCATATTATTAAGCCACAACATATTGTCCTTAAGTAAGGCTGTTAATGTAGAGTGTAAAGGCCGAAATCCTGACTGTTGTCTTGAAAATAAATTATTTACACTAAGATAATCATAAATTTGAGAAAATATAATTTTTTCAAAAATTTTTGAGACTACAGACAATACAGATATTGGTCTATAATTATTTACATTTGATCTGTCTTCAGCCTTATAGATTGGTGACACTTTAGCAGTTTTCCAATCGTCAGGGAAAATTCCACTTTGAATGGAGCTATTAAATATCTTTGATAGAGGTTCATCAATAATATCAACAACACTCTTCAAGATTTTACATGGGATTTTGTCCAAGCCCGCGGCCTTATTTGATGGAGTTTTGCGAATTGTATCTGCTACGCATTTGACACTGATATATTTAAAATTAAAGTTTTGCGTCGTCTGTTTCAAGAAACTCATAGGATCATGTATTGAATCTGGGATCTGTTCGGCAAGTTTGGGACCTATATCAGTAAAATGATTATTGAACTTTTCTGCAATAGTAGCAGAATCAGTATTGATTCCAGAAACATCCTTTAACGCATTTACTGTGGTCAATTTGGTTGGTTTGTTCAACAAGTTATTTAATAATTTCCAAGTTTTTTTGGTATTACCTTTATTAACTTCCAGATTGTTAACAAAAAAATCACGTTTCCTGGTTTTAATTTCATGGTTAACTCTATTTCTAATACTTGATATGCAAGCCAGTTTGCCTCAGAACGATTCTTTACTGCGCGTTTTTTAAAATTATCTCTACGAAACATCTGTTTCTTTAAATCAGTGGTTATCCATGGAGCATCCAAATTTCTAACTCGTTTGGTTTTTACAGGTACATGGATATCCAATACCTTATTGAACAGTTCCTTCCAGACAGACCACATATTATTAGGGTTATCAGATATTTCGATTTGATCCCAATCCACTTCATTCAAATCGGTAGTAAAGTGGTTAATATCAAAATGTCTATAATTTCTAGTCTCAATTAACCGTGGTCGTTCGCGTGGCGAAATCAGGCGACGCACAGCATAAATCAGACTGTGATCACTAATAGATAAATGACAGACACCACTTTTACGAATACGATATGGTGCTGTAGTAATTATGTGATCAATCAATGATTGTGTAGTTTTTGTAATACGTGTGGGTTCCTTGATTAGTTGTTTGTATTGGTATTCGTTGTATAAGGATACCAATCTATTAGTATGCGAAATATGAGACCTCTCAAGGATATCGCAATTGAAATCACCCAAAATTATAGTTTCTTTATTTTCATTGTCTAGTGCCGATAGATATATTTCGAATGAGTCAAACACCTTCATTTCACTTGCCGGTGGTCTATCCCATGTGCTGACTAAGAAAGGTTTAATGAATTTTCCAATGATTTCAACAGTCAATATCTCAAGATCGGAATTTAAGTCTTTAGTCAAAAAATTCCATGTATCCTTAATATACAGCAAGACCCCACCACCATGCCTATTACGGTCTTTTCGTACCATATTGTATCCTGGTAGCGAGATTTCACTATCAGCAATTTCACTATCCAACCTCGTTTCGTTTATCGCTAGAATATCAAATGGTTGACCCGACATAACAATAGTTAACTCATCTATATGCTTGATCAAGCTAGCGATGTTTAATGCCGCCATTTTAAAACCTTTTAAAGTACTTATTTTCTCAATTAAATTAATGTTTTTAGTATCCGAAATCCTCTGGCTACTTACATCTATATTAGGTTGATTCGTCTTACCCACCTGTGGAGCAGAGCCTGGGAATTCCGCATTATGTAGTGAATTAGAATCATTTGACCTAGATGGACAATCAATATTTACTTGTTTGTCATCACACTGTGAACGAAATTTAAATATTTTCTCCAGTTGACTGCTTGATCTTGATTCAGGTAAGACTTCGACCTCAGGGGAATATGATTTGAATATATCCCCTGAAAAAAAGGCCTATTAACATTGTTTGGAGAGTCATATACATTGTTATTAATTGCTCTTAAATTTGGTTTTAAATATGCACATAAATTCTTTCCTAACATTTTATCTCCTGCATTATTTAAATGCAATCTAGAACGATTTAAGTGCGAGACATTAATGTTTGTATTATCAATATAATCAACATCACTCTTTACGCACCACTCTTTAGTAATTTGATTGAAAGATCGGATTTTCTCCTGTGCAATTTTTCCATCGCTCCTTTCAATAACACTTGAGATCGCCAAGTTGCTCGTGTTTGGCTTTATCTCACGAATAAGATCCTCGAGATTGGTAGAGACGGTTTCACCCGTTTCGTTTACAAGATCATTAGTCCCAATATGAATAATTATGCTACTATACTTCTGTTTAGACATATTCATGTTTATCTTACTTTTCAGGTCTTTCACAGTAGCTCCACTAATTGAGTGACATGTTGCTTCACCACGATATGCTCTACCAATCTTTTCTTTGTCAATGTGCTTCACCATCGAATCACCAATCAGCAATAATTTCCCTTTGTTTTCCCGCCTGCTAATCTTATTCATTTTAAATAATGAATTATTATCTTTTGTAGAAGCATTATTTTGTATGCTATGCTTGGACATTTGGGCGTTTCGGTACTCAGCAATCTGATCTTTAAAATTTGGGTTTAGAACATTTATTTCCTTTACTGGCTCTTCCTGGTTTTTTGCTTGGGAAACTTCGTCCACAAGGACTTCATAGCGATTCAAATTAACGAAAGTCATATTGTTATTTTGAGATTCACAAAGAGAACTGGTGTGCTTGGGCTTTGACCATGTAGCTTCATTCGATTGCAAGATTTCCTTCAGCACATCATTTTCGTCCTTTAACTTTTTATTTTCTAGCTTTAGCGATTCAATCTCCGACATCGCTTCACCTTGTGCTTTCAATAATTCGGCCGCTTCGGAGACTTTACTCGCTTTTTCTTGTATCTGGTGTATTATCGCCCATAACATTGTTATATCAAGTTTTATCTCGGCCATTTCAATGTCGGATTTACGGCACTTTTGACAAGATTCATCTTCACTCGTCGCCAATACAGGTTTGGATTTATTTGTATCCTCATTCTGGAGAATGTTCTCACACGTCAGGTTGTCATTCAGCTCGCCGAGATCAATGACTTCATTTGATGACACCCGTTCATCTAAGTTTATTGAGTCATATATTTGTTTGGATAAATGTTTGGCCTTAGTTCCTTGGAAATAGATATACTTGCTGTTGGCGTGCCACGTAACTATCAAAGGCTCGCTTTTAAAACTCCAAGTGCCTCCACCGGGTGACATGGTGGGGTGGAGGGAGGGAGGGAGGGAGAAGAGCGAAAACGCGCGCGAACCGTGGTAACTAGATATAGACAGAAGCTGATTGGTAGACCTCTGCATTTGAATTAATATTTAAATAGCAACCGTCACATCATTCGCAATCGCGAATGCAAAAATTGAAACGGTATTGAAACGGTTTTTTGGTGGCGTTAAATTTGGCGTAATTTAAATTTAAATTGACGCCAGCGCGACAAACCGCTTTCCGGAAGAAGCCGCCATTTTAATTCGCCGACGGCGAAAGTTATATGCCATAAAAACCAGCCATTTCCTCTGATTTCATGCCGAAACTGTAGTGTTGAAGGACAAGATAATCAAAGACAGGCACAAGTAAAAGGTAAATACATTGTCACCGACTCACCGGTCTGCGTTGAGCAAATAATTTGCCTTTTCTGCATAGTTTTTTTTGGTTTGGGTTTATAGTAATTTGGTTAGGATTAGGAGCATTTCGTTGAATTCTAAGAGAGTATAGCGTCGTACGGCTACCGTACGAATACCTTTAGTTCAGTGCTTCACTTTATCGTTTAACTTTTTTACTTAACTCGCTAATTTTAATGTAATTTAAATAATTGTACACTGTATATTTGTGTATTTGCTCCAAGCTCAGAAATCTAATAGACACCTTTTGAAATACTTAAAGAGGGATTTGGAAAAATTTGAAGGTGTGTAATGTTTTGAATGTTTAGAATTTTCAATTTTCAAAACATATATGTATAATATTTTGACAGTTGGAATTAAATCCATGCAGTTTAAAATATATACCATTTGTTCTTTATAATACTGCAGAATAGTAAGTGGTAGTACAAATTTTGGAATTGCATGTACAGTATGTTTATTATTTTATTAAAATTATAAATACTATGCTTGATAGTTAGCCTATATATACAGTAGTTTAGGGTGAAAAAACCTGCATACTATTGCTGTGTTTATATGACCTAGGCCTGGCCTACAATTTTGTAGCAATAAACAAGCATTACTGTATACTTGTCAGTGTTAATACTAGTATATACACTGCTGTAGTGAATAAGGGAGCGCTCGGGGGGAATCAGACGATACAGTACATGGATGATTGTCAAGCAAGCTCATACCCTCAGAAAAATTATTCTGTGTCCCGCTGACAGGGATACCTTCCTGATTTCCAGTGAGATGCTCTAACCATTGAGCTACCAAGACTCGGATGGCGAGTGAAGGTTACATTGATGTACTGATTCTATTGATATGTCTGCCTAAATGCAGTTCGCATTTGCATACAGCAGTGTATCTATTAACACACCCAATCATTACTGATATATAGTAACTGCTGCATAGGCAGTACATATATCATTAGAACAGTACATCATTGTAATCTCTCTCCATCTGAATCTTGATGGCTCATTGGTTAGAGGCCGTCACTGGCAATAAGGTTATAATTTTTTATGTTTCTGACGATATGATCTTGACATCCATGTTTTGTATACTGGCATGTATTCCATTGATCTCGATGCTATGAGCAACTGGTCACAGTCATGGCAAATGAAATTTAATGTGTCTAAAACTCTTTTACTAAGGATATCCCGAAAACGTACTCAATCTAGTCATTCCTACCACCTCAACAACGAATTAGTGAAAAGTGTAACAAATCAAACCGATTTGGGTGTGGTCATCAGCAATGACCTTAAGTGGTCCCCCCATGTCGCTAAATGTGTTGCTAAAGCTAATCGTATGCTTGGGTTTCTTCGCAGGAACTGTACTCAAATGTCAAATGTCCGTTGCCGTCGTCTACTTTATTTAGCGCTCGTCCGTTCTCACTTGTCTTACGGTAGTGAAATCTGGGCTCCTCAGGATAAGTCGCGCGACCTTTCACTTCTTGAGGGTGTTCAGAGACGAGCCACTAAATTCATACTCCAAGATTATGAATCGTCTTACACTGACCGTCTTAAAAGGCTTAACTTATTACCGATATCGTATTGGCTTGAAATTAAGGATCTTCTCTTCTTTTTTAAGTGCAAACAAGGTCTCTACGATCTAGATATCTCCCGTTTTGTGACTTTTTCTTCTATTCGCTCGTCTCGCACTCGTTCAAGTCAAAACAACTTGCTTGAAGCCAATCCTTGTAGGACTTCTCTTTTTAGAAATTCTTTTTTCAACAGAATTGTATTTCTCTGGAACGATATCTCTCCGACAGTTCGTAATACTACTTCTGTTTCCACTTTTAAACATAAACTTTATATTCACTACTCTTCTAAGTTAGACTCCAATTTCGATGTTAATAGACTGCGCACCTGGAAAAGTTTCTGTTCTAAATGTCGTTCTTTCAATCCAAGTTGTTGCTCTTAAATCTGTGTTTTTACTTATATATATATATATGTTTATTATGTAATTTTTTGTTCGGTTGGTCTTCACATGGGACTCCTGTCCTGTTGATCATTCCTTCAATCGTGTTCAAGTATTGCACTCTTTATTTACTGTATATTTGCATTCTTGTATGGTTGTAAAGTTAATAAAAAAAATAAATTATATAATCTGTGTTTACAGAACTCCATCCATTATGGAACATGTTAGACCTTGATATAATTTAGATACTATAGTACACAATGCCATATATATGCTTTGTTACATGGCAAATATGGTACAGTGGATCTGCAATCTGCATTAGGCATTATTATTATAGTAGTATTATTGTTAATGCATTATTATTATTAGTATTACGGTAATAATAATAATAATAATAATAATAATAATAATAATAATAATACAATAATATTTATACAGGATAGCCCCTTCAATGCTAACACTGGTATCAATATATGGGGGTCTTGTTTTCTAACAAATTACAGTTACAAATTTCAACACCTATTCATAAATGTACAGTACAATGTTACAAAAACTAATTTTAACTCAAAAGTTTTATATCGTTCACATATTGTCAATTAAGGCAATAGATAATGGTGCTATAACATGTATGAACAGATTAATTGAAACATGGAAAATAGCTCTTTACCGGTAGATATGATGTTAAAATGCCATGGAATCTCCTAACTAGCATTACACAATGTAACTTGCTTCTAATACAAGAGGTATAAAACTTAGGATTTCTATTAACCAATCAGTTTCAAGTCCCGACTTAGGAAAGATCAGTTTCCCTGACATGCATAGAGACCTCTGATTATGACCATCAATATTTAGTTATCCATATTCCTGCCAGCTCCACATCACAGTAGTCCAATGTGGGTAGAATTATCAACTTACTGATATATCCACACTAACAATTGGAGTAGAATCCCACCCCTATACAGGTACATTTGCATTATATGCATCCGTAGACATTTGAATGAATTTGATTTTTTGAAGGACACTCATTGTATGATAAAGATGCACTTTCTTCCTTCAACAGCCTTTGGTGTCTATATACTAAATACTGCATTGATTATTTCGTGAGTCATCAATATTGTGATAAAAGTAATTTCTTTCTTAGTGATTGATGGTAGAAACAGCAGTAGACCCCCCACTATTATGTTGCTGCACTCAAAAATTAAAAAGTTTGGGCTGCATGTATTTAGTTTGATGTCCTATGAAACAATTAAATTCAGACAATACAAAATGTCCACTGAAAATTTATTTAGTTTGGCAAATGAAATGGCTATTATCTAATTCAAGTAATTTAGAACTAAACGAAGTACTGTAAGTTTCAAACAGCAATTGGGCGAGGGGTTGTTGCGTATACGTATTTCTAGTCATAATTAAGAAAATTATAGGTCCCAACTTAGTACCTTGAGGGACTCCAGCACTTCCCAGCTAACACAACGTTGTGGCAACATTGTGGGAAGGTTGTAGTACCTAACCTTCAGACAACGTTCACAGGACGTTTGTCGCTTGGATATCGTTATCATGACGTTGTTGTGCCACCGTGGTGATATAACGTTGTCACAACGTTGTAACGACATCATAACCCAACGTTGTGTGAACGTGTTGACATAATGTTGTCAGCACGTTGTAACGACATCATAACTAAACGTTTTGTGAACGTGTTGATATAACGTTGTCAGAACGTTGTATCGACATCATAACCGAACGTTGTGTGAACGTGTTAACATAACGTTGTAGACGTGGACCAACGTTGTAGCGACATCACAAACCAACGTTATATTCAGGTGCTGACAAAACGTTCTAAGAACGTTTATATAAGAATGTCGTACCAGTTATAGCTGCGTATATACAAGGCAGGCTAACACATAATTAACCTTGCCAAAACATTGCTTTACACAACATATATTACGACCAAACTGGACGTAGAATCAAAGTACGTCGTCGTCGCTTTATTGACGTTGTACTAACGTGAGGAACAGACTTCAATTCGGCGTTGAATTTTGATCATATTTACCGTTATTATATTTTTCGAGCAAACCGCAACATCGAATCGACGTCGCATTATCGACGTTTTATATCAATGTCAGAAATATATGTCGATTCAACGTTGAATTTTGATTGCATATAGCGTCTTCATGTTTCACGACAATGCCGATATGTAGTTTTATCCACGGTGTATTAAACGTAAGAAATAGATGTTGATTCAACATCGAATTATATGGTTGCATTAGTGTCACAACAATTTCAGCAAAATATCTTATGCATGGCTAAGAAGTATGTTATTTGAAATGTGGTAATAACTAGCAATTATTTGTTACCGCGATAAACTCTCATTTCATAAATTTCACACTGTCGAAGGATCAATTTTATGAATTTTTAACCAGCTACAAACAAGCAGGACTGTCTCGGTCCGTGTCCATTTAAGCCAATCAGAAAAGCCAAATTTTGATCCAGTACAACTGTTAAGCTATATGCTTAATCACACATATCGAGCGATCGAAGGCAAGCGTCAACAACTATAGCGGACAATTAAAGCTTTTTCTGATGGTTTTAACAATAGATTTCACAAAGGAGGACCGCTATACTTCTAATTCTGACCAAATTCTTTGGTTAATAAGGATATTACTGTATTATACATTCAATGAAGAAAATGGATACAGCGTGTTCCGGCTAAACACAAATATGCTACAGAGACTTGGCCTGAGTAACAATAATTCTGTTGATCACTATTCTTCAAATAAATACCAGGACTATTTCGTATTACCTTATATATAATATGCGAACGTCGACATTTCAAAGTCGATTCGGTTTGCGATTTCGACGTTGGTGAATCGCTAGCAAATATAGGGCTACATTGTGACAACGTTAAAATAACTTTCCCGGGACGTTGTGACAACGTTCTCAGGTAGTCTACAAATCTGCGTTCTCAGGACGTTCGCGTACGACGTTGTCACAACGTAAGTCCAAAATTGTGACAACGTTGTGACAACGTTATTTTGTTAGCTGGGTTACGGGTAGCCAATGTGGTGTCGATTCTGCTAGCTTGACACGTTGACGCCGATTTGATAGAAAACTAAGAATCCACGCAATTAAGGATCGCCTATAACTCCAATGTTTATTAGCTTTGTTATTAACACGTTGTAACCAAGGAGAAGTCAAGGAAACAGATTCCAAGAAGCTTACCATGTCCAACAGGCAATATGTAGTGGAGGTTCCTTTTAAGCAACCGAACTGATTTAGGTCGATACTCTCTCTAACATCATCCATCATCCACGACACAACAAAATCTTTGACAAACAGGGTGTTAAAGATATAGGTCTTATATCGCCTTCGGACATTGGTAATTTTATTTTTGGAATTATGGGACGTTATCTGGACCATGAGCTTTAGAGGACTTGGTTAAAGGAGCTTTTTGCATACCTCATTATGGTTGGATGGTTGGGCCCCCGATAAATTATATGCGTACATATAATATAGTTCCCTTCTCATAATTTCGTCCTTTTTCCTGAGAAGACTGAGAGAAATATAGCAAACATTACTTGTTTTGTAAATCGCTATAATAGATTTGCCCTATGACGAGTTTATACTTCATGTTAGTATACGTAACCCTCTGATGACAATATAATTCTCATACTCAATCCTCTACCGCGCTGTCCGTGCAAAAATAAGACTAGTCTGCGTGGCAGGCTCTCTGGGTTTGGGGGAGGCGAAGAAAAACGGGAGGGGACGAGACGAGAGGGAGAGCCTGCCGTAATGCCCCGGTATTTTTCATTCCGCCCGCTACACGCCCATATTATCATTAGCCAATAAGATCATAGGATTCATAGCGGAAGTGAGAATATTTATTTAATTTATTTGCATATGTAAATTATATGCAAATAAATGGCGGATAACAATACACCGAAAAAGCCAGCGAAGCGTAATACGAGTAGCTCTGTGAACGATTTATGTAGAATATGTAAATGTAATTTAAAGATTGAATTTGGAGCGGGTAGAGTTTCTTTCGAGAATCTTTTCAAGGCGTCGGGAAGAAAAGAGAGTAAAGGTTTAATACTTTCACAAGCATGTGAAATCGTCGGCTTGCCAGTACAAAAATCGCCGCTTCTTTCGGAAAGAATATGCCGCCCTTGTGGACGGAAAATAAGAAACGTCCATGAAAACTTCACTTTCTTGAAAGATAAGTTGGATAATTCAGAATCTGAATCTACTAAAAATCGAAGCCGTGTGCGTCAAAAGCGACAACTTCCTACAACAGTGACGCCTGAAAGACAATGCCATCGACAAGGCCGAACAAGTTACAATGTAAAGCAATCAGTTGTGGAGAAGACAGTTGTGAGTGAAAAGGAAAAATGTTCTCCAAGGAAGGGATTATTTGCTGATGAGGGAAATAGTGATGATACTGATGCACAAGTTCAACTGATAACGGACGATGAAGTACACAATCTAATGAACATTGATACAATTATTCCGAACGAGAAAGAAAGCCAAGTTCGTGTGTTGATTAGCTATCCAAATTCAAGAATTGTTGTGAAGGAATCGTTTAATAAACTAACCTCTTCCCTTATAAAAAATATTGCTCTTAAAAACTGGAGTACCGTTGCGAATATAGTGTTTAAGCATACCGATATCCGGGAGCACCTACCTAAAGTTTTGAACAGGGAAGTCGGCGCAGAATTTCGTTCGTTCAGTTCTGACAGCATTTTAAGCGGGTCCTCACCAGATGAATTAGCTGCATTCGGCAATAAAATCCTTGTTCACGAGGTTAATGTTAAATGCCCACTGTTGTCAGCAACTATGAGTGGAGCCTGTGGCGCATCACCTCAAAAACCGTACATCTTCTCAAAACCGTGTGGACCGTGCCTTGAATGCTATGGCTCTTACTACGTCCGCTTTAGCAAGATCTATGAATGCAACGTTATCTGCTTATACTTACAGAATCTCGCTAATATTATTTAAAAGTGGTGCAAGTTACTATGACAGAGTCCGGCTGAACCGTCTTGGTATCTGCATGTCCCCTGAAAGTGTGGTAAATCTCCAAAAAAAGATGGGCATGTCAACAGACACCAAGGTATTATCATGGAAAAAGAATGTGGAGGAAAACCTTAAAGCTCAGAATTTTATCAAGGAAGTGGAAACTATTCAAACCCATCGAGAGGAAGATGACATGATTTTGGATGAAGTTACATTCGACTTGAGTGAGAAAGCTGTGCAAGAGTATCCCACATTTAGCAAACCAACACATGAGTATTGTGTCCAGCTGGCAAAAAATTCAATGCACCAACTTAACCATGGTTGCATTAATGAAGCTATTTTGGAAGATGTGATGCATTTGCTGCAAAGTCAGAAACTTCCACTTTACAAGTAAGCATAATGTGTGATGTCAATTTCTAACCTAAATTATTCATAAATGATGTAATTACCTAGTACAGACCCTGGATTAATAGCAGCATAGTGTTTGCTGATCGGGCATAGTTATATAAGTATATAGAGTATAAGATCAGTCACCATAGTACTGTATTGTAGCTACAGTTCTATCAGCAGATTATGTAAGACAAATGATTCTGTCTACCAAAATTTAATACAATTGTACTTTTCCCTCATAGATTAGTTGGTGATAACATTGACTATCACATTCAAGCTAGATACCAGTCCACTGACCACACAAACCAGTCAATTCATTGGACCCAACAGTATGCTTGTATTGAACCGAATTGATATTTCTTCATTCGACAACTCCATGATGCTAAGAGACATACAGCTATCAAATGTGCTGCCCAGCAATGCTGTACTGAAAAGTTTCAAATGGAATTGTTCAATCTTGGTTAGCAGAGTCATCAGCAAATATCTTGATAGTTTCAAGGACATGCAAGACTGTGTAGTGCGACATATCTCCCATAAATATTCAGAAGGAATGTCACAGAAATCAGACATTGTAAGTCATCACACTACATAAAAATAAAATAATGGAAGGGTTTTGAATAGCAATAGGAACAGTGGTTAAACTCGATATTTCCTAGGAGCATGTGATACTGATATATCCGACTTGAAGTCCTGATATTCAAAGGGAAGAATATATCAGTGTCCCACATCTCCGAATTTATCAATTTGTGGTGGACCCATTCCATTTTTCGTCCAGTGACATGTTTTGTCTTTATATGCTACTACAGTATTCTATATTCATTATTTCTTTCTCGTGTAATATTAACCCAAAATAATAACTGTTAAAAACGTCCTGATACGATGCAAAGTTGTAGAAGCTTGTTTTCCTGACACATTTTCTGTTACTTGACTTCATCTTATTGTTATATAGTCAAAGTGACATTTACGTGTCGGTGATCAAGTCTACATTAAATTTTAAAAAATCCCAAGATGAAGAAAGAGTTATGTTATGGATGATATTTGCCCGAAGCATTTCTGTGAAAATAAATGTATTTTTAATCATTTTTAGTGTTGTCTTGGGCCTCAGTTTAATAATCCCAATATCGCAGGAGAAATGGCCCAGCTTATCATAACCAACCAACAAAAGCATGCACCATCTAATATGGTAAATGATGCACCATATATTCTCATGGAGGTACCAATGCATGGCGATCAGTTATTTGAAGAGCGCTGTAGAAATGTTCAATGGACATTTCAGGATGGAACAAGTAAATATGATCGACTAGAAGGCATTACAACTGAAGCAGCTGACTGGCATGCAAAAGTAAACTTGTACAATGTATGTCTTTTAGAAGATAAGTTTGAACCCATTCACACCAAACCTACAGGAGCTGGGGGCATACAGTACATTGACCAGTAAAATAGCCTGGTGTCAAACAGTGTTTATGTTTGAAGACACACAATGTACTTTTTACTACAAATACATTATATTTCTTAATCCATGACAATGTGTTAGCAAAATATAAGCATCTATGATTATTAGTTTTGAAAACATCATAATACATTACCACTATTTGTATGGTATACTGCCTACCAGGTAACACCCATGAATGTAATTTTCATGTTTTTTTAATAGATTGAATTTGACATATTTGTCAGTGAATCATCTGCAGCACAGATAGGAACAGGTAGAGCAACAATGAATCGAACTGGAAAGACAAGGGCTGCTCAAGGTGTAGACAAACATTATAACGAGTACAAGGACTTTCACCAGGCTGAAATTGAGGCACATATATGTGCATCATTCATGGATATGATAAGTTTAAAACAAATGAAGGGTAGGTGATATTTTATTTTTTGAACGTTTGATAGAGTGCTTTAACCTATAAAAGTGATAAGAAGGGAAATAATATGTACACTGTACTATAGTATTTTATGTAATCTGACAGATAAACCAGACATGACAATACCAACGTCAGATGTTGGAAAGGACAATAGAGGAAGATGGTTTTTGGAATTGTGCCAAAAATACATTGACAAATATATTGGAGGAGAAGAAATTAGTGGCATGGTTGAAAAAGTTGGTGAGCTAAATGCAAAATCTCATGGTCCTTTTTTCTGTCGTTTTGAAGGATGTCAGTATAACAGTGCCTTCCACTCTACAAGAGTCAAGTAAGAATCTGCCCCAACACTCTGAAATTTGAAAAGTGTTAAAAAATTACTAGCCATCATCCTTTTGTTGGTTTTTAACAAACTTAGTATTTACCTTGTATTGCTCATCAGTGCGGACAATGAACCCGATTAGTATATGACCCATATGCCAGTCTATAAGTCACATAATTATATAATTATGTTAGTCACATAATTATATAATTATGTTAACTTCAATGTTATTTTGCAGAAATATTTATAGTATTTTTTCGCAGACATGAAATTGAGCGTCACAATTTGAAAGTAGAGCTGAGTCGCACAGCTGAGCAAGATTCATTTGGCTACTATTATTGTAGAGCAAGGATTGGTATATAGCACTAAAACAACACGGAATAGGTAGGTACATATTTTCTTAACCAACTTTTAAATACAAAATTTTGTACACTACATATGTGCATGTATGGACTACTGTATTTTCGATATTGGTTTTATCAGGCATGAAAAATCGAAGCACCCAACATTCGTGGCACAAGACCAAGTACCTGTGCAAAACATGAAGGAGGACACAGAGGATTATATCTTCAACTATCACAGGAGCAAATTAACATTTGGTTTGCTGTTATTTGAATTTGAAGATGCTGTCAAGGAAGGAGATGGTGACAGACTATTAAATGTTTATAAATTTGCCTTACTATTTTACAAATGTTACGGTCATCATAAATATGCTTATGTAATATTTTTGTATCTGGTAAAGGTCGAGGCAGCCATATCAGAGATGCAGGCTGCATCACTTAAATATAATAGATTTTATAGCAGATCAGGTGGAAAAGGATGTAACATTTCATTAGATCTGAAGATGGAACAGTTGAATAAGTTATTAAAAACATTGTGGAGAGGCTTAGGTGGGCAAATGCGATTAAAAGTCTAGAATGCATTATAGAATCAATAGACAAAGACTGTGTTCTTGATGGCCGAAGAGGGTACCGTTCAAAAGGCAAAAGGGAAGATACTGTAAAGAAAATTGTGAATGATCTCATGGAGAAACGAACATTCAATTACACTCCAAGAAGGAATGGATACCCATCATTTCCTCAATTTCCAGCACATCTCCTACAGTCATTAGATTTCAGAGATTTGCATTCATGGATGAAAGGTCATCTAGAGCAATGGTAGGCAATTTATGAAAAATAATATGTAAATAATCTATTTTATCTATTATATTACAAACAGTAATCTGAAGCAGGCATTTAACATTCATCAGTATCTAAACTATTACTTGAGTCTGATTCGTCTAAATCATAGTTGTGCTGTTCAGACATATCAGGTATTGATTCCTGAACCTGAAAAAATGGGTCAACGTCTTGCATCATTTCCAAAATAGTATCTATCGCTGAAATGTCACCAAAAATTTCATGCAAAACTTCTAAAATCTAAAATGATCACTTCATCTTCAAATGGAAGTTTGATGTTGCACCCATTATGTTGACAGGAACAGTTTCTTGCACAATTTGAACAACAATTGTGATGAACAGGTAAGGGTGCAATAGTTTTATCAAATGGCTTGTATGCTGCAACTCGAAAACAGCCTTCTGTTTTAACAAAGTTTTTGACATCCTCGTCACATTTGCTTAACTGATTTCTATGGTAGCATATTACTATGTGGGATTGTGCACCATCTCTACCAGCTCGTCCAGCTTCCTGATGCTGCTCAATTAGAGAACGAGCAGGACCCCAATTTATCATATATCTAATGTTGGGAAAATCAACACCCATACTCAAAGCTGAGCTTGCAACAATGATCCTCTGAATTCCATCTTGTTTCATTGATTGTTGAATTCGTTCCTTACCATTCGACCATGACAATGGATGAAAAATGCCAACTACCAAACTTCTCAGGAGTATTTTTCTTAGACCTCCCATAAGCATATAAACCAAGTTTAAGAAGAAGATAATTTAAAACCACTGCAATATCTTTAAGTGAATTGCAAAATATTATGGTTTTTGGTATCTTTTCTGTTGAATTAACGATGACATTTTTAACCAATTCAACAAGCCAATCCAGCTGTTTGTGCATATCACTTTTTGAGCATTTTTGCACTGAGAATCTTAGGTTTTTCCTGTTGGGGCTAATGTTGATAATATGTGGGGTTTTCATTATTAACTGTTCACATATTGTTTTCTGTGTCATACCATCAGCAGTCCCAGTTAGTGTAAGTACAGGAGTACCTATTGAAACAAAATTTGAGAAATAAGAGCAAATCAAAATTTAATTTGTTTTGTATTTATCTGTTTGTAACTAATTTATATAAAACAGCTTTTCCAAAATATAATAAAAGCAGTACTTCAGAATTAGCCATTACATAGCTAACACAATTCTTACAACCACGGTTACAACTGAGAAATTATATAAGTATTGTTTGGTGAAACACTATGCAATTTGCCAATGTACTGCATTAGCTTACTCACTCAGAAAATCTTTACGAAAAGTTAACTACATTATTATACGAATTTTGTGGATAAATACATTGTCATTGATATGTAAATTTTTAATTAAAACACAGCGGAAAGTGATGATTTGAGCTCTAATGTTGCAGCTAAACCTATAAAGTTCCAGAGCACGACAATCGATCAGAACAGATTTTTCGATGAAAAGGTACAAACTGCAGAAACAAGATTCTATGTGATAATTAATTGAACGGTGTTTACCTTCTCTGCAGAAAGAACGAAGGGTAGCCAACTTTCCAAACGCACATCTAAATATATCGTCTGGTTTTCGTCTTGAATCCATACGTTTTTTCCTTAATACCAAAATAGAAGTATGAGTTCAAATTCTTAGATAATCATCACATCATTCACACAAATATACTACGTTCTGGTATTATGTTCACCTTTGTCCAGTCCAAGTTTCTACTGTGTGTGCTTCATCCACCACAATGCAACAGACTCGCTTATGAAGCTCTGATTGACGATCGAGAAGGAGATCTTGAAATTTCGTCGTTAACACGTTTTCTGCTGAACTAAACAGTACTTTAAAATCGCATCTTTCCAGATCTTCATGTTGTAAAAATTCCACGTCGTCTGCAGGGTAACCAGAAGAATGTAAAGCAGTTATCTGGTCATCAATAATGCTTGATATATGGGCAATGACGAGAACAACCGAACAACCATTCATTTCGTTATCTTTCACACGTGAATATGCTTGGAAAATTCTACTTTTTCCAAAACCTGTGGGTAAAATGGCGAGGACATCTTCACCAAGTAAGAGTTTTTCTACAGCTTGTTCTTGCTCTTTCTTAAGATAAGGATCGATTGCCCAAATTTTGGATACTAGATCTTTGTCATTTCCCTGCACAAGAGACGCCATTTTCCAACTACTCAAAATACTTCCGGTAAAATAAATTTGCAAATAAGCCAATAGGATTCTACGGCCTCTCACGGCCGCAAAACATGAAAAATACCCGGGCATTACGGCAGGCTCTCCCTCTCGTCTCGTCCCCTCCCGTTTTTCTTCGCCTCCCCCAAACCCAGAGAGCCTGCCACGCAGGCTAAAATAAGACCGGTTCCAGTGTTTACACGGTACCGTGGAGGTTTGGAACTGGGCAGGTAAAAAACTAGACCTGCTTTTTTAGTTCTCGAATTCGTCAGGTTGAGTCCCATGTAAACGGAAAGGCGCAACCGTGAAAATTTCGGTAGGGTTTCGAATTCGTCCGGACCCGTGTAAACTCATGGCGCTTATTGAGACAGATAATGAAGTAATTGAAGGATTAAAACTTCGAATGAAAATGTGAACACACGGAAGAAAACGACGTATCGAATAGTTTGCCAACCTGCATGTTAATATAAATAAACAATCAATGCAAAAGGTTCCGCATAAAACTAAGGTTTAATTTCAATACACGAATGAAATTAAACCTCAATTTTACTCGGCCCCACGCGATCACCGATACATGGTTAATGTGAAATGTTTCAATGCAAACGTTTTCCGTAAAGATTTCTACACTATAGTTTTTCTTCAAAAATGAAAATTTATTAATAAATATATGGCAAACATTAGCGTATAGGTAAACTATAACATTCTTGACGAAACGATGCAGTTATGTTATTTATGTCCAGTAAAAAATTGCAAAAACTACAACCTGCAGGGGTTACTAAAACCTCAAACGCAGAGCAACGAATATAAAAATAACTGAATGAGGTTTAGTAACGTTTCGTTAGTTACTGCATACGTGCTACATCTTCAGAGCGAGTAATATTACGAGAATAATAAATTTAGTAATAAAATTTTAAAAATTAGAAATCTACTTAATTTTACAATAGTGTAGATTTGCCAGCTGTCTGGAAATTACTAACCATGTATAACAATGATTAATAGTGTGTCTCTAATATTAAAATGTTAATCCTACCTGTAAACATCATCTGTAAATTCTCTCTGTCTGTTATGCACACGAATAGTTCTAACTCCTTCCATAGTTGTGGAAAAATGAGAATACAATGGACTAGCAGCTATTGACATCAAACGTTTGAGATCCATGGCAGAGTGAAGATAAAATCTGGAGACAAAATACAGTCCAACAACAGATACAAGAGTGAGGGGAATTAAAATGATATTTGCGATGGGCGCCAAAACAAGGCTTGCAAACGTTGGTGAAATATTTTGGCAAAAGTTAATAACATAATTTGGTAGTAGCTCGTCCAAGTTGTTGATGTCTTGAGAAAAGCGGTTCATTATGCGACCAACTGGATTTGTGACAAAGAATGATGTAGGAGCTCTTTTAAGACAGGCAACCATCTTTTTATGAGTAGCGTAGGCAGCATTTATCAACACGAGGATAACACCCAAAGTTCCAAAGACAGTGAGAAATAATGCAAATGTCATCAGTACTGAATATGTTATTAATGTTTGATGAAATCCTTCTTGTTCAAACAACTTTGGAAGATTTGAGACAATAGAAAGATTTACTATCATATTCAATGCTAAACCAATCAATAAAAAAGGTATTAAAATAGAATACAACAAATTAGATAGAAAGTAACAAATGCTGTTTTGGATAATTTCATTTACAAGCTAAATTTACCAGACAAAAATAAGTGTTTGTGCAACCGGTGTCACGGACAGAATATATTAGCGGATATAAGTGTCACTTTAATAGAATATCGCGGTACTGCCGTCGTTTTTTGAAAGTCAAACATAAAAGCAGATATTTTTGAGAAAAAGACGTATTTCCTTTCCAAACACAAAGCGAGCATCCATCGCAAAATTTCTTTGTGTCCTTCTCTTACTTTCTCTCCACTCATATCTCTCCACTCATGTCTGAGCACATGAGCACGACATTCCTTTATCTTTGTCTCACAAGAAATCATTAATATCATTAAAGGCCGGCTATTGAGAACAAAACTCATCGAATGTGTTGTATAAAGTTTGCGTAATAATTTTGTAAACAATGTTCGGCTAAACTGTTTACAACAAGTATCGAAGTAGACGAGTCGACAGATATGGACCAGAAAATATGCTACACGAAAAATGAGGACAACTATTGACATTTTTCTGACTAACAATTCCTATGAAACGTTTAATGTCGACGTGGGGCTCATTGTGATAGGATCTTTACAGGAAAAGGAATGTTGTGTTCATACACGCTGAATTTAGTATGGAGTAAGAAAGTGAAAGGACAAACAAAATATCTAGTGCGAAAGAGAATTGAACTTTTTCATATTTATTTAATCAATCGAGCATTTGGTGGGCGGACATTATCCACATCGCTACTGATGTTACATCCGTTATTCTTTACTATCTGTGCCGCTTTTTCATAAAAATGAAATGAAGAAATAATAAAGAATAACTTTGAAGTTATTTTGTTCGCAAATTTCGTCGAAAATTCATTTCGATAATAAAATCCGTTCTGTTGAGGATATTTTTAACCAAAAAATCGAGAGTTGAAAGAACTCCATTGACTACCTATTACTGAAAGAATTGATTTAAAAATGTTATTGTTAACTTTTAAGGCCATCAACAAGATAGCACCGTTCTATTTAAAGGAACTTTTAATTCCATATCAAACTACTAGATCACTACGTTTCTCAAATAAACAACTTTTAATTGTACCTATATATAATATGAAATCCTATGGCCTACTATAGCTTTTTCAGTTACTGTACCTATACTGTGGAACAGTCTTGCAGAAGACGTTAGATGTACTACATCACTAAGTATTTTTAAGACTAAAATTAAGACATTCCTTTTAATCGAGCATTCATTAAATCTTAATCATGAGTCAGTCTAATTATGTATTTATTATGAAAGTCATTCTTATTTTATATCTTCATTTTTATTTTATATCTTATAATTATGTAATTCATTCTTCACTATGTAAAGCACTATTGGATATTTATAGAAATAACGCTATATAAATGAATATATTATTATTATTATTAGTAGTAGTAGTAGTAGTAGTAGTAGTATTAGTATTATTATAACAAAGGATCGAGTAAGATCTCATTCTAGTGAACAGCGAGTGCCTTGGCATGTGTTGTTCCAATGGCAGACCTCAGACTGTGTTGATCTACAACCACGGTGTAAGAAAAGATGAGTACATTTCAAAATCAAAAGCCAATTTATAAAAAAGCATACTTTGCAAAAGTATCAACACTAGTGTTACATTCCTTTTGTATGATTGTCAATAATCTTACCTTGACCAGCTACATAAACTAAAACCACCAATAACAAAAAGCATGGTGATGCTCCGTTAACGAAATACTCCCAGTAAACCTTAATTGAAACGTTTCCAATAACGCGATCTTCTTTCATTTCTCGCAACATTTCACCCTGTATTGTCCCACTTTGTTCTACTTCTTCACACTCATTATCCGGATGTGTCCCTGATAGTTCCTCACCAAACGTCACATTGCGTTGATCTTCACCACTTTCTATTTCAGAAAATTTGTCTTTAATTTCATCAAATTTTCCTTGAGCAACTATCACGCCTCCTTTAAGCTTCACAACATGGTCAGCTTCTTCTAAGTAACGAATCGTTCTCGTTGTCAGAAGAACAATCCTATCATTTAACAGTCCTCGTATACAATTCCGAAAGATGTTTTCAGCAACTTTGGTATCCAGAGAACTCAATGGATCATCCAGAAGATAAATATCGGCTTTAGAATACACTGCACGTGCTAAGGCGATACGAGCCCGCTGACCACCACTGACGGTCGCACCGTTTTCTCCAACACGTGATAAGTCACCTTGTGGGAAAATCTTAAAATCCTTTTCTAACTGACAAGCCTTCACTGTTTCCAAATACCACTCTTGGTTGTAAGGTAAACCAAACAAAATATTTTCACGAATTGTTGATGGAAATATCCAAGGCATATCGGAAACGTAAGCCAGATTTCCAGAAAATTCAACAATTCCGTTTGTTAACAATAATTCACCACCCAAAACGTATGCTAAAAGTGATGATTTACCGCTACCCACGGGACCTGCGATAAGTACCAGTCCCCACCGTGATAAGTTGAGGGTAACATAATTTAACAATGGCAGGTTCTTGAAGTTTACTCCGTCAGAAGTAGTGAGTGAAGAAGGATGTTTACACGCGACGTCACAGAAATTGAGATAAGGAATTTCTAGAAAGCTTTTTTCGTTATTTGTTTCAACTTGCTCAGGTGTAAGTTGATCAGTTGACTCACGACTGGATTTTAGGTTATCAGCTCGGTCAGGTTTATTGTCAAAACTGTCAAATTGCTCGCTCATTCTTATGAAAATATCGTTTGCCATGAGATTTCTCACAAACACCAATCAACTGATGATTTCTGTCCAAGAATTCTTGAATGCGTTGCAGTGATGCATAAACATTTGTGGCGAGAGTAATTGCGTTTGGTATAATCGAACAAACTCCACTTGATATTTCCATAATCAAGAGAATAATAGTAAATACGGTTTGATATGAAAGTTTTTCACCAGCCGTGAAAACCAGGCAGATGATTGTGATGAAAGCGCCAAGTTGTGGTCCAGTAGAATAAAGTGAATAACTAATCAACATGATGAACAAACGCTTTGCTTTAAATTGTATCTCTTGCCTGTGAAAAGAGAGCGTATCGTTTATTAGAAAGATTAGCTACAACTGCCCAGTAATTAAGCAAAATCATTCTCTTCCGAGGGAGGACTGGGATAATTAAACAAACCCTGACTTAATTTAGTGCTGCAACATGGTTAAAAATCAATATAAATTTTAGCATTTAATTGCCTATGAAACGAAAAAGTCAACTCTGTTTTTATGAATCACTTTGGTACTTCGTGATGTGCTGGATATTATGGTACTATCGGTTTCTCAATCACTGTACGGGAAATAATTTTTATTCGTCTGGGACGAAGCAGCAGTCGTTATAAGAGTCGTCGATGATATCGATGTGTTTATTGTTGTGCTTGAATGCTTAGCTGGGGAAGAATTACTGATGTTTGAGTTAGAGTCAACTTTCGCCTCTGAAAGTGAGATCTGTAAATATTTTTTCATCTCTAGAATGTATGCCGACTCTTACGTGTGACGCCAAAGAGGTGATTTGATCGCGCGATGAGGTGGGATAAAACTGAGGTAATTTTTCTACTTTGCATAAAAAATAAAAAACTTTCCTAATTGTCGTGATTGAAAAACCGATACCACTATAAGATTTAGTACATAAAGAAGTACCAAAATGGGTCATGAAATCAGAGTAGGAATTTTTCTTTCATAGGCATTTTAAAAGAAGCTACGGCCTTAGCTGATTATTGTAATTTATACATGAAGTTTGTATTCCAAAACTCGGCTCTTACTTCGTGTACCGGACACAGAATATTACATCATTGAAATGTTGGGTTTAAAAGTAGGGTTAGTGTTCCTTTATTTCAGGGTTAGGACTAGAGTTTTTATTTGGGTTAGGGTTAGGGTTTTTGTTCTTGTAAAGCTTCTGAATCCCGAGAAAATAACCTTGATGTGTCTATGACGTAGTCTGTGTCCATCGTGTGTCCGGTACACGAAGGAGGTGCCCAAAAATCTTCAATATACTTCTACGACACGCCTCCATAGATCTTAAGGTCCTTTTATTGCAGCTGTCTAAACTGCACAAGATATAAGATCAACCTCAGAAGCCATTCTATCTTGCTTTCAACGGTCCTGGACAGAATATATCGTTGATATAATTTGAAAAATTCAGTATAAGTTGTAAATAATATAAGTTTCAATATAAGTTGTAAATAAATATGAGTAAAACGTTACTTGTACATGATCAGTTTAAAATTCTACAGAATCTTGGTATCGTAGATATCAGTACGTAAAGGAATACCAAATATGCAGGGGCATTCTGATCCTGCATGCGTATTGACCAATCAGAGTGCTTGTTAAGTACATGATATTAACACAAAGTTCTCAGCGATATTGTCAAATGAAAATGTTTGAAAAATGAAGAACGAAAATAAGTACTGTAAGCAACTACGCTATAAAAGGTTCAAGTACTTCTTATTAAAAAGTACTTCAATAATTAACTTCTCATTGAAATATTTCAGAAGAGAAAATCGTCAACGTATTGAACCAACAAAAAATGCTTCCTCCAAGCATGCGCAATCATTTGTCCAAATCTACGATATTATAAAATTATAATATATTGATTTCAAAGATGCTTAATGTAACTAAAACTCGAAACATTTATCCCCTCGTCCTCGAAAGACATTTCAACCTGAATAGGTTTATGAGGTGATATTCCTTACATAGTGCTAGTACACCATGTCGTGCTTCTTTGCATGGATTTTGGCCCATTCAGCTTTCCAAAAAGTGTTACCGATACTTGATTTATGTTAATTAATATTACAAAAGTGGTAGAAGTCTTTCCGCAAATGTAAAAGTTTATCTGGGATACTCTACTGCTCATATAATATGAAAAAGAGAAATGAGAGAAATTCAATGTATCGAAATAAAACTTAAGTAAGAGTATTCGCGTATCTTCATGGACGACTTTTCGGACGATCTGTCCTTCTTCAGGTCAGAGAGACACATCAGATCAAGAAGGACATCGTCAGAAACGTCGTCCGTGAAGATTCTTAAGTACTGTAATCTTACTTTAGTATTTTTTGACACATTGAAGTTCTCTTATTTCTCTTTTTCATATTATATTTAGTTCTTTTGGGAACTTAGAAGATTTCATATTTTTTTTATTCTACTACTCAGACAATATTCTGGGTCTGCGAAACGTATATAGGCGTTGAATCGTTTAGTAACTGCTCACCAACAATTAGACAAGGAACATATACTATTACATAAGGGAACGTGCAATATCAGTATGGCCATTCATGGGTTAATATGCTAACATTTTGAATAAAATTATGTATCATATAAACATTTACACATGTGTCGATTGATAATTATGAAAACCATAGACGACACTAAAGTGAAATTAATTATTAATTTCAATCATCAAGGGAAATTGTGGAAGCACGGGTGGCGTGTGCTATTAGGGCGCTGTTACCAAGTCAAGCCCGGTCGGACAGGGTTAGTACTTGGATGGAGTGACTATCTGGGAATAATCTCGTTCGCTAGCTTCAACTCATGTGAATAGAGTATTATTTGATCTCCCACATGCTTCGAGGGTTTTCCTCCGGGGTCTCCGGTTTTCCTCTTTCAGTAAAATCGACATTTAAATATTAAGTATATATAGAAAAGAACGCATATAGATCACAGAATGTTACATACTAAAATGTTACCCTCTGTAAAAATTCCCTAATAATAATAATATTTACAGTTACACAAATGGTTTCTCACGTTGTTCTTTAGACAGGTATGAGTTTCTTAGTAATAGATAGTAAAAAGACTCCCCTATTATTCTGTACCGTGGTACTGTTCACAACATGTCAACCATTTGGGCAGTGATATTATATAAAAAAATGAAATTCAAGCAACACATGCTAATATTTTTTAGGGGACGGTTGTAAATTGGGACTTCGTTCTGTTACAATTAACACATTTTTTGTAATTTCGTATCTAGCGTAACATTATATTGTATATTCCGTGTATGTGAAAAATCAATAAATTCAATTTATCCACTGAAAATTTATTTATATATATTGGTAAATTTATAGGTTATTATTTATTCTCATGTACCACCGCTGCTTCTTCACTAAAAGCTTCAAGTAGTAAACAAGAGAAGGGTTGTTGCGTAAACGTATTCCTAATTTATATTTTAAATTATTTACGTTGTACTTAATTACATTGTATTCAATAGTTTAGCAAAAAAAATGTTTTACCATCTTGATTGTCCGACTTTTTCTTCAAAGATCTCTTCCAAACAATTCATCTTAATGAAGTTGTTCGCAGTAAGAAACTCTCCAAGATATCCCAGTCGCTCGTCTGCAAGCTGTGAAGCATTCTTGCGGAACTTGTAGTCAAGTTTAACCATACAAAAGCGATAAAGACCAATTAAGATGAATAAGAATAATGCTGGAATAAATTGCCAACCAACGAAGTAAAATAACCAAACAGTTGCGCATGTACAACTGATAATTTTAGTAATTGCATTTTGGATAAACCATTCTCCACTCGTTACCAATCTTTGCGAATCGTCACATATTAACTCCATCACATGACCAGCTTCCATTGATGTCTTACTTACACAAAGAACCTGAAAAAGTCAACACTGGTAAATGGTTTCTATTTCTAATATAGCTAATCCATTAAGACAAGACATGGTAAAGTCAGTCCAGTGGATATAAGGTTTATTCATAGCATAAATAAACAAATAAACAAATAAACTGTACATTCGGTGCTGTATTTAGAAGTTTTTGTTGTCTAAAAAAATAAAGACGACGTATGCCATCAGGAACATCGAGTACAAATGTCAAATATTAACTCAATATCCTCATTACAGTTACCGGTGTTACATCATGTTTAATAAGTCTGGCGTCAGCACCCTATTTGCTTGTAAAGGAAATCCAGGCACGGCCATCTTGTTTGTTTTAATTTTGAAGCACAAGAAAAAGCCACAAAAATGGTAAGTGTTACGTAATTCGCTAGTTTAGTTAAAGCTAAAAATTATTTATATGTTTATGATAGTTTGTGATGTATATATTGTATATATTGTACACTGTAAATATCATGTCGTTAGTTACGGACAAAGCGGGACATAAGGAACATTTGAGGATATGAAAAGGGCGGGGAAAAGCAGAGACGAGAGAAAGCAGTTTAAGCAGAGAGATCATTCATATTAATAAATGTTTACAAAATAATATATATATTTGGCGATGAGGATTAAAGGATCACTTACCAAATCCACTGACTCAATCAACAAGCAAATATAATGGACACATGTTACGTCATATACACATCAAGGTTATTTTCTTGGGATTCAGAAGCTTTACAAGAACAAACACCCTAACCAAAACCGCAACCCAAATAACAACTCTAGTCCCAACCCTAAAATAAAGGAATACTAACCCTAAGAAACAAAATAATTGAAAAATAAAATCGTGTCCCTCGAGACCAGATCAAAGTCTGCGGAAGATGAAAGGAACTCCCTTAAGTTCGCTTTAAGGCTTGCCATGCAGGATAAGAATGAAAGTAATTTTCAACAACATGGAAAGAAACAACACCAGTCAACTGCAAACTTAGGAAAAGAAAAATATATAAGGAAAGAGGGGGGACGTGATCGTCAGAAAACAAACCCCATGGTTAAACGGAATGAAACATCAGGGTCGAATATCATAGAATTGCACAGTGGTTTTGAACCACTTCAGAACATTGTGGATAAAACGAAAGAGGACGATAAACCTACATGTACAAATGACAGACCCTCGCGTATACAACAGTTATTGCAGGTGATTCCATGCTGAAACATCTAAAGGGTTATAAAATGTCGAAGAGCAGTAGAGTTAGAATATCTACTTTCTCCGGCATGTGTGATCATATCAAGCCTATTTTAAAGTGCCTATGACACGAAAATTAAGTTTGTTTTATATGAAAGAACACTTAAAATAACAAAGTAACATCTTTTGTAGTTTTTCGTTTTCTTGCTTCGTTGCTGAGATATTTCAGTTTGTATCATATGCAAATGACAATGGCGTGACGTACACGTGCATAATGACTTACCAGAGCAGGATATTTATCTTTGCTAATATAAAACCAAATTTAATTTGAATGAAGCATGTGCGTGAATACTTCCCACAACACGGAACATGTACAATTTCAAGTGATTTTGTGTGATAATAATAAAGATATATAACCTTCTCCGATAAGTCATTATGAACGTGTACGTCACGCCATTGTCATTTGCATATGATACAAACTGAAATATCTCAGCAACGAAGCAAGAAAACGAAAATATACAAAAGATGTTACTCTGTCATTTTAAGTGTTCTTTCATATAAGACAAACGTAATTTTCGTGTCATAGGCACTTTAAGGAAGAAACCTGACCAGCTGGTAGTTCAGGTTGGGACAAATATAATAGCTTACGGAATAGTGAAAGTCCGACTTCATGTGCGGAAGAAATAATTGACCTCGCAAGATCGATTTTGAACACAGAACCAGAGACAGAGGTAATCTTATCAAGCCTGATTGCCCGCTCTGACAACGAAGAATTAGCAAATCAAGTTAGTAAAGTAAATTCAATCTTGAGGAAATTTTCTTGGCAAAATCACTGGAAATTAATCGACCACTCCAACATTACTGCAAAGGAACATTTGAACCGAAGCGGTCTTCATTTAAATAAGACTGGAACTTCACAGCTAGCACGTAATTTTATTAGTACATAAATAAAAACGACTAGTATATTACTGCCTGGGAATCCGATACTTCTGTGCTGTGGGATGAAAATTATGCAACTCGGTGTCAGCCATTTAATATCGATCAATTATAATCCCTTCGGCCGAGGTTTGGTAATGACTTCTCTAAATATTAATAGTTTGTTAGTCCATATAGACGAGCTCCATGTATTTACGAGTATATCTAAGATTGATATACTTTCATTTAATGAAACCAAATTAGACTCTATATTTTTGATAATATATGAAGTTTATTTACCTTGCTTCGAAATAACCAGGAAAGATCGAAAAGTAAACGGGCGAAACGGAGGCGGAGTATGTATTTATATATAGTGACCGGAAACCCGATTGACAGTGAGTCAGCAATTTGTTATCATTAAGATAACCATAAAGCTGTTTAAATATTATCTTTTCAAAGATCTTTGCTACTATTGTAATTACGGATATCGGTCGATAATTACTTGTGTCGTTCTTTTCACCCTTCTTGAATATGGGCGAGACTCTAGCCGATTTCCATTCTTTTGGAAAATTACTGGTACCAATCGATTTACTAAATATTTGTGTGAGTGATGGAGCGACTATATCGGCCGCTATTTTTAGGAGTTTAGATGGAATCTTGTGTAGGCCTGCAGCTTTCCTTTCGTTATTTTGCTCAACAATTTATGAACAATAGTCACTGTAGGAGTTTTCAGAGAGAACGTTTTTTTTCCGTTCGTTCGAGATACGACTTAGGCTCAACATTACATGTTGGTATTTCAGCGGCTTGACTTTCGCCAACACTCGAGAAGTACGAGTTAAATGCTTCTGCTAGATCAGAAGCTGCATTTATAGTTTCTTCTCCAATTTTAATTTCTGAAATATTATTTGTATTATTAGAATGTCGAGAACTCACTTCATTAATTAATTCCATGTTTTCTTAGGATTTGATTGATTGAATTCCAGATTTCGTTATTTGTATGGTTTCGGGTGCGCTTGTATTGTTCCCATATTAATGGCTCATTAGTCGGATTTTTTACTGCCAACTTGTTTGGATCTGAGTGGTGCATGCTTATCAAATAAGCATTTCCACCTATAGCCCACATATCGTTAGGGTCGTTGCTTGAATTGACAAAAGTCCACTCCTTTTGTTTTAGATCTCTTAGAAAATTTTCTTTGTGGAAATTATTTCATTTGCCGAGATTCAATTATTCGCGAACCTGTGCGCTCGTAATGGGTCTTATACAGTACCTGTATGTCATATAAACTAGTGAGTGATCACTGATTGTAATGTGGACGACGCCAGAATTCACAATTTTCAAGGATGATTTCGCAATACAGAGATCAATTAGAGTGCGGGAGTTAGGAGATATATTCTTGTAGGTTCCGCAACAATTGATCCAGCCCGAAAATATCAAAAATATTTTTTAGTTTGGGAGCATTTGCTGATGGCATAAGGTCCACATTAATATCACCTATAACAGAAACAGTTCATGGTTCGCCGCATCAATTTTTCCAACTATAACCTCATTGAAGTGATTCATGGGGGAATTAGGAGGTCGATAACAAGTACTAACTAAAAGTGATTTCGATCGAGGTTTAGTAATTTCGATTATCAAACACTCGAGATTGTCAGAGCTCAAGTCGTCGCGAATTTTGTAGTTTAGATTGCTTCGTGCAGATAGACTAATCGCCCTTAAACGGTGCTGTGAGCATGTTATTGCGCGAGAAGTTGAGAAGAAGGATTACAGTATCTGCATGCAAGTTTAGTTCCCTCGCAGCCGGTAAGCTCAATCTGTGAATGATCATACTCATGCATAATAATTATATTATTAAATATGCTAATGAATCTGTGTAAAACAAATCGAAAACTCTAAAAGGTTGGTTTACTGCCAAAATATTGTGTAGGGTCTTAGGCCATTTGATTAGAGAGTATTAATACTTGAACAACTTGAGTATTCGATTTCTAATTACACTGCCTACGCAGCACAACACGTTTACCGTATGCATTAATATGTCATGTGTATTATAATATTATAATGTAAATAAGTTTCGTTTTGCGAGTACGACGTTTACGATGTCAATACTGTTATGTATGTGAAGTTTGAATTTGTGCATTGCATATGTGTTGTGATGTCAACCTGTGCAGCACACAAGTCCTTGTGTGCTTTGCTCTATCCTTTGATCTACTGTATATATAGAACAACAGGAGATGGTAATTGTCTTTACAATGCTTGTTATATTACTCTTTGTGGTAGCGAGTCCCTAGCCATATATGTACCTCTGCTGTCTTACAAGCATTGGACTACAAATGTAATGCATACTCTCAATAATATTTATACTTCCCACCCATTGGTTGAGCAGCAGTGCAATGCATTTACAGATGAAGCAAATGCCTTTGCTATGTGTTTGTCTGAAAATGTAATCAATCATTTGACAACAAGATCGATCAAAGGCTGTTGTTGCAGAAGTTTACAATAATGTACATAACTCTCAATTTTCCTCATTTGTATATGTCTTCTTTCACTATTGAGTGTGATCAAACTTCCCATTGAATCATACTATCCAATTTCTAAGAGCCAACAAAGTCCAGATGATATTAACCCTCAATAATAGGTTGATTCCCTTGCTTTCATGTTCAACTGCACCATTTTGCCAAGAGAAGCAAATGGGATGATATTCAAATTGAGCAAATAAACCTTTTTTATGTGAGCATCATTACATATAGACTATGTCAAGACAACAGTAATTCCTACGACTAAAGATCATTATGTTTCCCTTTGTCAGCCCAAATAAAGTGCCAATTAATTACGAAGAATTTTTTATTAAGCCATTATTTAACATATTTATTTAACATTATTTAAGCCATTATTAACTGATTTTGCCCAATCCTGATCACAGTTTGTTGCTCTACCAATATGATTTTCAACTGTCAATGTTTTCTGGTCACTATTGGGCTGCTCTACCAACATGATTTTGAACTGTTTCAATTTGTGCTTCCTATAACCATTACCTTGCTGCTATACTGAGATGATTTGGGCCCTTTCTCGATATATCAGCAACCGAAATGTAAAATTATTATAGCATCAACCCAAGTCAGTTTTAGGGTTAGGATTAGGGATTGGTTTGTGTTTCGGTTGTTCATATATCGAGAAAGTACCTGATTTTTAAATAATTTTGCTTCCTGACCAATATTAGACCGCTGTACAGTACAGTAGCAAGACATTGTTGAACTGTTTGTGCTTCCTGACCACTACCGTACATTAACAGCCATGGTAGTGATTTTGCCTTCTTGTGAATGTCATGTCTTGCAGGGGCTGCATAGTAAATTAATTTTACTGTCTTGTGCAGGAAAATAAATTTATCAAGCATCTGCATTGTATAAAATCTTGCTTGAAGTAGAATATTGCTTGAAGTAGTTGATTTTGCTTGTAGTGTTTATTGGAAGTTAATATGCATGTGATAATATTAGTTATCATAATTGATTCTTTACTTCTGCTTAAAATTTCAACTTCACATGTTGCAAAATTACCTAAAAATATATGATAAATAAATGCAGGAAATTGGGTTTCAGAGGTTCTAAAATCTGAAATTAAGTACCCCCCTAAATTTGTACACTTCCGTAACATGCTACGGTCTGATCCTCACACTGTACCGTCATCCGGATGACATCAAACCGTTTAAAGATCGACCAGACGAATTTGAAGACAAAAACGAATGTATCGAAGATCCACAAACACAATGGCCACAAGACGCGGGGGACGAAGACGACGACAGAGGCTACCGTGTAGGAAGCAAAGATGCAACCTCCCCCCCCCCCCGCAGAGACGTAGCCATCGAAATAAGACACGCGTTCCAATATACACATAGACACTAAACGTTACGGACAGTATTTCACTGTATCTAGTGAAGAATAGGGGATGATACGCACTGCATTAAATATCATGTTACTAGTTATGGACAAAACTGGACAGAAGGAACATCTGAGGATAAGAAAAGGGCTGGAAAAACAGAGACGAGAGAAAGCAGTTTAAGCAGAGAGATCGTTCATATTAATACATGTTTACAAAAAACTAAAATATATTTGTTTGTATTGTCATTGTTGTTTTTTTAAGTCTTTCTTTAGTTTAACTGGTAAACTTGTACATGCATCGGCGTACGTTGGTTGTTGTATACGGGCTTATGAATTTTTAAATAAGGATATAATTGACTATAAGAAATACCAGCAGTTTAGATATACGTTTGAATTCAAACTGGTATTTTTCAAATCATATTTTCAACTGGATTTACTTCCACTCGTTGATTATTTTTTTCTGGCGAAGGCGCAATAATTGAGAGTAAGGGATGCATTAATTGATTAGTGTGGTTAGGGTGCATAAGGGAAGACCAGTCGGTCGTCGGCAAATATGAGATAAATCGTGTCTCGTGAGTGCATAAGTATTATCCAGAAACAATGCTTGTTTCAACGTAAACAGAGTTCACACGTAAACTTGAGCGTTAGATAAAAATTGGTTAAGACGGCACTTTCTTGGCCATGAAAGGAGACAATATTATCTAAAAACTGGATTTGAGTTTGAATAACGATCAGCTGCCTGGGTTGTCGCATGCAGGTCTTATGAATTTTTATGTTGGAAATATAGTTGATTATAAGAAACGCCAGCAGTACAGTATATATACTATCTTTCTACCAAAACAGTTTACCAACTCTTGTATACCTTACCTTTTTATACAATAAACCAACCACCGCCGCTCTGGCTCGTATCCCTAAAATGGCTCCTTTCAGGTTAAAATGGTTGTCTGATATTACTCTGACCAAATTAGCCATTGCCATGCCATAAATACAAACAAGTAATTGACCATGAGGTATTACGCTGCTGGTACTAATGCTCCAGAAAAGATCAAATAACTTAATAGTTGAAAACCAAAGGATATTTTTACCGACAATGGTAGAAACTGATGTAAAAACGATAAATCCGTAGTCTTCCCAGGTGAAGAAGCTTAACAATGCTTTCCAAAGCTGTGGTTTTCTCTTTGATTTTCTCGCGCAATTTTCCTCATTTTTCCATTTCTTCTCTAAACGTTTTGTCAAATATTTAGCGCGATCCTCGTCTCTCACATGATAAAGATCTTCTTGTGTTAGTGGGGTGAAGTTTCCTTTCCATAACAGTTCAAAGATCCACCAAAAAGTTATTTTCGAAATAAAATTAGCTTTGTCTTTTGGGTGATGTTTTTCTGCTTTTTTCATGATTTCCTAATGGTTTTGTAATAAAATAGAAGAATACTCCAGTTAGAATCTCAGTATTAAATCTATTGGTTTGTATCCAATATATTTATTGATTTGTATCTATCACAAATCAGTTTGAACTGGCTACATGGTGAACCACATTGTTACTGTACGTTCATATTTCGTGCACTGTTTCACTGTCCATGAAATAAATAACTTCGACTTAACATGCAGCCACTAACCCCCCAAAAATGGTTTTCGCCATTCTAAAAGCTATTCTCCTTTAGAGTATATCGTGAAGTGCAGTTGCTTTTGGACTTTTTATGGATTTTCAATGCACTGCTAAAGTTAACAAAATCCAACTCTGTTTATATCATGATGCAGCAGAAAGGAGAAATGGTCTACTGAATCACAACGACGAACTGGGAACACGTCTTCACTGTAAACTACCTGGAAAATTTAGACGTTCACAATAAAATTGCCGAAGATGCACAGTAGATGTGCTGTACGAAAACATATGCTAAATCCTATGTTAATTACTTCTGCTAAAAAAAATTGGGATCCCGGTTGAATGTATAATACTTAACCACACGTTACTTTATCCGTATCCGCGTTTTGTACTTTTATCCGTCCGTCCGTATCCGTTGAAGAAAAAGGGATAAAATTGTTGAATCTTCAGCACAAAACAGCTATGAAATTATTAGCCCAGCAACAAACAATTTCGTCAATGTATTCAAATCGAAAATCATTCATAAAAAAACACAGGATAAACTGGATAACTCCAAACTGATTAGCATGTTAATTTCAAAAGATTGGAAATACAACGAGGACAAAATCAATAAGAGACATCGGCAAGATTAATACACTAACTTGAAAAACGAAACTTGTCCTTCATTGGAACTAATTTCCCAAGTAAAATCATTTAGCAGAGTGAACGTATATTCAGTTTTCATCTCAAATAGAATCTTTCCTGTCGCCATAAGTAGTATAGAACATAGCGGTATATGCGCAGTTTTACAAAAGTCAGATCCATTTTTCGGAATCTGGCGATTTTCCAAAAGTCAGATCCATTTTTTTGGAATCAATATGATTTGGAAAAGTCAGATCTATTATTTTTGGAATCTGGCGATTTTCCAAAAGTCAGATCCATTTGGAAGAGTCAGATCCATTTTTAGGAATCTATATGATTTGGAAAAGTCAGATCTATTATTTTTGGAATCTGGCGATTTTCCAAAAGTCAGATCCATTTGGAAGAGTCAGATCCATTTTTAGGAATCTATACGATTTGGAAAAGTGCGTTGGTACCCCCATGTTCTTTGTGTGGACTGCCATGGTTCAGCCGTGTGGGACGTGTTGGTTGGGATTAAATTGGTTAAATTGGTTAAATTCGAAAATTGTTTAAATTATAAATTTATCTTTTGTTGATTCAATTTTTATGACATATTGTTTGGGTATCTCTTTAGTTTATTTTGTAGTGTCCATAGGCATGGCTAGATATTCCGTCTTCTAAAATGTATCTTTTGTCGTCGAAACAACTTAATGATATTTTGTTAATCTCATAACTTCCTAATTGATGGTTTTTACTTCTTATGGTTTTCATTGTGTGAGACATTTGTTTGCTATTTATTAGAACATCCTTATAGTTATCATGTCTTATGTTCTTTCTAATGGTACACTTCTTGATACCTTTAGCGGTCTTTCCACCTTTTCCATCTTCTTTTAGATAGCTGTACATCTTAGATCTTAGACCTACAAACTCGACGATGGGGACTCCTGACGTTTCATCCTTCATTTTACCAATAACCTTTTTGTTAGTTTGGTCAAAGTAGGGAGATGAATATGTCGTATCCCGCACTAAAGTCAAACATGTCTTTGTCAGCGTAGATGTCTTTGTATATGTCCTCCGTCTCAATTTCGTATGTTAGACTATCTGTATCAGTGAATAGTAGTTTGGCTTTATCGTCGTAGTTCTTTTTGATGTAGTTATAGTGAAAGTCGTACATTAATACTTTTGAAAGATCGAGAATACACATACCCATATATGCTGGCCTATTTAGGGTTAGTGTTTCTTTGATCTTGTGTACAGCTACTAAGTTATCGTTAAATATTTTGCTACTAAGTAGGTGGGTTTCGAGGCGAGTTTCTTCAGTTTGTCCTCACTTGTTCGACATTAACGCGTTTTCGTAGATTCTCCATGGTCTTTCCAAACACACTATTGTTCATTAACTTGAAGAAGTCTTTTTCGAAGTCATTATTAGCTTGAGTTCGTTTGTCCGTATTGAAGTCTATGTATTGTCTTAACCATGGCGACTGATTGAATTGTAGTATTCTATGTACTCTTTTGACTTTTATTCCTAGTTTCTTATATAGTTGTAGATTTCTATAGTGTACGACATATTTATCTTTGTCGTTTAGATTAGGTACTAACTTCTTTACTTCTCCTATGGATATGTTAAATTCTCATAGTATTGTATCTTCTTACAATAGTTTGATAACATATTGTCATGCACTCTCACCTTCTCTGGAGCTAATGGATAGTCGTTGTGGAGATCGTGCAGCTCTTTTGGGTATTCCAGATCGACCTCTAGTATCAGTCCTTATCAGTCATCAACTCTAGTTTTATGTTCGTCATCTTTAGTGCGGCGTCCCATGATAGTCCAGGTGATGTGAAGTAGTGACATGGATCTAATTGGTAGTAACATTTACAGGTTTGTCTAAAGTTCTCGAATACGTCGGATAACAGTAATACGTCAGACTTTAGGTATAGGTCGTGATAGTCACCCATACTCTTCATGTCGAAGGTATTCCATACATTTTGTACGTGTTCGTAGTCTTCCTCAGATATGTTCTCGTCGTTTAGCACACTATAGAACTTAGTCTTTGATGGTAGACTTTCGTCATTAAACTTATTTGAAACTATCGATATAATCGTATGGGTATACACCCTTTCTCGACACTAGTTCTAGCTCCTTACCTTGGAATACTTCGGAAGTATACTTGAAACAGTCTTTTGGTAGATTGTTAACTAGGCTGTCTAAACTAGAGCTCATGAATTGGAAACTATCTAGAAATACTAGATGTTTACCTAACATAAAGGCCATGTACTTTTCCATATTGTTGGGTATAACGTTGATACTCTGTCCAAACAAGATGACGGGTATCTTATCAGTCAGTCTGTAGTTCCTGTTGCATAGCTGGTGTGCTGAACCTCTGTATTTACTAGTGACGTGGCAATGGTCTCTAACTTACTCTTACGTCTCAACTTACGTACTCCTTGTCACAGATGTGACATCTAGCAGCCTTCTTAAAGTTAACCTTGTCAGCGGAAGTCATGATCATGTCCTTATTAAAGTGTTCCTTCTTTATCTTTTTGCAGTACTTAACTTCTTGTAGCATTTTCTTCATGAATTTCCTAACTGCGTTCTTACCGCGGAACACCTCTACAGGCTTGCTGTACTCGTTGTCGTAGCAGCAGACTACCTTATACCCATATCCGCAGTCTGTGTGTTTCTGGTATATGCGTTCGTATATGACTTGTGTCTACTGTATCTATCTTCTCTGTGATAGCCTCGAAGTCTGCGTATATAACGAATGGTACTTCTAATTGGTTGTGAAAATTTTTGTCCTCTAGAATATTGTCTCCTTTTTCTGGCATCTTAATTTCTTGCTTTCCGTTAACCACTATACAGTTCTCTTTGTGGTTCTTTAGTATGTCGACTGTACTAAAGCATTGTAGACAGTACCTACAAAATTTATTTTTATGCTCGTATTTAGTTTAATTATACATAAACCTATTAAAGTTCTTAATGTATACGTAGTGTTGTTTATCATCTTTTGTTATTAGCAGTAGGTCCATATATGATCCTCGTTGCTCTCATTGGACACGTAGATGGGGAATGGTTGTTTGTCCTCATACCCAAATACGTTGATGTTTATATTATTAAGTTACTGATACTGGGAAGTCGACTCCCTCATAGTCTACAGTCTTGATGTTTTTCTTATGCTTTGACACTCTCTGTGCATGGGTCCTTGTCTACAGGGTTCTTGTGTTGGATGTGGCACCACATAAAGCACTTGTCGTCGTTGTTCTTTAGATTGGTTAGACCCTTTCTATGATGTCTAAGTTCTATTGGTAGTTCAATATATCTGGATTCTTTTAGAGGTTCGTACACTACTACGTTTATATAGTGGTCGTCTATATTGTCTATAGTCCACCCAGACCCTTCTGATAGCCACACAGCTATACGATTTACTATCTCTTCGCTTGACTGTCTTGTGGTTTTATATATGCCGTTACTATTAATTACTATTTTAGTGACACTATTGAAGAATGTGGTTTTAAATGTTGTTCTATCTCCGTCTAGTTGTTTCTTTAGAGTCACTTTTAGTGTCTCATTGTATTTTATACCTCTTAGTTGTCTTAGGCCGTCTTTCCTTAGAGTTAGACCCACAGTTACTCTAGTTTTGTAACTGAGTTGTGATAGTGGATCCTTATTGTCGATCACTTCAACGTTGTATGATCTAGTGTATCCTTTGAATGCTATTTGCCTTTGTGTGACTGTAGGAAATATATCGTTGACCTTTCTTATGTCTTCCTCTCGCTTTCTCTCGTTCCTCTCGAGAAGTGCTCGTTGCTCTCTGATAAACGACTTTCGTCTGTTCCTTACGATCGAGTCGATAACGTTCTGTCTTGATAATTTTCTTACAAGGTCTACCATTTATATCCTAACTGCTTAGTTTCGGTGAAGTAGTGTGTTGACAACATTTGTCGACAACTTATAGTTCATGTTACTATATACTATAGGATATGTTTTATTTTTAAATACTATAGCGCGAGTCGTTTTACAATTTACTACACTATAGTACAATGTAACTACGCTTCCAAATTTCTCAAATGTTTTTTGGTCTTTAAGTGTTGACTCTTAGAAGCTACATGGTATGACCTATAGCACGTCTCACACACCCACTTATGAGTTCTCATCCACTCTTTGGTTTGCGCTCTGACTGCTCTTAAAGCTTCTTCTTCAGTTTGGTAGATTCTAGGTCTTCCATTATATAATACAATATGTTTTATTTCTTTAGACCTTTTCTGACCCACTCGTTATAGTACGCGTCACCTTCACATTTGTCCCAACCTAGATCCTTATACGTTATATAGGTTATGATGTATTTGTATTGAGATTAAAAAATCTAAAAGTAAACCTATTCTCATTGCAACCTGGTACAGACCACCAAATTCTAGTGCTGAGTTGTTTGATCATTTTGAACAATTCTTACAATTAGTTGATGATCAAAAAACCGAGCTTATTATTACTGGAGATCTCAACTGCAATTTACTAGAACAGGATAGAAACCAAAATACCATTAAATTATTAGATCTTATGGATATTTTCCAACTACAACAACATATCAAGTCACCCACTAGAGTCACTCCATTAACAAAAACTTTGATTAATCTTATTTTTACTCAGATGGGTGACAATAAAACGTTAGAAGCGGGAGTCATTCGGCTTGGTATTAGTGATCACGATCTTGTTTATTTGTGTCGTAAAATTAGCTTGCCAAAGCAGTCACCGAAAACTGTATGTAGTAGACAGTTTAAAAATTACAACGCTGAAAATTTTAGGAATGACCTGAGAGAAATTATCAATCCCACTTTTTTGACAAATGACCCTAACCTGTTGTGGAATGATTGGAAAACTAAGTTTCTTGAAATCGCAGACAAACATGCACCGATTAGGCAACGTCGAGTTAAATCTGAATATAAGCCCTGGCTTACGAATAGCATTAAAAAAATGAGCTATCATAGAGATTACCTTAAAAGAAAATCCATTAGTACGGGATCCGCAAGATATAATGAGGCTAATAAAAGGTGCAAAAATGACCTGAATAACCTTATAAAAACTACAAAAAGAGAATACTTCAAAAATAAGCTAGGCAATGCTAATAATAGCAAAGAAAGCTGGCAAGCAATTAACGAATTATTAAACAAAAAATCAAAGACCACCCAGGTTAAAGAGTTGAAAGTTGGTGATCAAATTATAATAGGAGACAAAAACATTGCAAATGAGTTTAATCACTATTTTTCAACGATAGGTAGCAAGCTAGCGGATAGTATCCAGGATAATGATATAGACCCGCTAAGCTTTGTGACTCCTGCCGATAATGTGTTTAACTTTAAAGATATCGTATATCTTGAAGTATTAGCTGAGATAAAACATCTAAAAATTAAAAAGGCATCAGGAATCGATAGTATCAGCACGAAGCTATTAATAGATGCGGGCGATACTGTGGTTGAGTCATTGGTTGATATTTTCAACATATCACTTCAAATGGGAATATTTCCTGACGATTGGAAGATGGCTAGGGTTTCACCAATATACAAAGAAGGGCCTAAAAATGATTGTGGGAACTACCGTCCTATTTCTATCATCTCTGTTGTTGCAAAAATTTTTGAAAAAATAGTATGCAGACAACTCAGATTGTTTATGACTGAAAACAACATCATTACGGAACAGCAATCTGGTTTCCGGCCTATACATGATTCTACAGAAACTGCATTACTTAGTGCCACGAACAAATGGCTATACAACATGAACAATGGCCTTCTTAATGGAGTCCTATTTTTGGACCTTAAGAAGGCTTTTGACACGGTAAATCATAAAATCCTAATTTCTAAACTTGAGCGATACGGTATACGAGGCTACAGCCTTGAATGGTTTAAGTCATATCTTAGTAACAGAAAACAAATTTCTGCAATAAATGGTAAACTATCGGATGCAAGGAAAATTGATTGTGGGGTTCCACAGGGATCTAACTTGGGTCCTATTCTTTTTCTATTGTACATTAACGACTTGCCAAATTGTTTAGAATCAACTGATGCCGCATTATTTGCAGATGATACAAATCTGTCATGTAAGGGAGCTAACTCTAAAGAAATCGAAACTAAACTTAATAAAGACCTTGAAAGTGTTCACCAATGCGGGCTCACCTCAAATAAACTTACTCTAAATGGTGACAAAACTGAATTTATGATCATTGGCTCCAGACAACGTATTGCCTTAATTGATGAAAGTCCTATAATATCAATAGGGAATAACAATATTAAACGTGTTCCTAACAAACAATAGCTTGGTCTAATTATTGATGAACAGTTGAAATGGGACAACAATAATGAAGTGCAATGTAAGAAAATCTCAAAAAACATCGCACTTCTAAGAAGGGCAAAATTATTTGTTCCTCAAAATATCCTTATAAAATTGTATAATGCCTTAATAATGCCCCATTTCATCTATTGTTCCACTATTTGGAATGATGGTTGTTCTAGCCATATTAATAAATTATTTAAACTACAAAAGAGAGGGGCGCGCGTGATAACTGGTAGCACTTACGAGGTTCGTTCCACTGAAATACTGGAAAACCTTGACTGGATAACAGTCGAGAAGAATTTAAAAAATCGTGAAACTATCATGACATTTAAAGCTTTAACAGGAAAATTACCAAAATATCTTGTTAAGTTATTCACTAAATGTGAAAATGAGAATTACAACTTGCGAAGTAATAATGTTAAACTCTCTTTGGCAAAACCTAAAACAAATTTCCTAAAAAGAAGCTTTTCCTACAGAGCTGCTAAATCATGGAACGAACTTCCGAGTGAACTGACTGATCAATTAATACAATCAGTATCATCTTTTAAGAGGCATTTAAGTGATTATATTAGATTAAATTAATTTAATTTTTTAATTGTAATATTCTGTGAAATGTGTAGATTCTTATATGTATTATATTTATATTTATGTATTGTATACACGGCCCTTTGAAAATCAGCTCGCACTGAAAGGCTTAAAATAATTTTAATTAAAGATTAAAGATTAAAGATTAAAGGTTACGTTCGAATCGTTCCTTGATCTTGCCAGGTTTGAGGTCATCGATCTCTCCCCTCAACTCTATACCTCTTCTAGAGCATATTCTAATAACGTAGAAACTATATTTCGATATGTTCTTAACAATCAATTTGTTCTTTTTTAGAGACCCTACTATTTCTATAAAATCGCTGACTACTAGTGGTGTGATATCATTACTAACTAGTCTCTTATTGGTTAGCATTCTCTTTAGCCATTTGCTATAGCTATGAGCTGATTTCTTATGCGTCCAAATATTAGGTATGAAATTATTTACGTATCCGTATGTGGTCTCTCCACACTTGTTACAACTAAATACACCGTCTTCGATTTGGGTTCTATGGTTACTACACTTGTAACAGTATGTGGTGTCGTCCCATTTGTTTGGTATTGGGTCTTTCTGTTTGTCGTAGTTTAGGATCTCGTCTACTGTGCATCCGTTAAGGATCGCTGTCATTAGACGTTGTTCGTCCATTTAAGTCACTATATACTCATATCTTTAGGTCATTTTATAAATTAGGTACCCAATGGGTTTGATCAGTCCGCGTGGTCTTCGATGGTCTTTAGAAGGCGTAATTGTTAGCTAACTCAGAGTCTTTACTAAATGTCTTCCCATTGTGCTGTGTCGTCGCGATCTGTCTTGATTGGTCTAGAACGTCTGACAATAGTCGTTTCAACTCTTTAATCTCGTCTATCTGACTAATCAGATTCTCACAGAGTATCAGCAATGCTTTGTTATGTATCGTCTGACTCTCACAAAGTATCTCCAATGCTTTGTTGTTCATCTTTGTCCCTTCCTCCAATACATTATGTTTAAGCTTCTCGTCTGCTTCCATCGCTATCTCCTTCAAAGTTTTGGCGCTCATTACTATAGTACTATATGTATAGTTGCGTTTAGATCACTCTATATACACCAAGTAGCCAATGGGTAACCCGACAGCTCCAACGAAAATCATTTGGTATTCTCTCATCTCGTCTGAGGGTTTATAGTAGTCTGATAACTCAGGCTCTTTACTAAATGTCTTCCCATCGTACTGTATCGTCAGTACTTGTCTTAGTTGCAGTCTAGAGCGTGGTTTGTGTCGTTTATGTCTGCACCGGGCACTTATGGAGATTACGTTTAACAAATCCTAGTGTCTTATTGGCTTTGTTCTTTACGTTCAGAATGTGAGTTTTCCGACTTCCAACGTTATCCCGAGGTATAGCTGGTGATCTACGGCTTTCAAAGTCTGTACCTGCATAGAATATGGATATATTGTTGGGTTGCTAGTCCTACAAATTCGTAGAACATAGCACTTTGAGGGATTGAAATCCATTTGCCAGCAGCTTGCTCAATCAACCAGTCTATCCAGATCTTGTTGGAGGCTGATGGCATCATAAACACTATGCACTGACTCACTAGCCCATACATTAATGTGTCATCCGCAAACAGCTTCAGATTACTCGAGATGTCATTTCCCATATCATTAATGTAAACTAGCAAGCACAGTGGGGCCCAATACTGAGTAAGGCCCAATACTGAGTAAGGCCCGGTATTGCAGAATATACAGTTTATACATGTTGCGTATATAGTGTATATATATACATAAATATATGTATATTGTGTATATGTATACACTGTATATATGTTGGGTATAGTTGTGTATATTCCCCATGTATATTTATATACACTATAGATGTCCCATAGTCAAAAGTGTATATAGTGTATATAGTGAGAGTTATAGAATGAAGCTAAGTGAGTATATAGTGTATATTGTGTATATAGTGTATATATATATACACTCTATACGTATAGTATACGTCTAAAGTCAAAAGTGTATATAGTGTATATAGTGAGAGTTATAGAATGTGTATATAGTGTATTATATATACAAAACGGGATTTTTGTGAGAACGACGCATATAAACAATTATAATTGTGTTAATGAAACATAGCGGAAACGGTATTTTTGTGAGAACGACGCATATAAACCTTCGACATATCTAGCTTTATTGCTTGCGCAGCGGAGACAGGAGCATCAATTTGAGGCAGCGAGAGCGACGTTGTTTGAGCGAACATGTTTACTCGAAACGTGTTGAACTTAAATGACGCCACTCTGATGAACATAGTGTATGGTTTCATCGTGCCGCATGTAGGCGGATAGTGTCAGTGATGAGTCTGCGGCGTCATTGAATTATACAGTCACTTTATGTGAGTAGTTTCAAAGAATGGAGCAATTCTTTTAGGCAAATTTTAGGTAATTTGTCGATGTTTAGCGAGGATTATAGTAAAGAACGGAAACATTGGGTTGGGATGTTCCGGTATTGGGGATTAGTGATGAAACAATTTAAAGCAACTGATATGTAAGTGCGTTTTACAAAGCATATTATATGGCAAACAATGCAGTGAATAAGTTGTTTGTGAAGATGTTTGAGTACGGGATTTTTCCTTTAGAACGAGGCAACAACACATTAACCCTAACCCCTAACACTAACCCGAACCTTAATCCTAACCCTATTGTGTTATTTATTAACTGAAACATAACGCGAACGGGATTTTTTAAAGAACGAAGCATACACTATATACAGACTAGAGTAGAGGTTGATCAAAAGTGATAATATATATACAGTATATACAGTTTTGACTATCACTGCACGAAAAATGGATTTACTCAAATTTACAATATGCGCAAATATGGAGCAAATTTATTGAAATATTACACACAATATACACTATATACAGACTAGAGGTTGCTCAAAAGTGATAATATACAGTATATACAGTTTTGACATTAGACATATATATTGTGTATATAGTGTATATACCGGGTGTCCCAAAAAAAAGTACTCCGGTTTGATTCATAATAACTTCTAAACGAGTGAAGCTATTAAACTGAAATAACTTTCATTAGATAGAGGGAAGACTAACTTAGATTTTGAAATATTACAGTTGTATTTTACTTAAAAATTCACGGAGATATTAATGTTCAAAATCGGTAGCATATTTCTGGATGTGTCTAAAATATGCAAAAAACGCCGTATCAACTATTAATCAAGCACTATTAGCAGTAAATAAATGACACTTGACAAATTGTTTATTATGAAACGAAGTATTATTATTTACAAAATACAAGCAAGATTTATTCGTTCGGAATCGCGTGTCCTCTAGCACGAATGCACTGCCTAGCCCGTGACACCATTGCGTCGAAGGAGTCATGGATCATTCGTTGTTCTAGATTACGGCATGCTGTCACAATTGAGTTGCGAAGCTCTTCTAAATTCTGCGGTTGCTGATCATGTGGTACATTCCAAATTTGTTCATGTTAATTCAGAATAAACTCAGAATGAAACACAATCAAACCATAACTCCATAAGACATAACATGCAACTCCCCAGAGACATCCAACATTAAGTATTTGATACGGCGTTTTTTGCATATTTTAGACACATCCAGAAATATGCTACCGATTTTGAACATTAACATCTCCGTGAATTTTTAAGTAAAATACAACTGTAATATATCAAAATCTAAGCTAGTCTTCCCTCTATCTAATGAAAGTTATTTCAGTTTAATAGCTTCACTCGTTTAGAAGTTATTATGAATCAAACCGGAGTACTTTTTTTTGGGACACCCGGTACATACATATTTATTAGTTGCTCCCCAAAGGGGCTTTTCAGCACTAATTTACATATTAATCTATATACATATTTTAATACATTGATTATAAAAAGTTTAACAATAATATACAAAGAATAACTATATAACAGGATATAAAAATTTATAATAAAATAATCTATTCATTTAAGAAGTTAAAAAGAAGTTCTTTTTTCAAAGCTCGTTTAAAACTAAATACTGATGATAATGTTTTTAGATCTGTACTTAAGGAATTCCAAATTGTAGTTGCACGATATAAAAAGGACCGTTGACCCGTCGCTGTTCTATATTTTGGAGTTTGAAGGTTATCTCCTTGTCTGGTTACTCGATTACATATTTCGGATCTTGTTACAAATTTGTCACATAAATAGCGAGGTCCAATATTGTTGACGCATTTATATGCCATAATAGCATCACGTATAAACAACATTTGGTCAGTAGGTAACCATTTTAACTCTTTCAGCGATGGAGTAATATGGTCGTATTTTCTCAAGCCAGTGACAATCCTAGCTGCGAAGTTCTGTACTGCTTGCAATTTTTTCTTGTTCGCTTGGCTGGTCGTTGACAAGGTCCCAATACTGATCCCTGTGGAACGCCTGTTTTAATTGGAAGAACGTTGGATGTTGTTATGCCAATTCTAACTGCTTGGGTTCGGTTCGTAAGAAAACTGTTGAACCACGCCAAGGCTGGTATAGATACACCATTATTTTGAAGTTTACGTAGCAGAAGAGAATGATCTATACTGTCAAATGCTTTACTTAGGTCAAGAAGTACAAGAACAGAATTTTTATCTCATCTATTGCTTCTAATATATGATCTGTTACAAATATGTTCAAAGATTCAGTTGAGTGATTCTTCTTGTTTCCACTATGATGGCAAGTAAGTCGCATGTTATTATGCAAATATTCAGAAAATTGGTTAAAAACAGCCTTTTCACATATTTTCGAATTTATAGACAGTAAAGAAATTGGTCTGTTGTTGCTTGCTATTTCTTGATTCCCTTCTTTCGGCAGAGGTATAAATTTCCAACCATCAGGAAAAGTACTAGTAGAGAATGACATATTAAGTATGTTCCTTAATGGTTCTAATATAGAAATTAAACATGTCTTTAAATCTTTAGCTGATATTTTGTCTGCACCTGGGGACTTATTTGAGGGTATATCCATAACAATTTTTACAAAATCTTCCCTGGTGATTGGATTTAGGAAGAACTGTTCCTTTTCAGGGAAACGATTTGGGGTAACAATAGAGGTAATAATGGGAACATTCAACTCATTAGCTTTAGTTCTAATCGCATCCAAGGTCTTCGCACCAACTGTTGAGAAATATTCATTGAATTCATTTGCCATAACCTTCGGATCCCTTTTACATTGCTGGATCTGTTTTGATTTATTTGGAATACAACCACGTATAGTTTTCCACATCGCACGACTGTTTCCGTTATTCCTAATTATTTCGTTATTAACGAAATTAATTTCTGCTAGTTTAATCATCGCCTTTATTTCCCGATTTTTCTCTCGAAATTTATACCAATCATACTGAGAATGAGATCGACGTGCCAACTTTAACAATTTCGTTCTTGATCTCTTGAGTTATAAATGGGTTTGTTTTATGTTTGAATTGCATTTGTTTTAATGGAGCATGTTTATCCAAAACTTGGCGGAAAAGAGATGTAAAGATATCCACCTTGTCATTAATATCAGAAATGTTTTGAAGGTCTTGCCAGGGAATCTTTGACATATCATTAGAAAAGGTAAAAGAGTCAAAGCTCTTGTAACTTCTGGTCACGAACTTAACTGGTTTAACTTGGGTACTTTAAGATTAAGGACAGCAAAAACGGTAAAATGATCACCAATAGTACTGTTTATAACACCAGATTTTAGCACTAATCCTGGATTTGTGGTAAGAATAACATCAAGTAATGATGAGTTGAATGTGATGTCAAGGTAGTTAACTATCTTTTGATTGGCTTGGCTGGTTTAATTCACTAAAGTATCTAGAAAACCGTGTTCTGTTTCTATCGGCTGTTCTGGGTCCCATATTACGGAAAACTGCGAGTCGTTCACATATTTTGGCGGGCCGAGTACGCCAACGACTTTGGTACGCGTACCAGTTTAATTCGTATTTACACAAATAATTGCTGCCTCCCCTCAGGGAGGCAGCACACTATTCTTGACACTTCTTGGGTTTCCCGTGCGTAACTCGTGCTCAGTCTCTTTGCCTAGCTATGGATAGCCGACGAATATTTCGATTCAGTGTTCGAGCTTTATGTCTGGACGCACTTTCCGGGGGGAAACGGGGGGGGCACTTACTAGGGAAACTAGGGAAAACTGCGCATGTTCTATTTGCACCGCGCTGTCTTCCGCTGTCTTCCCAAACTTCTCTGCTTTCACGGTAAGAATAACCAGTTATCGAATAGTTGACACTAATTTTGTCTGTTTTCGCTTGCTTATGAACTGCCGAAATTCGAGAGTATTTGAGAGCCTGTGGACAAGAATCCCGATTACCCGATAATATTTCGATAACAAACGCAATCGCTGTATGTTTCTTATTTGTATCGTCCTCAGTACTTTCATATTGACGACGAAATTAAAATATAAACTAGCAGCTAATAAGAGGAATTTCACATTGGCCGCCATATTGAATTTTAGCGCGTAGAGACCTGGGAACTAGGAAATATTTAACGGGAATATATACTTCCGCCGCGAGGACCTAAAATATAACCTAATAGATATATGAACAAACCGAAATACAAACCAATCCCTAATCCTAACCCAATCCTAACCCAACGCTAATACTAACCCAAATCCTAACCCTAAAACTGACTTGGGTTGATGCTATAATAATTTTACATTTCGGTTGCTCATATATCGAGAAAAGGCCCACATTTTAGCTTCCACGCGTTCTTTTACCACGTTGTATCATAGAAGGTATATTCCTCTGCCGTTAGTAAAATCACAGCAAATTTTGCGTCTTGTCCACCTCTGGTTACAATCTTTTTTAAGAAAACACGGAAGAGTATGATGTGGAAAAGTGAAACAAGGGTAATTTATGTTTGTTTTGATCGTGTAGACTTTTCTCCCAGAGAAAAATTTTCTAAGAATGCGCTCAAGAAATTTCAGCCTTGAAATCAGTGATAAACGCTATTGATAAACTCGATTGTAATGATTATAAATAATAGATAAGAATAGAAATGCCGAATATAAGGCTTATATGTAATATAGTATGTACTATCAGTATTCTGATTGCTTGCAAAAGCATTTTCAAGATTGTTTATATGCCGACCAACATGCCTTTGATTGAAAATTCCATCTCGGGAGTTGAAACCAGTGTGAAAGTTCAAAACGTTCGAACTAAACAGGGTTGAAAGACCGAACCTCTGAATTCTCCGAACTATAGACTAATTGATAAGTTCCAACAGAAATACATCAAAATAGGCAGTGAAATTACTAGTTCCCAGGTATCTACGCTGTAAAATTCAATATGGCGGCCAATGTGAAATTCCTCTTATTAGCTGCTAGTAAAATATAATTTGGCCGCCATCTTCAAAAACAGCATCGTAATTTAACCCAAATACGTACGTCGAACGTTTTCTTGACAAATAATCAACTCTACAAGCTCTCTTATACCTTAAAACAAAGATAATTTATCTGTCTACTATATACGTAAACGTTATTGTGCTACCTTACTTAGTTGTTTTTAAAAAAGCGCAATATCGAACATGCCTTGATATTCGTGATATGTCATTCGTCAAGCGCGGGATTTCCACAGAGCGCTCCATTTTTAAATTTTAAAAGTACTTTTACATGCCTGTAGCTGCTGCACAAGTTAAAGTGGTGTGACATTAGTTTCTATTGAAAAAACAAAGCTACACGGTTCAACATAGTTCGCAGTTTGGCATTGTTTACATTTAGATATCCAATTGTCCAAATTTAATACTATCATTGCTTACAATATATTAGCTTTTACTTCAATATAAATAGCTCATAGCCTCATTCCGTCATTCGTTGCCTTTCAAATTGCGGTATATTCATACGTTGTGCTGCCGGCTGCGTACTTTTACATAGCCTTTACAAAAAATCAAATATTACAAACGTGAAGTTCGATTTGGCAGAAGGGTCGCTTGATCATGGCAAATTTATGGCTTGCTCTTTCGAGTAAATGTTGTTCGAATTAGATGTATGGCGTTCAAACATTGAATTTTGACATAAACGCGCCATATATGATTACCGTATGTTATTTTAATATTACAAGGCTATATGATCGCCTTGATATGTGGTGTAGATTCTACAGTCTATTTTATCCTCTATATGCTATAGAAATTTCTGGCATCATTCTGCTGGCATGCCTGATCAGTGATCCTGAACACTGCTCTAACTTCGTATCATGAACTGCTCCTGTCAGTTCACTTCTGATAAGAACTCCTAGTTAAAAAGTGCCGTGGCCCGTACCGATTTTTTTGCGGACTAAAAATTAACCGGGCTCTTGTCTCGGCCTCAGGTAAACCTAGACTCGGCGTAAACCTAGACTCGGGCAGCCCGAGTAATATAAAGTAAAATATATATGTCGAGTTAATGATTACTAGTTCAATTCTTGATCAAAATTAGACTAGTTTTCCACAACTCGAACATTTTCTGTGGCCACAACGAAGCACAAGCAACGAAGACGATAATTTGTAAGTGAATGTTGACGTCTGCATTATATAAACGGAATATTTTAGTTGCATATTTGAAATATTATTATAAGGATTGTTGTATAATAAGTATAAATAAATACATGCAAATAAACATGCACTGTATAAGAAATCAACGATACAGTAGGTTGTTGTGCAGTCGAAAGAGTAAGTTGCCGGCCTAATCAGTTCGTATTTTAAAACTGTCTACGCAGCCCATTATTTTATATATTCATTATGTGCACAACATGCAACATGGTTGCTAAAACCTGACACGAGGACTAGCTGTTCAGATTGCTGTATAAAGAATTTTAATTACTTTATGTGGTACTAGGTGTATCCGAGCATAACTATAATTAGAGCATTGTTGCTAGCTGCAAAAGATCAACTATCAGAGAGTTTAAAAGTATTATTAGGAAGCGTACGTCAAAACATCCTTGTTAAAAACATTACCTTAATACACCTGAGGAGATTTGTCGACTTCCAGAGAGGTCCAAAAATACGAGAGAAAATATGCATTGGGAAATTGACCCGCTTCGCTGGATAAGTAAAATATGCTGAGAATGTTTGCTAGATTGTGTGACCAAACTAAACTGCGGCTTATGTAATGTCGCGTTAACACAGCAAATAAATTGCGCAATTGCAATCCAGATACTGAGTTTCGTTTACACAGACACAGGTTGCAGATCTCGATTGGAGAGATCGCGTTAGCAATCCACATACGGAACATGAGGTTGAACTTATTCCGCTCGCGATCGGCTGTTTACGAGAAAAATTATTACTATCGCGATACCTCTTGATCGCGTTCGAGAGATATCGCGATGTAAACGAGGGGGACTTAATTTTGAACATTGGTTCAGTGTATATGAGCTACGGCAAATGACCGAATAGCATCGATAAAATATTCACAAGTGACAGTGAAGTTTGAAATGATTCTTTGTTTATGAACATATTTTGTAAAAATACATACTAATAAAACATGCATACAATGATTGTAACTTACTTAACAACCTGACATGCGGCCTAGCTTTTAATATAAAAAAAGTTAATGACTTACTTGCTTGCTATGATCGATGCCGCTATGCTGTTACGCCTAGACATCAGATATGCTTGACTAGCAGCGTGTAGCCTGTGTAAATTTTATTTCTATGAGGTGGAGTCGGCAAGCAGGCTAGCGTTGCAGGCATTTTTGGGGAGGGCGGGCGCGTAGGTTACGGGAGTTGAGGAGCGAGTGGATTAATGGGGAGGGGGGAAAGGAACGCCTGCCCAATTCTCCGAAGAGAATTCATTGATTGATTGATTGATTGAATCGATTTAATTATTTATTTATTAATATTTATACTGGGTAGCCCAATTCAGCTAAAAGCTGATTTAAATGGAGCCCTGATAAAGTGTCTATCTCACGTTTGAGGATTTTATATATCCGTAATATTTGGGTTTAAGCCGAAAATGTCATCTTCATGGAGTTTTTCGCTGTCAAAGTTTCCGGATGTGATGTCACAAGAGGCATCCCAAACCAATAAACTCCGCACATAAACTCCGAGTAGCAGAGAATAAGTTAAACTTGTTTAAGTTAAACTTGTTAAGTTAAACTTGTATATGTATACACACACATATATATGTATATATAATATATATATATATATATATATATATATATATATATATATATATATATATATATATATATATATATATATATATATATATATATATATATATATATATATATATATATATATATATATATATATATATATATATATATATATATATATATATATATATTATATATATATATATATATATATATATATATGTATATGTATATATATATATAAGTAGTATAGCAAGTGGGGCTGCGAGCCCAATCGACCTCAACCGTGAATATAAATACCAAAACATCACCAAATTTGGCCAAGTCACGACTCGACAAATTTGGCGATGTTTTGGTATTTATATTCACAGTTGAGGTCGAATAAGCCCACAGCCCCACTTGCTATACTACTACAGCGATCGTTAGTCAATCTAAACACCCCTCCCACGTTTTCTACTAAATTGATGCCAAACACACGCGAGACTCACGAGACAACACCAAATCGCTATTTTAACGAAATACGACACATTTCGTCAAATTTAGAAAAAGTTTTGTGTCGTCATTTTCGCATTTGTGTTTGGCAAACTATGACTGACGCGCTCTACCATTGTTTCGATTCACGCGCGAAAAAAAGCCACTAGATTGTGATTCTAGTGACGATGTTTAATAAATTTTAACGAGAGAGCCACTAGAGTCTAGTGTTAAATAGATTTCACATGCGAGTGCTGTACCTGCTATACGAATCGAGGTCACCTGTCGATGTTGCTAACAACAACATTCCATTACGAATAGCAACTACGACTTTTTAAAAAAATATTTTCACTTTTAAAAAATGTTTTCACTTTGAAAAAATATTTTCGTTTTAAAATATTTTTTTCAAAAAGTTGTGGTTGCTATTCGCAATGGAATGTTGTTGTTAGCGACACACCACGTACAACCACCTGCTGTCGTGCTGACTATAAGAGAAGAATCGCAGTGTTTGAAGAAGGAGTGAGGACCACCATGCTAAGACTGTCTAACTTTGAGCATACTCGCTAAATCGTACACTATAAATATCGTGAATAAAAAACTGTTGTGTGAATGGACTCGCGCGGTTGTTATGAAACCACCTGCTAGCATGCAAATTAGTCCGCCCGCTCACTATTTTCAATGTTTGTCGCGCTTCTGAAATGGTGGTCGTACACGTATTTAGACGTTGTGATTCCTCCCGACAACAAGCCTAAGAAAGGCACGTACGGTGTCACAATCGCGACAATGCTCTCGACGTCTTTTTTAACTCGTCGTTTAGTTCGTCAGGATTTTCAATAGCGTTCAACCCATCCAGTAAGCTAGCGAATTTGCTGATTAACAAGTCGGTGAGAAAAGCGTTTACAATCTCGCACGCGTGGGGAGAGCGACCTTATGGGAATCACGTCGCAGTGTTTAAGGTATGTCTCTCACTACAATGTTTTTGTGACCATATGCGTAGGAGTCAATACCATTTTCTAAAAGGTATCGTTTATCATCAAAACAGGATAGCGACACTTTATTAATTTCGTAACTACCTAGCTGATGCTTGACACTTCTAATGGTCTTCATTGTGTGTCGCAATTGTTTCTGCTCAAGTAACACACTTTTATAATCTTCGTGCTTGATCACTTTTTTAATTATGTTCTTTCTAATGCCTTTAGCGGTTTTCCCACCACCCCCATCCTCTTTCAAATAGCTATACATTTTACTGCGCAACCCAACGAACTCAATAATTGGTGTTCCAGCGCACTCGTCTTTCATCTTGCCAATAACTTTCTTATTCTCTTTGAAAGCGAACGGGTTGTCTGCAGGGTAATCGCTATTGTCAAACTTTTCGCGCTCCTCCATGAAGTCAGAGTAGACGTCGCCAGTTTTGATTGTGTACAACAGACTGTCAGTGTCGGTGAAGTGCAATCTACAGGTGTCGCTAGAGTACTTTTTCATAATATAATTATAGTGAAAATTGTACATCAGCGTTTTGCTCAAGTCTAGTATGCACATACCCACATATGCAGGTCTATTTAATGTTAGCGTCTCTTTGACTTTGTGGACAGCGACTAGATTCTCGCTAAATATCTTGCAAGACACAAACGTAGGCTTTGAGACAAGCTTTTCTAACTTTTTCTCGGTGGTCACTAATCTTACGTCCACACGCTTCCTCAAGTTTTCCATCGTTTTTCCGAACACACTGTTATTCATCAACTTGAAGAAGTCCTTCTCAAAAGCGTTCTTAGCCGCAGTTCTCTTGACTGTGTTAAAGTCGATGTACTTGCCCAACCACTTAGACTGGTCAAACTGTAGGACCCTATGCACCTTTTTGATTTTTAGTCCAAGACCTGTGTACAACTGCAGATTTCCATAGTGACACACGTACTTTTTTTTGTCCATCAAATTAGTCACCAACTTTTTCACGCCGCCAACACTCACATTAAATTTATTTTTGATTTTCGTGCAGTACTCCGACAACATGTCAACAGTTATTTCCATCTTCTCAGGAGCCAACGGGTAGTCGTTATGTAGGTCATGCAAATGGTCTGGATACTCCAAGTCGACTTCAAGTAGTAGGCCCTTTTTACTATCGTTGTGATAGTCGCATAGATTAACCTTTTTTATTTCTTTCTCAGTCAACCACTTGAAGCCACCTGTAGGTAGACTTCGACTCATTGCCCACCCATATAAATTGTTGGCGTCAAGGTACATCAAATACTTCGACTCTTGCGCTTTATCGTACCCCTTCATATATTTATTGTTCGCCACGCCATGTCTGTTGCATATGTAGCTCACACCACCACGCATACCTAATTCTACGAACTGGAACATGTCGATGTCGGACAATAACTCGAGTTCTACTCCAGTCATCTTTAACATGGCATCCCAAGCCAATCCAGGCGACGTGAAATAGTGACACGGGTCTAATTTATACTCGCGATGGCATGTCTTTCTAAAGTTCTCAAAAACGTCGGCAAGCAAGAGCACATCGCTTTTCAAATACAGGTCGTGATACCCACCCATACTTTCAACGTCGAAGTAGTCCCACACGTCGATGGCACGCTCGTGCATTTCTTCCGTGATGTGCTCATCGTTCAGAACGCTGTAGAAATCTTTTTTGGAGGGTAGCTCGCGCTCGTCGAATTTATTAAAGGAGTCCATATAATCGTAGGGATAGACTCCCTTTCTTGTCATAAGTGCCAACCCCTCGTCGCGAAACACTTCTGACGTGTACTTGAAAGCGTCCCTTGGTAGGTTCTTCACCAAGTTGTCTAGACCGCTACTCATGAACTGAAAGCTGTCCAAAAATACCAAGTTTTTTCCAAGCATGAACGCCATGTACTTCTCCATGTTGTTCGGTATCACATTTATGTCTTGACCAAACTTACCAATCTCCTGCATGATGAAATGGCTATCGTAGCCACGTAAGTTATGAAAGATCACAGGAATTTTATCAGTCAATCTAAAGTTCACGTTACACTGACGATGTGCGGACCCTCTGTACTTACCTGACACGTGACAGTGGTCTCTCACTCTAACGTCAGCACCAGTGTACTCAACACTGCAAATATGACAACTTTTAGCCTCGTCAAAGTTCTTCTTATCGGCGTCAGTCAGTATCATTTCTTTGTTAAAGTGACTCTCAGATGTCTCTTTACAATATTCAACAATTTCTAACATCTCCCCAATGAACTTGTTGACTGCATTTTCACCGCGATACACTTTCACTGGCTTACTATACGCATTGTCATAGCAACAAACCAATTTATACCCATAACCACAGTCAACATGCCTCTGGTAAGCATTTGTGTAGCTACACTCGCTTGATGGCGTCGCTGTGTGCACCTTCTGTGTGATAGCCTCGAAGTCTGCATACACCACGAATGGTACGTTTAATTGTCTGCTAAAATTCTCATATTTTACTTTCGCGCCTTTTTGTGGCATTTTAATAGCTTGCTTCCCATTAATGACCAAACACACTTCCACATGGCGTTCAAGCACGTCCGCACGGGTGAAACATTGCAAACAATACCTGCAAAAGTGCTTTCTCGCCTTATGCTCTGTTTGGCGGTACATGAACTTGTTAAAATTGCGAATGTACACATAATGCTTGTTGCCCACGTCATTAGTTATCAACAATAGGTCCATATGGTCAGGGTACGCCTCCTTAGAGACGTACACAGGGAATGGCTGCTTATTTTCGTACCCAAAAACGTTAATGCTAATTTCGTTAGCCTTTTCGATCTTGTTGTAGTCTTTGAGTGTGACTGGGAAGTCAACTCCGTCATAATTCAGCTCACCGACATGTCTAGCGTACTTCGACGTTCTATCGGAGTGTTTTCCAACAGGAAACTTATGCGCAAGGTGACACCATCTAAAGCACTCGTTGTCATCATCGTTATTTACATTTATCAGACCCTTCATACTGTTGCGCAGCTCCTTTGGCAACACAATGTAGCTACCCCCATGCAAAGGTCTGTAAATAGCGACGTTAACGTAGTGTGCATCTATTTTGTCGATAGTCCATCCAGACCCCTCAGATAACCACCCAGCTATCCGCGTCAAAATCTGCTCCGACCCACGATTGGCGACACCCTCGATGTCATGCTCGTTAATGACGACGAACGTTTCGCTGTTAAAGTAGGCAGTTTTGTACGTGGTCTTATCGAGTTCTAAAACTTTCTCAAAAGTGACCTTGACTGTCTCTACCACTTTCATTCCGTTGGTCTCACCTAATTCACGTCTCAAAAGGTTAGTGACAGCGCTTCTACTACCATTTACCTGATTGATGTCTCTGTCGTCAATTACCTCGACTCCATAAGACCTTGTGAACCCTCTCAGTGCTCGATCTAACAAATGCGTTGACGGTGCGAGGTCTTCGACTACAGGTTGTGTTTCTTGGTCTCCAAAAAAGCCGTGAACGTTGGTCGTTTCATCTGTTAGTGAATTGACAACGGCTGCACTCGTCTTATGCGCCCGTCTTTTCGTCAGTGGGTTTTTCACAGTCCGACTCATTGGCTTCTATATACTACACTTGTTTTTTTCCTAAACCACTCGTCGTAATAATTGTCGCCACTTTCGCACCATCCTAGTTTTGGGTACACCACCCCAAACAAATTATCGTCGAACAAGTCTTTCACCTTCCCGTCTTTGAGGTCTGACACCTTCTTGAGTGTCTCGACTCGTCTTCTATGGCACAACCTAATAATGTAGTATCCATATCTGCTGACATTTCTACCCTTGATCAAATTGCATGAGTGCAGCACATTGACAACTTTCAGGAAGTCCTCTTTTATCGACTCAAGGTGCTCACCCTTCACAACATTCCGTAGTCTCCTTCCCATCCACCAAGACCGTTTGTGAACGCTTTTTAACCGAGTGAGTCTCATGTCGCTGTAACTCTGAGTGTAACCCCATTCGGTGTCGCCACACTTTGGACACGCGTACCCACCGCAGTCAATCACATGTTTCACAACGTCGCAATCCGAGCAGTAGTAAAGCCTGAAGGTGCCTCCACACTCAATTTGCGTCTCACTCGCGATTTCGTCAATTGTGTAACCATAGCTCATCTGCCTCATAAGTTTGTCCATCACTCTTATACTACTCCAACATATTTTTTACCGAACTAGTACCCATAGCGCTATTCCACTACCCAAGCCTAGCGCGCTAACAAACAATAATTGGTATTCCTTCATTTCCGCACTTGGTTGGTAGTAATCCGCAATCTTTGGGGAGTCAGTGAACACTCGTCCGCTGTACTGTATGGTCATTACGCTTCTAAGTTCTTCCAACGCGTGGTTTGTGTCATTGATGTCAGCATTAGCATCTGAGAGCCGTTGTCGTAAACGCTGGATCTTATCTTTCTTAGCGACTTCATTCTCATACCACACTTCTTTCGCACTGGCTAGCTGTTCCAACGCATGGTTATGTCTTTTCATCTCAGCTTCATAGCCTGTGTGATTAAACTTCGAAAACATAAAGCCAGCGCCTGCAAAAGCCACTGCATTAAATATCCCTCCAGCCACAACACTCACCATTAACTTACGTTGATTTGAATGGATCTGCCGGTATCCACTTTTTCGATTGCATCCATTTTACTAACAGCGTTCCTGCACCAACAGCCGCAGCAAGTTTCACTGTGCCTTTAACTGTCTCTGGTGTTCCCAATGGTTCCCCCAAAGCCTTTTTAGAAATCATACTCACCGCCACAGCACCAGTCGTAACAAGTAGCGCATCGTACAATTCGTTCATAAGTTCTTTTCGATCGATCGCAGACATATATACATTGTCGTGTGTTTTGTTCAAGAATCAAATGTGTCTAACGCTGGACGACAAGTTCTACGATTTTCTGACACAGCTGGTGCAGTGCTCACAGGCTCTAGTCGTGTCTCTTTTTCACTGCTAATTGTGTACCATAACGAAGCACCAGCGATGATTACACCAAGTGTTCCGACAACATATCCATAACCCCACTCACCACCCTGTTCTTCGTTGACTATCATTTCACGCATTTTCTTTTCTTTCGCAGCTTTCGATATCTCAGCCAACTTTTTACCAGCAGCGACACGCTTCGGGTCCTTCACCTTAACACTTTTCACATCAGCCGTAATCTTCGCTTCAACAGCCGTCTGTGAGTCTTCAGTCATCTAATACACTATCACGTGTTATCTTACTCACAGTCGACCTCACAGGTGTCTCACAGTTGACCTCACAGGTATCTCACAGTTCCAGACCAAACGCACTAAAAAATTAGGATTTTTTCTGGGAGTATAACATAATGACTCAAGTCCAAGACATCGCAGAAGAGATGACTCAAGACCAAGCCCGCCAAGAAGAGGAGATCGACGCAATGCGGAGAATGTCCTTTGTCGATGTGTCTACCCCACAAGGCGCCTCTGGACCCAACGTCTTAAAAGGGTACTCGCAAGTCTTCAAGTTGTGCGACCCCGATCGTAGAAACGAAGAGGTGTCAAGACAATTTAGTACTCAGATTCTCTACACAAAGTTCGCTCATGAGGCTTGGGTCGGGCTTGATGAAGTTAGAGCCAACAGGATGGTTAACGAACTAGCCAAGATGATCCCTGTGTGGTGTCACTCACCGTTCAAACGTCTTACGCTAGCGAGTGACCACTACTTGAGCAACCCTTGCGAGTCCACCGCTACGCTACTCGGTAACTACCTCGAAGTGTTCTTGGCGACCCTTCTATGGAAACCATGCCCAACCAAAGCCAAAGCGTGGCTAGAGCTCGCCGCGAACTGTGACGTCAACGTTTGTAGGGTGGGGTGTAATGAGATACTGAGTGCGGGCGATATTATGAGTCACATACTCTCAGACGCTCACCTGGATTTTGTGCACGGCGGCGCGTCGTACAATTGTTACCCATGTGGTGTGGTTACCAACAACCCAATGCATCGCTCAAGACACGAGAGCTCGAGGTCCCATCTTAAAAACTTGGAGCTTCAGCGGATATTCAACAACGAGCAACAGTTGCCGCAAGAGGGGAGAGCATTTCTCTGGAGGTATAGTAACCATGAAGAAAGTCGGTAGACTAGAAATCGTGATTGGTCCCATGTTCGCAGGAAAAACGACAGAGACTCTTCGTAGGTTAATCACGTTAAGTAAGTCAGGGCTCAAAGTCCTTTACATGAACAATGCAGGCGACACCAGGCGAACTGGCCACGCGTTCTCCACACATCGTCAGACCATTGTCGTCGGATCAGACAGTTTACCTGCGAAGTTAATCACCAACCTTCCAAGTTCCTCCGAAGTAGCTGACTACAACGTCATCGGAATTGACGAAGGTCATTGGTACTCTGGGTTACTCCCAATTACCCGTGAATACATTAAAGCTGGCATTCACGTCATTATTTGTGGTCTCATATCAACAGAGCACTTAAAAAGACTTGGTGAGCTCGACACACTGTTCCCAGTAGCAGACGACATCACATTTCTAAAAGCGCATTGCGTCGTTTGCCGTGACACCTACGGAACAACTGTTGAAGCGCCATTCAATTGGAGATACAACCCAGGACCATCGTTTGTTGGTGGTGCTGAGCAATATCGTGCAGTGTGCAGACGTCATCATCCTTCCACACAAAATTAAGGGTGTTCTCGGATACCCCACTTTTTAAATTTAGACATTGGTCACACGAAGCGTCCAATGTATCGTAGAAACATTTTTTCACACAGTGGTCAGAAGGTTTGTGAAATAAAGAGAGAAAGTTTCGCAGATATTTTTTACCAAGTTAAAAACGTCTTTAGAAAATGCTAGAGCAGTTGTCACCTCAAGTGTCGTCTCAACAATGAGAACGAGTGTTAATTCGACTTATTACTCACTGTCTAAAAAGTCTCTTTACAATAGCGTCTCTCATGGTTACTCAACGCTGATTTATTTTTAAATTTACGAAGGCAGTGAGAGCACTGAAACCCAACGTCAAAGAGATATTTTATTACTGTGGTAATAGCGTCGTCGTACGAGTCGCACAAGAGTGTTAGATAACCAGCGGATTTATATCTGAGCAACAGAGACTCCTGCTCTTTGGATGTCTTACCTGTACCACCTGGATTCTTGAACTCAATCACAAGCCCGCTATGCTGTCGGTTTGCATTGGCAATAATCAAGTCAGGCGTTCCACGTTGGTAACCTTTTTTCCACGAATTTATTCTTTTACTCGAAGTGTCTTGATTTTCACCACAAGCGGCTATCAAAATAGCTTCTGGATAGTATTTCCTAAGAAAACCAACAACTTTCGTGTGAAGGTCGAACTCAGTGATCATTTTAAATTGATTGTGTTTGAGACCAACGTCGGCTAAACTTTTTCTAACGCTTGGTAAGACTTCTGAGTGCACCCACCTTCCAAAGTGTTTCGCGCGCTCCAATTTACTCGAGAACGTTAGTGAGTAGACCCCAAGTTCATTGATAAACGAGGCCTGCTCTATATTCATTTTGCAATCAGGTTCGACGTGGTCATTGACTGCGTCTTTTGGTCGAGCGTAACCTAGAGCGCTTGCGACTTCTCTTGCTTTGAACCATGTTTCACCGTTGTGATTAACCGTTGTGATTTGGTGGCCATCGAAGTCGAATAGTTGAGGCGCTATGGAAGTCATCACTATATTATAGTCTCCCACAAAAAAACTATTCGACGTGGGTGTTGGGTTTTTTATAGATCTGGTTTGTCGCGTACCAATGCATCAGGTGTGTTTTATTAGCCCTCAGTTTTCTACGTCGTCTGAAAAAGTTTCTAATGCTACGAGCTAGTTTTCTAAGCCAACCCATCACATAACTTAGGTCACGTCTCCTACAAGTCCCACAGTGTCTGACTCTGCAGGTAGCGTAATAGGTTTGCCGTAAGTCTTTTTAGACCTCATACCAATTTCAGCGTGGAGCTCGAGAGTAACGTCACCGCGACCAAATGATCCACCAGCTTTGAACATGTGATCAGTCGTTTTATTTATCTTATACACTTCATGAGGTCTCGAAATACATGCTCCCATTTACTTTACACCATATTCCTTCATCATTTCTCCACCCATGATTATGATGTCTCGGTTTGTCATGTAACCACTCACGATTTTCACACCGTAGAATTCTATCAACGATGGGTGCGCATAAGGTGCGAGTGGTATTCTTGGTCGATGTATTCCAAAAATTGTTCCGTAGGGTGCGCCTATCTTTTTCATATTTGCTATGAAGTCTGAATCGGTTGACTTAACGTTGTTGACTCTGACATGTGAATTGCTCATTTGCCAGTGTATCGATATCATATGCATTTTTGTGAGGTCAATAATACTTGGAATAGTGCATACTTTCTCCATCGCTGGGATGCTACCACCATACGCGAGCTTGTTGGTCACACCAGTCTTGTACCCTATGAACTTATCCCAACTACCATCGTCGTTTGATATAATTGTCTCCCAATTTGACCCAGCGGTTCTCATTGGTAACCTCACCACAACAAAAATGGAGAGATCACACCATTGCATACTTGGACAATTAAAATGGAGACCTGACTCAAGTGGGATTGGTGTTAACACGGGTGATAGAAAACTTTGACTCACACCGCTGATGCCGACAATAGGACCATAAGCTGGGTTGTTTTGCACTAATTTACTTGTTTCACCAATGGCTTTCACTTTGTTTGAACCATTGGTGTGAAATTCCACATTTTTCAAGGCGTGTGTGCTGACGTTGAAGTCGAGCACAACATTGTAGGACTGACTCTTGAGGTAGCCTGACAGTAATCGCTCTAGAGTTCTTTTATTCGTGGCGTCTGAGTCATCGACTGGGTCTGCTACGTTTTTTATTGCTGAGCCTTGCATGTCTATTATTCCAGACATCCTTCCACCAGTCGCGCTTAGTTTAGGATCTTCGTCCAGATGCCTTTTCGTTCTCTTTAGTATTTTATCATGAGGGTCATCAGACTCATACCCATAGTTTAGACTCATTACTACTTCAAGGTGTATTTGGTTAGCAGATAGCCAGATACCGCTGAGAACCCTAAGATTATCGCCAGCGTTGTCGTGTCTGACTCGCTTGTGGTGGTGACCACTGCTTTTCTCATGGGAAGTGGTGCCGCATTTTCTTGGTAAACTTTTTTAGCCACGAGATTAGTTGACGCCGTCACATTTTCTTGGTGAGCTTTTTTCTTCACGATCGTTGGCGCTACTAAGTTAGTCACCACATTTTCTTGGTGGACTTTTTTAGCCACAGTCGTCGGTGTTGTTGCGTTCAAGCTGGTGTTCACTCCAAATTTCATGGACTCTGTAGCGATCTTTAATAAGTTGTTGTACCCAGCGATTTTATTCTTGAGTATCACTAGGTTACTCGGCATCAACCATGTACTTGGCGACACTGCAAGATTTTGAACAACGTTGGTGTCTCTAATCGATTTATTCATGTTGAGGATCCATGTCGACACGTCATACTGAATAACACTGTCAGCGAACAACTTTCGGAATTCTTGTTGGGTCTCTAGACTTCCTGCAGAACCACCAACGACTGATACACGTGTTCTCGCTTGCGCACCAAGTGTGGAGTACACAAAGGACTCTATGCTCTGATTTAGATATTGCAGTCCAATGTTGGTAAAGCCGTCTGACAATCGCGCGACATATCGTTTGTAATCGTTCTGAACGTCGTTGAGTGTGAAGACTCTGGATTCACCTGTTGTGCCATCGCTTAGTACTTTATTCTGGTAGTAATGCCTTCTGGGGATCTTGGAAATCTTGCCATACAATTCGGAAGCGCTGAATTCTCTACTTATTGATTTCATGGTCTCACCACCTTCCATTCTTCTCAGAAGTCTTCTAATGGTGAAGTACAAATGAAATCTCATCACACTTGTGACCACGGGGTGAACTTCTTGTGACACTGATAAATGTTGCAGCGAAACACCACAACAGAAACTCGCACAATACGTTGCAAACACAATGCGGTAGTAAGATTCGCTGTCATCCCACTCTGATTTTGTCTTTGACGTGGTGACTCGCAAGACTGGTAGCTTTGACATGAAGTAGCTACTCTGGTTAACAAAAACTTTGAAGTTATTCACTGAATAATTTAACACGTTTTCTGTTGGGTAACCATCCCAAAGTCCCCAATGGTTTTTATGACCTTTTGGTAGTGGTTGGATAGTTCCACCGCCTTGCCATATTATTGGGAACTTACTATTGTGTAGCCACTTCCACATGCTTTTATCATTTTTGAAGGTTGTGCTGGTTATGTCCGTGCTGAGGATGTCGTTGTTTCTGAAATATATGTCGACACTCATGATTTTACCATCTTGCGAAATATTTGGATTGAACTCGAATTTGCTTAAAGTAGCGTGGGGGTACTTTTTGATGAGGTCTGCCTTTGCGTCGTGTGTGGCCTTTGATGTGTTAGCCATCGCGAGTTTGTAGTACTTTCCATAGTACTCACGAAGGGCTTTCTGCATATATAATATACCATATGTTACACATAACACATGCTACATTATATATGGTCAGGGTTGTAGTATTGATTAGAGGTCCAACGGAAACTGTGGATTTACCAGAGGCACTTTTGACGTTTGGCTCAGATCCTCACTTACTAGTGAAAAAAGCGACCATCTTTTGGGACTACATTAACGTGGAGACTGGCGTGAATGATGAAATAAGTTACAACAGCAACAAACACGTTTTTGGGTCTGGGTACCACACTTTTAAAATGATTGCCGACGAGTTGAAAGGATTAGGGGCTATCGAGCTAGTAGCCAACAAACACAATTCAAAGTGTGCGATAAGAACTGACCAACAATTAGAGCTGTTTAAATTTGGAGAACTCTTAGGGTTCAACGATAACACAACGGTGAGTAGTAGTGGTTTGGTCAGCCCTAATGTTGTGAACGTTAACAAAGGGCTGAAGTACGTGCAAGTGGGTTGTAGCATTGTGAACAGACCTGAGAATATTGTTAATGGCAGCAAAAGCGAGGTTATCGTTGAGTTGCCATTGACCACCACCCAACCACTGAAGAGCTCTGTTCAACAATTTTTCAACATTGAGTCGAAGGTGTCGATAAACAAAGGCGCTTTCACACAGCTGGTGTTTAATGTGACTGACCAAGATGGTAATGGTGTCAACGTTGGTGACATATTGTTGGATTTGTATGCAACGCTTGAGTAGCTAGACGTGTGCTAAAGTAATGAGTCTAAACTATGGGTTCGACTCTGGTGGTTACACAGAAAAGCGACGTGTAGACGACGGTCCTCAAAAGTTGACGGTGCTTATTGAAGGTGTGGAGAAAGTTGTAACCTTTGACTATAGTGTAGTAGCCACATACGATAACCCACACGTTGTAGTCAAGACAGCCATTGTGTTTTGGAGCTACAATAACGTGGCGAGTGATGCCGATATTCAATTCCTAAATGTTATATCAGGAACACCGTACCCAGGACTCGCGACAACTCGATTGAATGGGGGTTATTACGACTTCGACGCGTTGGTTAGAGCTCTACGACTCACGCTCAGGGGGGTTCGTGTAGACCTCGTGGTGGAGAGACTGGTGGCCACGGGTAAAAGTAGGGTTAAAGTTCAGCATGTGAGGTATGACTACACCCACCGAGCGGAACTTAGGCTAGGTGACATTGGGCTCTTGCTTGGTTTCGCAAGTGATGCAGGGATTACGTTAAATTATCAGTGGCACGACAGTCCAAACAAGATTGACATGAACAGAGGTCTAAAGTATGTAGAGGTCTCGTGCGACGCTGTTGAGACGGAGAGCAATGTGGGCACTGATGGGAAGCGCAGTAATGTGATCACAACGTTGCCAATACCCACCGAGCAGTCTCTTGATGGAGGGATACAACGTTATGCGTATGTTGAGTCCAAGGTGAGAATTAAAAAAGGTATTTACTCGAGTATGACGTTTCGCGTCAAACCAAACAATGGTGACGCCGACGTTGGCGCGGTGCTATTGGAACTGTATATTGTGTGAATTATATGGAGCTCGGTGTGGAGACAGAGCAAGGGTTGCGAGACATCTATTACAATCCTAAGACAGGGTTCAGTGGTGTAGAGAAATTGTATCAAAGTGCGTTGGGAGACGGATTGGGAGTAACTAGAAAAACAGTGAAAGAATGGTTGACAGCGCAGGACACCTACACTAGGTACAAACCTATTGTGAGAAGACACAAGTTTCGTGCGACTTTTGTTGGGTTTCTTGGTGAAGAGCTCCAAATGGACTTAGTGGACATGAGTAAGTACTCAAAACAGAATGGAGGGTATTATTGGATATTGACAGGCATTGAAATATTGAGTAGATATGCTTTCGGCATTGCAGTTTATAGAAAAGACACTAAGAACATGACTAAGGCTGTTGGAAAATTGTTGGTTGACTTTAAAGATCGGTTTGGGGTCGCACCTAAGTTAACGCAATTTGACGATGGACTCGAGTTCTACAACGTTGGTGTGAAAAGTTTGCTGAAAGAACATGGTGTTGAATATTTCAGCACTAAGAGTGATAAAAAAGCCGCTGTTGTTGAGCGTTTTAATAGAAGTCTGAAGAGTATTATGTGGAAGTACTTTTACGCACGTGGGACGTACAAGTGGATTGACGTTCTCGACCAGTTTGTGAGCAATTACAATAGCAGTGTGAATCGCAGCATTATGATGAAGCCAAAGGATGTCGATAAGTCAAACGAAAGCGAAGTGTGGACCACTTTGTTTGGCCACCAATTTGCAGACAACCCATTGCCAAAGTTTAAGATTGGTCAATCAGTGAGAATTAGTAAATACAAGAGTGTGTTCACAAAGGGCTACGAAGCCAACTTCACTGAGGAGCTGTTTAAAGTGGTAAAGGTCATTCGTGGTGATCCGAATGTGTACGAAATTGAGGACGTGAGCGGTGAACAGATTATTGGTAAATTTTACGAACAGGAATTGTCGCTGGTTAATAAGAAACGTGGTGGTGACGATGTGTACAGAGTTGAAAAGGTGTTGAGAAGAAAGAAAGTCAGAGGGAAGAAGATGGCGCTGGTCAAATGGTTGGGTTATGAGAGCAAACATAATTCGTGGATACCAGAAAGCGGTATTCAAAATGTGAGTTAATGTAATATGGTCGAGGGTGGTTTCGACAACCTTGAGATGGGTAGCTCTAACGAATACAAAGATGTCGCCGACGACGAACTAAAGTATAGTCTTGAAAAAGCCACTAAAGATAGTGAGCTAGCTTGGGGCGACCCAAACGTTGCAGTCAGTGAGAGAGTTAGACTAACTAAAGTGAGGAGTGGGCTGGTTCGTGAACGTGGTAGAAGAGAGCGTCAACATATGGACGAGGCTTTTAGTGATATTGAGACGCGTATTAACGACAACGCAAAAGACCACGAAGACGTCGCGAGGAGTGCGCCATTGCTAGACACCACACACGCAGAGTACGTCAACATACTTGGACTAACACCAATCGAGAATCGTGAGTTAAGCGCGCTACTCAATCCAAGCGAGAATATGCTGCGTGAGTCTAGAATAGGCGACGCTGGTACATTGCAAATAAAAGCAAACCATTTTCGAGACTTGATAGACAAAGCGGGTGAGAGAATGGCAGAGCTTGGTAAAAAAGATCTCACAACTGTGGGGAGCGAAGAGCACGCTAATCTAGCCGAAAGAGTGATTGGGCTCATACAGGCTAAAGACATGCTTATTAAACAGCGGGAAATAGAAGAGGTTAGAGAGCGACAAGAGATCGACATTGACAGGTTTCAGAAGTTCAAGGAGTGGGCTAAAGAAAATATGGTTGGGATGAGTGCTTTAGCGATTTCAGTAGCAGCAATTGTGACGACTGTTATTATCGCTGGGAGGTCTAACGTTATGAAAGGCGCTATGGTCACGAGGTCATTCGCACAGGCTGTTAAGAATGCGATAACGAAGATGGGTCCATGGGCTGTTGGATTGGCTAACTTAGTTCACGACGCGCTGGCGACAGGCGCAAGGGGTCTTGCCTGGTTAGCTCAAAATCTGTGGGTGTTCGCGGTGACATTCGCGTGGCTTGCGTACAATTATCTAAACTAGAGAGAAAATGTGATTCGTGGGAGTCAGAGAGCGATATTCAAAATGTGAGCTAATGTAATATGGCTAAAGGTGGGGAAGTTTTTGACGAGATTGAGATGGAGAACCTTGGTAGAGCTTACACTGATGATCAAATAAACGACGAACTTGAAGAACTCACTAAACGTATAGATTCAATTGAGAAAATATACACCGACGACGATATACCACACATCAAACGTGTCAAGTATGAGAAATTGAATGGGAGAGCGAATAGATTGCAGGGTGAACTGGATAGAAGGTATCGAGAAACAGAGACGTCATTTATCGACACTGATGATGGTAAGACGGTGACAATAAGGGGGACTAACACAGAAGTCCCAACAGTAGAGTTTGTCGAACAGGAACCATATGGTGACGTCAATGACGAAAGTTTCAGTATAGCTTTTGAAGAGGAGGAGGAAATTAAGAAAAGACTGGGTGAGCTAAAAGCGTCCAACAAAGAGCTAACAGAAAACAATGTGAAAAGAATCAAGCTAATAAATAGGAAAATACGTAAATTAAACAAAAAGGGACTCGGCCACGACGACGCGTCAAGGGAAATAGTCAACAGGTCATGGGTTACGGACTCGGGGGCTATTCTTTTCAAACCGATAAACAAAGATGGTAAATATGGAAAACCTAAACGAGTTCTAAAACCTGGGAAAAAAAAAGACTTGATCTACAGTACAGACGACAATAGTAAAAGGGCTATTGAGCAGTTCAAACAGTTAGTTAGTCAAATCCCTGAGAGCGCAGAGACAACAGCTGTCACAACAGAAGCAACCCTAGATGACTTCTCAGTAATTGATACAAAAGTGGGTTACGCCGACATACGTGGACTATCACACGAAGAAAACCGCGAACATAATGGTGTGCTTAACCCAAGCGATAGCGTGTTGCGTGAATCGAGAATAGGTGACACTGGTGCGTTGCAAATTCAAGCAGACCATTATCAGGAAGCGATAAATAAAACGAGTAGGAGAATGACAGAGCTTGATACAAAAAATAAGCAAAGTAGTCTTACGAGTGACGAACAGCTAGAGTATGACGGTTTGCTTGAGAGAGAGGTGGGACTCACGCAAGCCAGAGAAGAAGTTGTAGAAAAGCGGCGAATAGAAGAGGTTAGAGCGCAACAAGAAGTCGACATTGACAGGTTGCAGAAATTTAAGGAGTGGGCCAAAGAAAATATGGTTGGGTTAAGCGCTGTAGCAATTTCAGTGGCTGGAATTATAACAACTATTATTATCGCTGGGAGGTCTGCTGTTATGAAAGGTGCTATGGCCACGAGGTCATTCGCACAGGCTGTTAAAAACGCGATAACGAAGATGGGTCCATGGGCTGTTGGGCTGGCTAATTTAGTTTATAACGCGTTGACGTTGGGTGCGAAGGGTCTCGCTTGGTTGGCTCAGAATCTGTGGGTACTCGCGGTGGTACTCGCGTGGTTTGCTTATGATTATTACAAGCTAAAACGGTAGTCTCAGCTTCGAGGGTCTCAGCTTCGAAGATGATAAAACATATGTAAAGTATATGAACGTCACATCAGCAGAGTTGAGCCCTGGTTTTAGACGAGCGACCATGGGTGGCATAAAAGGGGTGAGAACACAGCATGTGATCACGTTGAACCCTAATAAGGTCAGTCCTGGCGAGGAACTTTACATTGATATACCGAAGCTCAAGGTTAGCAGCTGTTTGGTTCCTGGGTCGTTGGGTCTAGTGTTCGACTTTAAGAACGCGAACGCTAAAAGCTGGTTCTTGAACAATGTTAGCAAGTTGTTGGTTGAGAAGCTTGTTGTGAGACTAGCTGGGGAAACTGTGTATGACAACAATGGGGAAAATTACACTGGTGTCTATCGCGACCTTTGGGAAAGTGTTACTGCGCGAGACCGAATGATTGATTATGGTATTGGTGGTGAGAACTTGAGAAAGCTAATTTCTAAGGACGACAGTGGTGCGACGAGTGGGAACGTTGCTAAAGTTAGTGACGCGTTAATGTTTGGTGTGATTGGGACGAAGCAGCGGATTAAGCTTGGTAAAATCATGAATGACCACGGGTTGTACGCTCCTTTTAGCATGAACAACAACTTGCAGTATGTCATCACACTTCCGAAGGCCACAGACATCATGGTGGCACAATCCGGTAGCGCTGTGGGTGGATACACTCTGGAGAACCTCGAGCTTGAGTATGAGACGATTGATAACCAGGAGCTCGCTGACGAAATAGCGTCGGGCTATGCAAGTGGTCGTAGTTTGTCATATGAGCACGTCACATTGATGAAAACCACCGAATGGGACAAAGGCACGACCATTGTGAATGAAAACATTAATCTTCCAAGAAAAAGCATGAAGGCAATTGTGTTGCTATTCACGAATAAGGTGCGAACAGACAGCGAGGAGTTTCTTTACCCAAATATTGATAGTGTTAGAGTCACAATTGAAGGTGTGCCAAATAGTGTGTACTCACAAGGCATCCCAAAGTCGAAGTTCTATGCAGAAGCGAAACGATTGTTTGGGTTGGGTGAAGAACACGCTCAGTTCATGACCATACAGAAGTTCTATAAAGATGGCTTTGCGTTAGTCATCGACTTGAGGAGTGTCCAAGATAATCGCAATATCGCCACTGGCAAGAACATTGTAAACACACAATCCGGCGTGCTTCTTGAGATCACTAAGAAAGTGACGACTGCAAATGTTATGTGCAGGGTGTTTGTGATGAGTGATGGGTTGGTCAACTTCGTAAACAATGGGTTGCATTCAATCGGGTATTAAATCAAACGTGGGTTAATGGAGACTCCGTTTAATATGTTAATCGTTGGTATGACAGCTTGTGGTAAGACACATTATTTGCTAGAAACACTAGAGTCTGAGTATCGTGGCAAATTCGACTACATTGTGTTGATTTGCCCTACTTTCGAGTGGAACAAAGCGTACCAAGATTGGAAATACGTGCACGACCCCGACGTGTTAGCGATAGACTGCGCGCAGGACAACGTCGACGCTGTTCTCAAGTGTGTGACTAGCATTTTTAAAGGCACTAACACTCTGATTGTGTTGGACGACTGCGCGAGTTCTCAAGATGTCAAGAATAGGACCAGTCAATTGGTCAACTTGGCTTTTAGTGCGCGACATTTTATGTTGAGCGTTATTGTCATCACACAACAACTGACGTCGATCGCAAAACCATACAGAGAAAATATTAGTAAGCTCGTTTGCTTCTACTGCCCGAGTAGGAGTGATATGAAGGTCGTTATCGACGATTACCTTGGAAACATTAGCAGAGAAAAATCGTCGGCGATTGTGACCGCATTAAAAAATAATAAGTACGCTAGACTCGAAATCTCACTGTGTTATCCGTACAGTCACGAAGTTGTTATTCCGCAATAAAATATGGGTATAAGTAATAGTGTGATGGTGAAACGCAAAAGTGAAGAAAACCCCACGATTGAGGAATTAGTTGGGGACGCTGATGACACCTCGACTGTGGAAGACAACATTGACGTTAGGAGAGCTGAACTTATTAGACTGTCTGGTGATGGTGTGGTAAGCCAATCTGAAGCGTACATTAAAAAAGCGTCCGCAAAAGTTATTGATAAGATATGGCGTCAATACGAGTTGAAGAGAATGGAGATCGCAAACGCTTTTCTCACCGACTTGTTAATCAGCAAATTCGCTAACTTACTGGATGGGTTGAACGCTATTGAAAATCCTGACGAACTAAACGACGAACTACAAAAAGACCCGTTATTAAAGAAAGACGTTGAAAGCATTGTCGCGATTGTGACGCCGTACGTGCCTTTCTTAGGCTTGCTGTCGGGAGGAATCACAACGTCGAAGTATGTGTACGATCACCACTTTAAAAGTGAGACACCCACTGAAAATAGTGAGCAAACGGACTAATTTGCAAAACGACTGGCTATTTGTTAGTCAATGTTGTTAGCCAATCAAAAGAGCACCATTTCGCTATCCATTTGGATAAACATCACCACTAGAATCAAAATCTAGTGGCTTTTTTTCGCGCGTGAATCGAAACAATGGTAGAGCGCGTCAGTCATAGTTTGCCAAACACAAATGCGAAAATGACGACACAAAACTTTTTCTAAATTTGACGAAATGTGTCGTATTTCGTTAAAATAGCGATTTGGTGTTGTCTCGTGAGTCTCGCGTGTGTTTGGCATCAATTTAGTAGAAAACGTGGGAGGGGTGTTTAGATTGACTAACGATCGCTGTAGTAGTATAGCAAGTGGGGCTGTGGGCTTATTCGACCTCAACTGTGAATATAAATACCAAAACATCGCCAAATTTGTCGAGTCGTGACTTGGCCAAATTTGGTGATGTTTTGGTATTTATATTCACGGTTGAGGTCGATTGGGCTCGCAGCCCCACTTGCTATACTACTTATATATATATATATATATATATATATATATATATATATATATATATATATATATATATATATATATATATATATATATATATATATATATATTATATATATATATATATATATATATATATTATATATATTATATATATATATATATATATTATATATATATATAGCAAAGTGCCTTTTTCTTGGAAGACAAAGTCTACGTTTTATATAACAACAAAATATAAAAAATGTATACTATAGTGTTTTGCAGTTCACCAAGTTATTTATAAAAGTCTGGTGTGCGACGATTTTCTCGTGTTGGATATTTTCGAGAGTTCATCGTTTCCTTACTTGAGTCATCGCCATCACTGTCATAGGTGTCTTCGTCTCGAGTCACATTTTCCTCTACTTCCACTCGTTTGAATGCTGAGGCATTTCTGGTAATCGTTCCATCTCGTCCCGTTGCTGTAATCATGCATCCTTTTATTGCAGTGATCCTGTAACTATAGATACGCTGAATGGAGTTGAGAACTTGTTCTTCTTCTTTTGTTGAACCAACACATGGTCGCCGACTTTAAACTCATTTTCTTGGCACGATTGCGCTGATCTGCGTAGGATTTCATCTTCTCCTTTTGTTCTGCATCTCATTGTGTAGCTTTCTCGTGGGATTCGTTGTTTTGAGAAGAGATGGTATCTTCAGCAGTTGGCAATTTATTTCTTATCTTGCGATTGAAGAGAAGCTCGGCAGGGCTAGTACCGGTTGTGCAATGTGGAGTCGAGTGGTAATTTAAAAGAAACGAGTCCAACTCGTCTTGCCATCGTTGTCCCTCGATGTGAGCAGTTTTTACAGCTTTTTCCATCGTACGCATGAAGCGTTCTGCTTCTGCATTTGCCTGCGGCCAGTAAGGTGTAATTTTCCTATGACGGACGCCATTCTGTGTGAGGTAGTTGTCGAAATCTGCAGAGTTAATGGAGGGCCATTGTCACTGGTGAATTCTTCAGGATAACCATAACGGGAGAAAATTATTTTAAGATGATGTCGTTTTCATAACTTCGACTTCAGGAAAGCGGGAATAACCATCAATTACAACTAGGACGGTCTCGCCAGTGGGAAAAGGACCACAGAAATCAGCGTATACAACGTTCCAGGGCTTAGTTGGCATCGTGGTCATTTGAAGAGGATCTTTTGGTTGTGGAGCTTGTGTGGTTGCAGATTGACAAGCTAAACTTAACATCTTTTCACGAGGTTTTCTACTTCCGAATCCAGACCATGCCACCACACTTTGGTACGTAGTAATGCCTTTGTTTTGGCTATTCCTTGATGTCCTTCATGAGCAATAGTCAGCGTTCGTTATCGAAGAGATTTCGGTATGACGATACGTGTGTCGCGCAGAAGAATGCCATTATCGGTGACTGAGAACTGGTTCTTTAGCTTGTGGTAGACTTTAACGTAGTGGTAGTTTGGATCTTTCTGATTAAACCACTTTCCATATTGACAGCCTGCAGCTCAGGATCTTTATCTGTTGCTGTAGCGATTTCTTCCTGGCTCATAGACTTTGGGATGGCATGTCGCTCAATAGCCTCAATGAAGTTGATATACTTGTCAGCAGTGTTGGAAGACCATTTGTTGCTTTCATTGGGTTGGCGTGACAACAGATCTGTTGGGTTGGAGGCACCTCATGGTCGGTATTTCACTTGATACTGGTACTGCTGCATTCGGAGAAGCCATCGTTCAATGCGAGGAGGTGGTTTGGACTTGGGACTGTAGATCATCTCAACAGGTTTGTGATCTGTGTAGCGCAGGAACTCTTTGCCGATGAGATAAAGGTGGAAGCGCTCACAGCCCCAAACAACTGCGAGAGCTTCCTTTTCGGTTTGCGAATACCGGCGTTCCGTGCCTGTGAGAGTGCGACTTGCATAGGAGATGTTGCGAATCGTGCCATCATCCTGTGTTTGCGATAAGATAGCCCCGAGGCCAAAAGGACTTGCATCAACAGTTAAAGTGATTTCTTTGGTTGGGTCGTAGAAGGCCATGATACAATCATCCGTTATGGCAGTCTTGATTTTCTCGAAGGCGCGTTGGTGGATATTTGTCCACTGCCATTTGGTATTCTTCTTGGTCAAATCGCGTATAAAGGAGCAGAGATACTGGCAAAATTCTGGATGAAACGGGCACAGTAATTGGCCAGACCAAGGAAGCTTCTCAATTGTCCTGTATTCTCGGGCGTTGTGGTCTTTACTATATGTAATATGGCATCAACTTTCTTTGGATCAGCGGATAAACCATCTTTGGAAAGAATGTAACCATAGAACCACAAACTTGGTTGATATATTATACTCACATTTCTCACCGTTGAGTGTGAGCTCATTCTCATCTAAACGTTTGAAGAGCGCTTCCAAGTTGCTGTCGTGTTCCTTTTGCGTTGCACCGCACACGAGATGTCACCTGCGATGTTACGAACACCCTGAATATCTTGAAGGGTTTGTTGAATGACGTTCTGGAATACCTCTGACGCAGATGAGATGCCAAATGGGAGTCTCTTGTATCGGTGTACAGTCCTTCATGTGTCCAGTTCAATTTGGTGATAACCAGCACGAAGATCTAACTTTGAAAATACAGTGGCACCTGTCATGTCCTCCATAAGTTCTTCCACGGTGGGAATGGGGTGACGTTCACTGGTAACTGCAAGGTTTGGTTGTCTGTAGTCACCACAAACTCTGACTTCAGACGGGTTATGCGGTTTCGGTGCAGCTACAATAGGAGATACCCAGGACGTTGGGCCAGATGCAGATTCTATGATGTCAAGTTCCTTCAGTTCGTCAATACGGGCTGATACTTGCTTGCGCAAATGAAAAGGGACTCGTCGTGGTTTTTGTGCGACGGGCTTCACCTGGGGATCGATGTGCAGTTTTTGTTTGTAATTCTTTAATTTACCAATACCCTTGAAAAGGTGTTTGTATTGCGTCACTAAGGCGGATGTTCGTCTTGAATTTGGCGTCAAATTGTTCACCACTTCGCCTTGCTTTACTCTAATATCTAACAGGCCGAGCTCCGTACATTAGCTGTTTCATATCCTAGTATAGAGATCCAGAGTTTCCTTCGACAATGTAAAATGTTGCGGTGTACCTTAACGGCTAATTAAGGAAAATGTTAAACAGATATGGACCGCGTACACTCCCTTGTGTTGTCCCCTTGTTAACATTCTCCATAAAAATCATTGTAAACAACCCTTTGTTTTCTATTCTTTAAAACATTTAAATACCAGTTTATATAACATAAGGATTAAGTGATAAAGTTTTTAACTTTTCGGAGAGGAGTACATGTTTCACAGAATCAAACGCCTTGCTAAAATCCATAGAGAAAAGTTTCACGGCTTTAGAGTCAGTCTTATCCAAATAGCTGAGAACTTTATTCTGGATGGTAATCAGAGCGTTGTTACAACTTTCTCCCTGTCTGTACGCAAACTGAGTGGGAGTTAGGCTTTCCTCGACTTTCGTCTTAGCTTGGCTGATGTAAATAACCTTTTCAAACGCTCTCGCGATTACAGGCGTCACATTAATCCCTCGAAAGTCTCCATCTTCTTTTGGAATATCTACCTTTGGAAGAGGGTTAACATTGGCCCTTTTCCAAGACTTTGGCCATTATTGGAAAGTTCTACGAGGAGAGGGTGAAACCTACCAAACCAGCTCGTTAAAAAGACCTACGAGGAAACTCTCGTGTTTGGTCTTTAGAACAACCTCCTCAGGTTGGTGACCATGCGCGCCTCCGAAGGAGTGAGTGTAGAAGGAACCGATAATTGACAACGTTTTCCTGGTGTCCTTTGGTCTCCTGTCAAACACACACGTGAGATCGTCAAAGTCGCGCAGTAGTCGACTCTTGAGGTGTGAAATGTCGTCTGGATGGACACCTGTGAGTTTGTGGTGGATGAGACTCACATTGTCGTAGTACCTGGGGTACTTTAGCTCTTTGAGAAAGACGTGGATCTGCCTCTTGGTGATTCTCCCCTTGTGGATGTGTTGGTGGTGAAACTGCTCCCCCTCAAGTCATCAAGCACTCTCTGAGATATGGTGACATTCTCCTCCCCTTAGTTTTGATCGATGCAATCCTTAAAGTGGTCCCTTCTCTTGTAGGATGCTCACGCGATAAAAGTCGCTCATTAGGTAGCTCATTAGGTCGTAAGGGAGCTTTTGGAGCTCTTCTTTGATCTTTGCGTCTGTCTGTAGCATCGGACTCACTGGGTTTGTGACAGTGCTCGCCCATGAGGTCCCTCTGGTATAGTGGGTTGTTCTCTCTGTCGTAGAACTTAGAGAGAAACTTGTCGCGTTTGTTGTCGTGGATCAGCTTTACGTAGACTGTTGGACCCCGACCTGGGCCTCTTCGAAAGGTCTTTTTCCTGTTCTTTCATCGGTCACATTTTCCGTCTTCCAATAGAGTGTGTGCTTGTAATAGTCCTGTGCTTCAGAGATTTTTTCTCCGGGTTCTCCTGTTTTCCCTCCTCTGTAAAATCAACACTTAAGATTCCAGGGATAGGGGTAGCGCCCACCCCTACCTTCATGTAGCAGCTAAAGAAAGAGGAGCCTACGAGTCTCCTCACACACACAAGAGATCAGATACATCAAATGATAGACCTATAACATGTATAGATGTCTATCTATACATCTCTTTCATAATGGCACCCAATTAAATATTATTTTATATTAATTTAATTAGCCTATTTGACCTCGTTCGTGTTTTTGTAATTCCAAAGAATCTTTGCTTTGTAACGAGACCAGAAAGGCTAACTTTCATGCATATAAAATAATATTTAGAATGGCGGCCATTATGAAAGAGATCTATAGCATGCAAATTAATGGCGCATATTTCTGCTAGAGGAATAATCAAACATACAAATTGGAATAACAAATAACATACTATGTTATTCTATTTGCATGTTTGATTATTCCACTATAGGAAATTGTTTGCTACTCAAGCTTTAACGCAAACTCAAGGCGCTGTTACACTGTGCAATTTTTCATGCAACTTGTCTCGCAACACTGATCTAGAGGCATGCTAAGTAAAAAGTGTAAATGCAAGCATGGGCCCACGTTGCACTCTGCTGATCTTTTTCTTACTTAACATGCCTCTAGATCAGTGTTGCGAGACAAGTTGCATGAAAAATTGCACAGTGTAACAGCGCCTTCAGAAACATGTTTCTGAGCCCCAGACGGGGATCGAACTCGCAACCTTCACGATCTCCGATTAGACGCTCTAACCATTGAGCTACCAGAACTCAGATATGGCAGAACGAAGGCTACGTTGTGTATTAGTTCGTACGTGCCACATACGTACTAAAAATTTCAATATAGTAAATTTACTATATTGAAATAACCAAGCTTCGAGTCACATTAATATATACTGATAGAGGTCTATTACATATTTTATTATAGAGCAAGGCGGCATATATATATATGTGGCATATCTGATTGGTTTGGCAGCAGCGGTCAGGGTTAGGATTGGTGTTATGTTGGGGTTCGGTTAGTAACCCTACAATTACCAATTATTGGTAATTCAAGGGCATTGCACACACGCTGATTATTGGTAATTCTAGGTAGGAGGATATGCTTTGCTCGCGCAATAAGCCAGTTCGTAATATCGACTGCGCATCAAAATGACGCGTTCTGCGTCGGGATAAAACTTATTTCAATTCATAGCATCAGGCTGGGGAATTCAGTATAACGAATTTGTAAGTGTAAATAGAAATGCAAATGTCTATTGTGGTTTTAGCCTGATGTTATGAATTGAAATAAGTTTTATCCCGACGCAGAACACGTCATTTTGATGCGCAGTCGACATTACGAACTGGCTTATTGCTCGTGAAGTTTATCCAATCTCGTTCCCAGAGCCTTCGCCGCGCCATGCAATCTCGTACCCAGTCTCAATCTCGCATCGCCGATGCTAGGGTCACGCAAACGAACTTTCGCAACGAAGCGTTAGTAATATGTTCTAAAACTTTACTTGTTTAATACGTTTACGTATGTTGAGCTGGGCTCTTATCTTTATACTTCGATTGCGACTGGGCTTATTTGCGTGAAGGCGCGCGGGGAGAAAACACAAACATGCGCGTGTCACGCGGCAGGTAGCAAAATAAGTGCCTACGGTTGATTTGTACCGTCATCGGACTCACTTAATGACCACGTCACCACGGCTATACAAAGTGGTTAGCTTAGAACGACAAAAAACTATCCGAAAAAAAACACTTGTGGGCCGTGGCCACTTCATGAGGTGAGTTTTTGAACGGTAATCCCCTTTTATCCCCTTTTATCCTGTTTTGCTCCCCGGACCCGTCTTCCTTTGCGTCGCCATTAGTGTAATGTTTTGAGAGAGAAAGAAATGACACCAATTATTGAATCTCTTGTTGAAAATTCTGTAACTACTACGATAAAAGATCCACGGTGGTTGCAAGTAGAAGTATGTCGTGAATTTCAAAGAGGAAAGTGTACGAGAAGTGATACAGAATGTCGATTTGCTCATCCTGATGAAACTATTCAGATTGAAAATGGTGGCAAAGTCACGGCTTGTTTTGATTCAATGAAGGTAAAGAACTGAAAAATATTATTACTTCTTTAAAATAATTGTACAATTTTGGTTTATTGGAATAAATATAAGTTATTTATTGGTTAATTAATTCCCCACATGTCTGTAAATACTAAATGTATAAATACAGCACTTGGTTGTTGGCAGTCTGTAATCGTAACAATAATCCTAACCCTAACCATTAAAAGTTGAGTCAAAAAATAATGAAAGGGAAAAATAATGAAAAAAAATTAAAAGAAAAGTTACAAAAAGTGTCTGTTGTGGAATCAAACCCATTTACCTGGCCACTTTGGCATTGCAACCATGGAAACTAGCCATAACAGTAGCCAGACTGGAAAGTTCGTATTTCGTCCGCCGAAGATTTACGCCAACTAATATCGCCCAAAATTCTGTACGCCAGTCAGGGGCGTTGTACAATTTTCCCCAATTTTTTGCACCAGTCAGGGTGGTCTGTGAGTGAAAACCCTAAACCAAATATAGATGCACTGCATGCTACGAGATTGGCAGCTATAAGGCTATTTAGTTGATGAAATTATATTTTATTTGCTATGGTTTGTTCAGTGCTGGCAAATAAACAGATTGCCACCTTTTCTCGACGTCCTTTGGGCTTTGACTCCTTTGAAACGCAAGTCTCCACTCTTCAATCTCTGATAGTCTGATTCTTATTGAATATTGTCGGAATCAGAGTCAGACCAAACGTGTTTGAGCCAATGGTCTACCTTACCTTTAAAGACCACTAGCAAACATGTGCTAGTAGATTTCATTCTCGCTAGTACAATTTTCAAAGTCACTAGCAAAATTTACTATCTGCTAGATGTATCCATAGAAACCATATTGAGGCTTCAAAACTTTAACATCAATTTTATTTGAGCGTAATATCTCAAACCTTACCACTCAGGTTACACCAAAAATTTCAGAAATAATTCAAATAAAATGCCTAAACATGACATAAATTCCGTGCTAAGCATGTTTATTATGACTATACAAGTTGCATAGTTTACGCAAGATCTTCAATAAAGTTATTTCGAAATCTAGAGAGTCTGACAATATGCAATTTCCTGCGTTCTGAGGGAAGATTTTACAGAATTCTCATGGTTAGAAAACGACCTTTTTTGTACCAAAATTTACAATTTGTTTAGAAATTAATAGGGTTTTACAGTAATTTACACTTATTTGCCATGTTTTTCCACAAAAGCGTCAATTTTCAAATTAAAACATATTAAACATTTTGTCCATTATTTTCAAGTTCACACTTTTCCATTTACAAGGACACATTTTCCTTTTACAAGGACACAAAGTGTGTAAAAAAACACGCTATTTTAATCCCTGGTTCTCATTCTCACAGGCAGTTGACTTGAGCCGAGTCAGTTGACATTTAACACTTGACAGTTGAGCGAGTTGACCGGTGCAGGCACTTTATTTTTTCGAGCTTTATTTATTTATTTATTATAGAGAAAAAAATAGGGGGGAAAAATTGGGGAAAACTCGAAAAAATAAAGGCAAGTGGCGGCGGTCCCGCATGCGCAGTCAACGTTGATAATGAGCCTTGGCAAGGATGATTATAGTTAAGTTAGGATATTTATTTAGTCCCTCTGATCCCTTCATTGCCATCACTGCTCGGTATTTTTATCAAAATAGTATCATGAAACTATAAAGTACGTTCGGTTAGTACGCCACACTGTTCGCTAAAGCCAATTACGCCACGCCAAGTCATATTTTACGCCAACATTGGCATAATCTACGGAAATTCTATGCCGAATATCTTCGGCGTAACATACAAACTTTCCAGTCTGGTACAGTAGGAGAGTAGGCTCAACTGAAAACAAAATAAAAATGTATCTAAAGTGACCTACATATCTAAATACAATTATGGACGCTGGTCATTTAGTTATTTCAAAACCATCACTGGCTGCCACCATCATAAATATAGTCACTAATACTACAATAGTAAAAATGTGATCCTCCATGGGAAAACATACCTTATCGTTTTCGTGAACGCCTTAAAAATGTTCGAACAGCGTTCAAATGGTGTTCAGTAAGTGTTCAAACACTGCTAAAGACCACGGTTTACACCAAGCCTGGAAATAATTATTTTCGCTGTACCTGTCAGAATGACCAGCACAAATGAATTTGTAATGGACACACAAAAAATTGTACCAGCTGTCACGGTACAACTTAGTGTAATGTCTAAAAACTAAGGGTAACATATCTAAACTTAACGTAATGTCTCCAGACTTAGCGCAACGTCTCCCAGCTTAGCGCAACGTCTCACAACTTAGCGCAATGTCTCACAACTTAGCGCAATGTCTTCAAACTTAGTGCTACTGTACGTCTCACAACTTAGCGCAATGTCTCCACGCTTAGCGTAACGTCTCACAACTTAGCATAATACTCACAACTTAGCGCAATGTCTCCAAACTTAGTGTAATGTCTCATAACATAGCGCAATATCTCCAAAGTTAGCGTAATGTCTCCAAAGTTAGCACATTATGTCTCCAACGTTAGCATGTCTCCAAATTTAGCGTAATGTATCCAAATTTAGCGTAATGTCTTGCCGGTATAGCTTAGTGCAATGTCTCCAAATTTAGCGTAACGTCTCAAAAATTAGCATGTCTCTCATCTGAGATTGTACAACACAAAATCTATAATGCAGTCCATTCAACACAAAAATCTTTTACTTTTACAAAAAGTTGAGTATAATCTTCGGACAAGACGAGCATCGGACAAAATGACAGACACAATTAATCTTGTAACTGTCAAATCTCTAGAAATGGAATATTGTGGCGGGCAATGTCCGTGACCGGCCACTAATATCCAGGCTTGCCTGTCACTGAGATCACACCCGCATACGTCTGAAGAATGCGAGGCGTGAGTTTGATCGCACATCTAGAAAATTATAAATTCCGTATTTTTTCGTGAGTTTTGATGTATATTTTAATTAAAGAAAGCTGGCGAATCTGAAAAAATGAACAAATCTAACTTGTGTGTACCACTAACAATAATAACTGTAGGAGTAATTATTAAAGGAAACTGGGAAATCATTTCCGCTATTGTTATTTGTATAATATGTATCGATAAACCATTCCAAATAAAATAATTAACCAATGCTGTAATACAGCTTTAACTGTTTTTGAAGTACGAAAATATCACATGCCTAGGTCATCGGAGGTGCGAAGCTCCGCACACCTGCGTTTTTTCTCAGTGGTAGGCCTGTATAGACGATTTGTAGTTAAAATGTACCTGCAATTAGCGACCACCTGCCAAACGCGACCAATCACCACTTTTTAGCATCCCAAACATGAAATTTAACCTGTCATGAGCAACTTTTTATGAGAATAAGCGTTTGTCTTTTGCAGTAAACATGCAATAATTTTGACATCGTGCGAATACAGGAAACAGGTCTCATCAGCGACTGAGCGACCACTTTTTAGCATCCCAAACGCGAAATTTAACCTGTTATTTGCGACACCCCCCCAAAAAGTTTTTACGAGTTTCAGTCCGCAGAAGTTATATTTTAGCGGCAGAAGTTATATTTTAGACGTGTTCGATTTAACACAGACAAGTAGATTCATTAACTTTTAGCACTTATCAGTTTAAATTAATTTCAAACTACCAAATTTAAGACTCACAAATCTAATGTTGGTGTTAAATGTGTTGTTTATATGTACAGTAAATGTAATCAACGAGAGAACACCAAAGACATACATTTATTAAAATGTCATCATGTTTTCATTCTGTTCTGAGTGCATTATTAATGTAAGAATAATTAACCATTTCACCAGCTGACCAGTATCATTTTAGTGAGCACCTAAACGAAACGTCAATAATTGACAAGCTTTGACTATGCTTCGATCGATAGAATGTAGTCAGTACAAGCTTCTGCATCAGTAGGTTGAAGTGAGCTTACACCCCCCCCTGTAATATTTTCTAAGTACGGCCCTGTTCTTATACATCTTTTTTTTATTTCAAGGCCCCTCGCATGGGTCCTTGAGTCCTGTTCGCGCTCTTTCCATTTGGATATTTTTTGTAATTGTACACTAATATCAAATAAAATCATTAAAAAAAAAACAACGAAATGTCAGTTATTAAAATATATTTTGTTTTATTATTGGTTTCATATTGTGATTATTCAACAATGTCTCTTCTGAGAAGAATTTGCTGCCTGCCTAGTGTCTCAATGCATCTATTTTTTGTTTACATTCTTTTTTATATTTCTTCCAGGAGAGATGCGAAAGAGAGTCATGCAAATACTTCCATCCTCCTCATCATATAAAACTTCAACTTGAAGCCAATGGCCGTCTTCTAAAACTACACAAACAACAACTACAAGCTTTTGCTTCAAAACAAATGATCCAAACACCAGCAACTGTTGTAAGTTTTTGCAAATTTAGACATAGAATCCCGAAAATAGCGGCCCGCAAAATTAATGGCCACTCGAAAGTAACGGCCGCCCGAAAGTAGCAGCCGCCCGAAAGTAATAGCTCGCTTCTGCATGATACCAGGGCTCGATATAATTTTTCCAAGTTCATCGGACAAAATGTCCGACAATTTCGTTATTTCGTCGGACATTTTATTTTGAAAAGTTCATCGGACAAAATGTCCGATAATTTCGTTATTTCGTCGGACATTTTCGACAATTTTACGGAACATGTTCTGGCAGTTGCGACGATTGAATGTTGTTGGCGAAATTGCTGGTTAGGATCTTACCAATACGTGAATCAGAATGACGAACGAAATGAATCCTTCAACTTCAATTGAAGGAGTTTTACTAATTCTTAAAGGGTCCAGCTAATGCTTTGCGGGGCTTTTCGTTGCTGTCTGTCTCAGTCCCCGCACGCGGTCAAGGTAGTCTTTAGTCTTCCCGCGCGGCCATAAACGACATCGTACATGTTTTTGAAAACAAGAGCAGTCTAAGTCATGGAAGAAGCTTTGAAATCGATATTTAAAATTAAAAGAAATTGAATTAATTGTAATTGAAATTTTAATCAAGTACCAAAAAGCCATGAACAAACAACAAAACAAATCCTGTTTTTAATTGACAAAAAAACCCATCGGACAAAATGTCCGACAAGTCGTAACATTGATCGGACATTTGCATTTTCTCGTCGGACAATGTCCGATGTCCGACGCTTAAATCGAGCCCTGTGACACCATGGATAGTAAATAGACTGGATAGGAAACTGGTTGACGTCAGCGTGAAAACCTAGTTGAAATTCGTGATGTCACGAAGATGTCACGAGTACACAGATTTTGCTGAGTTTCTCTTCGACTTCTCCATATTTTCGTATTCAAGTAGCTATATTGAGATTCCAAAATGTTTCATCGTCTTACAAACCTGCCTAAGCCACGACCAAATGATCGAGGTAAATGTTGTTCGTCTTTGTTTCAGCTGTTTTCATTTTGTGGTGAAGAAACTGGCGTCGCAAAACTACCGTTGTTTTAGTTGAAATTTGGGACGCGTTATTCACCGTCTAAAGTTGGATCTTTTCGCCTAAAATGAGTAATGGTAGTCGGATATTCCATCGTAAAGTGGCATTGTGATATTTTTTGGTAGTTTGACTATCATTTTTAGCTGTATTATTGCTAAACGTTGCGATTTATGGTGATTTTGTGACATCACGATTTGCAACTAGGTTTTCACGCGACCAACTGGTGCCTAAACCAATCAGCATGCTGGAAACGTCGCACGTGATCTTAGTTTCCTATCCAGTCTATTTACTATCCATGGTGACACATGCAGTGAACTTCTGTTCTACTACGGGCTACTGCACAGAAATCAAATGATGTTATTTACAGTTACGTCTTAAGACATGGAAACCCAAGATCAAATTTCGCCATTTTAGCAGCGATGTTATTTTTCCCCAAAATGTGATGTGAGTCATTTGACGCTATCTCAGGCACTAGCCTCCTTGTATTTGAAAGCTTGAGGTGGCCGCGCCTGGCTAACTACGATGCTCTCATGTTATGACCGGCCCAAAAATATTCTTTGCCCCCGGCCCTGGGAGGGTTAATCCGCCACTGATGGATGTTGAAAAAAGAGAAAATGAACTCTTCATTACATTGAATAATAAATAACAAAGCCCAGCCAAAAACACGAAATATAGGCATATTTAAAAGTTTTATTTAGAGAAAATCTTACGTTTTGTTGCTACGCATAACATCATCAGAGAATGAATGAATAAATTATTTACAAAGGTGCTCTAAATTTAAATAGCGCTCTAAATTTATATTCTACTACATACAGTGTACTGTATTCTAAAATCTCATACTTGTATCTGCAGTTTATTATAAAACTGTTATAACCAATATATATTTTTATTTTCAGTTACCTTTGCCAGTAAATACCCTTGGTGCATTTCCTGTCACATTTGTGTCAAGTCCTGTCCTTACTACATCACCACAGTCTATGCCTGTTGCAACAACAAACTCAAATTGGAGAACAGAAAAAATTATGCCCTTTCTTGAGGTACAGTGTGTAGACAATAATAAACAGTTTATATTAGTTACTGTACTTTTGTTACTTTATTTATTGATAATATTGAAATTACATGGACCAGGCCCTGTTAAACGGGCTAGCCCGGTAACCGGAATGAGTTTTAAATTGCTATTACATGGAGTGGGCTGGCCCGGTAAGCCGGGGTAAGTTTTGAGTTGACGTCGATGATTACAGCCCAAAATTCACAATTGTCAAATAATAAATTGACAAATATAGCTTCATTTGCACAGAGTTACAGAACTTACCTTTTCTGGAATTATTTGTAAATGTTGTCAATAAAAGCAATTGTTCACTGTCGTAGCTTACTTGCGAATGCCTCTTAACAGAAAATACTAGCCGTAACAAAACAACCACAAAACACAAAAACAATGTTTTGATGTTCTAATAAGTTCCTTTTTAGTCTTACACACTGTATTTGATCACATTGTCAAATAAACAAACAAGTATTGGCATACATCAAACAGTTTTCAACCTGCTTTACGAGATGAAAAGATTACATGTCATATGTAAAAATCATCCCGGTTAACCAAGCTAGCCCAGTTGCGACAACCGGGATCCCTGCAAACCGGGCTAGCCCGCTTGCTATGTAATTGAAATGTTGAAAAAATATGCGATTTATATAAGATGTGGGCTAGCATGGTTAACTGCAGCCCGGCTAACTGGGCCAGCCAGATTTCAGTGATTTGGTTGAGTAGTTGAGAAGTTACAGCTTGGTTATCATACAGGTAGTGTATTAAACATAACTTTAAAAGTTACTGTCCATGACCCAATGTTTCAACACTCCATTCTATTGTCTTCATCAGAGTTGATTGTTGTAATGTTAGCTAGGATCTGTATTTATACCCTCATACAGTAGAACCGGTGATAACGTTATCTATTAACAACTTTTTTAAGCCACAATACTAATACTGTAGTGTCAAACTATGTCTGATTTATCACAGTGGCTCTTACACCATATCATTATACATCTTGCATCACAACTTAGCGTACATGCATCTTACAACTTACAGTAGGTTATTGTAAGATGTCTTGCAACTAAACGTAAAGGAAACATATGTTAATCATATAACAATCCAAGACTATTTACTTCGATGTTTACAATACAAGAACTAAATTGTGTGATCTTCTGGTTTTTATAAGATTATATAAAAACAGTAAATGCCACAACAAGGAATAAAAAATGACATTACATATACAGTGTACATGTACTGTATGTAATGTTTATCAAATAAAATATATATTAGACAATATTCCCTACAATACATATTATACAGTAAATATAATTGAAAATCAGCCAGTAATGTTATTTGATGCATGGTTATACTGTTGTTACTGTAAATTAACGATCTACACGGTTCTCAACTTGTTACATGACCCAACATGATAATACGCCCACTACCTACGATGGCAGAGCGCAGACTGTAGGGATGGAGTCAGTAGCTAATATGCCGGCTGCGACAAGCAATGATGCGACAATAACAAGGGACCTGCTGATCCCCCCGACCAACGGTACCTCCTTCATCCCCATATCTACAAGTCACCCGTCTAGACGGGGAAAAATTAAAATTAAACTACAAGAATACATAGGTACTTACGGTTTCGGTGATGGAGACGAAGCTAGATTATGGACAGTAGATACTCACCACAGTAGAAGAACCTTCCGCCACTGGGAAGGACTGGGTGTGACAAACAAACAAACAAACCAGGAACGAACAGGTACAAACAGCCCTGCTGGCCTAGACAACTCATAAGAGCAGTGCTGATGCTAGCTAAGCTAGCTTCATTAATGATGTTAGCTAAGCTAGTTTCGTCGGGTGTCCCATATAGCTGTTGTAGTGGTTTAGAAATGTTATTTCGTGTGACAAAGGCAGGAGCCAAACCGCTAAGTTTTTTCACCTCTCGCCACCAAACTGCTGGTTTACTCTCCTTCAAATGAGCTACTTTAGCCTGATAGTATTTGGCACGACACACTTTTCGTTCACGATTTACTCGGTTTCGTAGCTGTTTAAAATATCGCAGGTTGTCACGCGATAGGGCTCTCTGCCGTTCTTTAATCAGTTGCTTTAGGGTAGATGTAATCCACGGCGGTTCAGTCGTACATACTTTCTTTGAGCGAATTGGTAGAACAAGGTCCAGTCCTGTCGTAATAATCGTTTCGAAACGAGAAAGTTTTTCCTCACATGACTCCACGGCGTCCACTATAACTGGTACATCAACAGCTTGAAGGTATGTACGCATAGCTAGCCGACTACTTGGACGTAAATCTCTCGACTTGATGATGAAATTGGTTTTCGGAAGTTGGTCCCTAGATTTTGGCTTGATTTCTACTGACATATGATCTGATAGCCCAAAGGGGGGATGCTTACTGGGTGCCTCATAAAAATCCTTCAGGTTGGTAAGCATTAAATCAAGTGTATTTCGTCCTCTAGTCGGGAAATTTACTAGCTGTTTCAACCCAAAACTCCTTTGTAGACGCGTAGTATTTAACCCGTTAAAATCTCCAACGATCATAAAGCCACAGTTGGAAAAACGAGATTCTATCGATGATAAACATTTCGTTAAATAGTCTAACATTGCAGAATTGTCAGCGTTTGGCGGATGGTAAACAACACCAGCAACAATACAACTGAAGCCCCTTGGGAGACGCATTGGTCGAAGTTTAACCCACTGTACTTCAAAAGAACTATCGTCCAGATCATCAAAAACAGTAAATTTAATCGTATCTCTAATAAACATACAAACTCCGCCATGAATTCTTTCACGTCTGTCCCTCCGAACAAGATTAAACCCTTCTAGAGCGACAATATTGTCGCTAATATGGCTCTGAAGCCAAGTTTCGGTTATGCAAATACAACTCAGACCAGAATACAAAACAACATGGCGTAATTCGTCAATCTTTGGGGCCAAAGACATAACGTTTGATAGGAGAAAGGATGGGACATAAGCAGTCGTAGATCCTTTTTTCTGAGTTATAGTAGTTGTCGGAGTGATGTGTATACAATTCGCTGTGCTATGTGATCGTAGGTGACTTGAGACAGGGAAGGCACGCTTCGTTTCCCTCGACTGAATCAGCTTAATTTCATAACGACGAAATGTTTCTCTCTCTTTAACAAGTCGTCCTGCTCTCTTTCCTCGATAGAGCGGCCACAGCTTCTTCATAGCACCATTATAAAGCCAAGTAGAACGTTGGAATACCATAATGATGCAAGTTAACGTATAAAAAGATGTAAAAACACTGGAGTCCTAAAAATAATAGTTAATAGTTTGTTTATCTCCCGTGCATTTGATTGGCTACTTGCTGCTTGTGACACCCTTTTGGCATATATAAGCCCTATTTATTTTATTTCATCTCGTCTTACTCTGATGAAGGGCTCCGCTCGAAACGTCTGGCAGTTTACCACCGTTTCACTTTGCTATACAGTAAGGCTGCAAGAAAAATTCCAATGGCTCACGTACAGTATTGAGAATTGCAAAACTTGCCGAGGTGTAAAACTTTAAGCCTCATAATCAACATACAAATTATCCTTATATTGGTCTCCAAACATTTACTATACCGCATTTTCCGGGCGATTACACGAGTGTTATAATAGATTTTCTTTTTTTAAAGTTGCTGCGCGTTATGGTCTGGAAAGTCGGCAAACTTCAAAGCGACTATAATGAGCTACATTTTGATGTTGAGCCGTACCTTACATCGTGCAGATCCTTTGTTTTAGGTTTATTAATATTTAAACAACACGGTTCAGTGATTAAACCCAAACGATTCTATTGGATGATTGCTTCATTATACTAAAATTAAATAGGTTCAGTGACCATGCACCGTGCACAAAATTGCATAAAGACGAACAAAAAGATAGAACAAAGACTTTAGCTGAGTTTCCAGACCATTTCTCGATTGACTATGGTTGCGCGTAATGCGTTATCAAAAAAATTTTTACAGTTTCAAAAATAAGTTAAATAGGTTTCACAAGAAACTGAATGGGTTTTGCCAAAGGAAGATAGTGTTCATTGGTGTCAAATTACGTAAAATTCGCCCACGACTTAGAAATAGTACTTTGAAAAATAGTACTTATGTACCATTCAATTCCAACTGCGATCATCCCCCCCCCGGGCGAACCCCCGGGATTTGACCAGAGTTTAATCCCGCACAGGCGGGAATTTGACGCGAACCTGAGCCCGCCCCGTCGGCATTTGACTCGGTCCGCGGTCGCACAAAATTGGTCAGCGGTTGCACGCAAAAAAATCGTAATCATCTTTACAGCATCTACTTATCTTTTAAGGGGGGAGTTCACCTAAACTTTGACTCGAATGGTAATTTTCTTTTTTTTGAAGAATTAAAATCTTTGAAGCCTACTTAATTATCTCTATTGCATTTTATTTGTGAAGCGTTCGAAAAAATCCAGTTTTCTCCTTGATTTCCTCAGTGTTTAGATAAACCGCGTGGGAAAAGTACTGGGAACGAGGTTGTTTTTGGTCACTAGAGCGTAATGGCTTCTCGTGGCAGGACGTATTTGTACGTTTCTGTTGTGTGAAAGCCTGAAAGGACTTAACTATCGGTAACCAGCTGGGTAAAGACATCATAAAGTCTCGTGATCCCGATCCTTTTCACACGAAGAACTGTGTGATATAAGTACTGCGCGATTCGTGTCGTCTTTTCCTTTTCGTTGGAGACACTCTGTCGTGGCAATATTGGGAGGCTGGTTTTAAGTCCGTCTCGGGGCAAGTAAAAATGTGTAAATTTGACTTCATATATGTGAAATAGATGCATTGAAGTATGGCTCTAGTATTTCGAAATGTTTGAATGGTGACTTGCCTCGAGACGTGATATAGGTTTGCTGTTTTGTAGGACGGTTGGTTGGGTGCTGTCCAATTTTCCAAATATATCCCATAATGCACTAGGGTCGTAATGGCAATTGAAAAGCAGGTCGTGTCCCTCCTGGAAATCTCACTCACAGGCTATCTCATTCTCTGATGATGAGCATGGTCTAAATAGCATAAATGGTCCAAAATATCATTGGATCTGTTAATTATAAACAGTAAGTCTCCTTCTTCATATGTGACTCCCGAAGGGCATCTTCGCGACGAGTTCGCATCAGCTCGATCGCTTGCCGGCGTTTTTAAGCCATGCCAAATACTATATATAGCGATACTATTCCAAAGCATCGCATTTAATCATGCACTCACTACTGATTTACCATTCCACGCCATTTCTGAAAGCCCTGTTCGTCTCTTGTATATTGATAAAATATTGACAAAATTAAAATAATTCGTATTATGCGTGCGAAAATGAGCCTTCTCCATCTAACATTAATGTAAGCGGAATGCCATTGACCATTTAGAACCTTTTTAGAACTTTCTATATATATTTTAACTTTATCTCCATTTTTCTCAGAATGTGCTTTCTGCGTGTTTGAGAAAGAATATCTTGAGAAGAATTTAACCAATTGATTTGAAATTTTCAGTATTAATCCCTTTCAAAGAGTTGTTGGGAAAGAGCATAGAACTTTTTGGCGTTATTTTTGTATCAAAAGATACTGAGATAAATGTGACCAAAATTAAGGGTAAACATTTACCCAAATTTTAAATAGGCACAGAGAATAAAGTATTTAATATTTCAAAAAGTTCTATGCTCATTACCATAAACAACCTTTGTGCCTTAGATCAGTGTGAAAATATTTCAATTCCATGTATTCTACAGCAAGATATCTTTTCTCAAGTACACTCTGATTGTGCAGAGTATCAGGTTGTAACCTGATTGTAATGTTTGATCAGTATCACGTTACAAATTAACTTTATGGAAAACTAATACATGTAGCTACATTCTATGACTTATAAGCTTTCCACCGATATGTAGTTTTATATGGTTTGCATAAAAGCCCTGGATGGTACAATTCATTGTAAAAAAGTCAGCATTTTTAGGTGAACTCCCCCCTTAATAAGTATTCATGCGGAAAATTATATGTAAATGTTACGTTTTATATAATACATTTAAATATGCCTTGCAACAGAATGCCATGAACAGAGCAAAGGGAGTAGAGAAAGCAAAAGCTACAAGACCGCGAAAAAGCAACAAAAAAACAACATGACATAAATTTAATGGTTCCTCTATTAGAAACTTTCACCTTTGTCCATGATATGATTAATTTAGTTGTGTTTTACGGTACCACTTTGACGTGGACGCATTTATATTCTTTCAGTACACATTAAATATAAACAGTCATGGGTATCTGGCCAGCCCGGACGGAGGGGCATTTGACCATGTTTTTTGCCCGCACCCTGGGGAATTTGACGATGGTTTTCGCCCGCACAGTGGGGAATTTTACCAAAATTTTTTCGAAAAGTCAAATTCCCGGGGGGGGGGGGGATGATCGCAGTTGGAATTGACTGGTACATTATATCTGAGTTAGTCGGAAATATCTCGAAGCGTATCGTCTGCCCAAACGTCAGCCAGGTTCACGCGGATGGCTACAGTACGACGCCTGAATCGAAGGCTGAATATGGGGTATAGTTCGCAGTTCGCACTGATGTTTTGCAACATTGCTCTCGAAATAGCTCAATAAAATAAGAAAGACAACCTCATTACCAGAAATTAACGACACAATGGCCGTCACTTGAAGATTAATTTACATATATGGTCCTTACAAAATGGCGTCCTGTTTTACAATGAGTTACATATAGGGATGCACCGGAACTTGGTTCCGGCCGGTTAGTTCCGGCCGGAACTACGATTTTTCCAAGTTCCGGTTCCGGCCGGAACTCGTGAAAAATGTTCGGCCAGAACCGGAACTTATTTGTCAAAATATGGTCAGCGGTTGATCTGTAGTGCTCAGGCTTTCTAAGGGCGTCAACGCGATTAAAAACAGATCAACTATTAGGAAACAAAGGACTTTCTTGACAATATTCAGTATTCACATTTGATCAGACAAAAATGTTCATGATACCAGTATGAAAAACAAAAAGTTAAAACATTATAAAACTAGTTTTCTATGTAATGGAAATATGAAGGACAATTTTGATAATTTTCTATCTGGTATTGTTTAATGAGGGGTTATTTTCACTTTTTGACCACTTCATTCCACAAGGACAATGTCAGACTAAGCTACTGGTTCAAACGGAAAGATACTACGCGGTTCCGGCCGGTCAGTTCCGGTTCGGGCCGGAACTTTTAAATTTGGTTCAGGTGCATCCCTAGTTACATAGAGTGAACATATTAAAATGAAGATTCTGCTTATTGAGTTGCTTGTCTACCGTTTGCCGACCTCTTAATATATGCAACAGCGATTATCAAATTATTCAGTTACCGGTTTGATCTGCCAATTGACAAAATCTAGTGATAACTTTCTTCAATACTTGTGCCTCTATTAATGACGGAAATTTTAAAATGCCCATTGTCCTGTTGTCATTACAAGTTTGGCGATTATTATTAAAATGTCGGTATAACCTTCTAAACTTTAACCATATTACGCAATATTCAAACATATAAGATATAGGTTCTTCCATCGACTTTAGAACATTTGACCAAACGCTTTTGAAAATATCAAACAAAATCCGACAACACCCAATGACGCGTAGCCTATTTTATTTGTTGGCTGTTTTCAACACAATTTGACGGATCGTAGATTTGACTGATCTAATCACACAGGTAAATGAATAATTTGAAAATCGTTGTTTTCATATATTAAGAGGTCGGGAAACGGTAGACGAGCTACTCAATAAGCAGAATCTTCATTTTAATATTTTCGCTCTATGTAACTCATTGTAAAATGGAACGCCATTTTGTAAATCATATGTAAATTAGTCTTCAAGAGGCGGCCATTTTATCGTTAATTTCTGGTAATGTTGGTTGTTGGCCTTGTTCCGCAGCGACACAGAAGACGAAGATTTTGAAGGATTTTGACGACTTCTAAAAGATTTTCTCCAAAAAAAACACTCTTTTTAGAGCCACCAAATTTACGAAGGAATCAAACCATAATACTTCGAAAAATATAATAAAACGGAATTCAATAAAAAAAAAATAGATTACAACTATTTTTATTAAGTCACACTGACTGGTTTAACATTTTTTACACTTTCAAAATATAAAACTGCTATGCGCGTTATCTTCCGGTGCATCAAAAATTTATTTTGATGCCAAAATTGGCAACTGCGCGTAACATAGGCATAGGTACCGGGGGGTACAAAAATCAGGACAAGCGTTGCTACTGTAAATTTAATGTTTTTTCCAATTGTATTAGTACGACTATAGAGGCTAAGAGAGAGGCTTCATCTACACGAGATTTTACAAACGGGTGTAGCCTGAAATGCCTGAAGTATTATCCAACCCCTAAACCCTTGCCACGCGAGTGTTATATTGGTTCCCAGACCCTTCTGTCAGTACTTGGCGCAAAAATGGCGTCACATGGTAAGAGCCAACAGGTAAGCTTGGATTCATTTGAACTATGCTCGCTGTAGAATTAGATGAAAAAGTTTGCTCAAATTGCTGTAAATTGTCTTTCCGAGCTTCTAGATTTCAAAATTTTCCTTACGATACCTTATCATTTCTTTTTTGGTGTTGCTGGCAGCCAAAGTTTATAATAAATAAATTGTAAGGAAAATAATAATTACAATTAAACCTGTATTGTATTAGCTTGAAAAGATTTGTCGATATCATGAAAAAACAACTTTATTTTGCATCTTCTCTTACAGGTATGTCAAGATTATATCAAAGGAATTTGTTCATCATCTGAGTGTGAATGCTTGTCAGCTCACCCAGGTATAGATGTGTTGCATGACAACAGTCAGAAAAGAATCACTGTATGTATGGATTTTGTCAAAGGTCGTTGTACAAGAGAGTCTTGTCGTTATTTCCATCCTCCTCTTCATTTACAAAATAAACTAAAGACAGTGAAGATTAGCCAAAGTCAACTAAGTCCTGTAAGTACTGTACATAAGACGTTATAATGTCATTTACAAAATAAACTAAAGACAGTGAAGATTAGCCAAAGTCAACTAAGTCCTGTAAGTACATAATAATAATAATAATAATAATAGACGTATTAGGAGCATTATACAATAGTCTCAATGCTCTTACAACAATATATTCTTAAATATACTGATAAAACTTATTACAGTTTCATCATAAGATACTGTAAAGCCTACATATATTACCACTATAAACAAAAAAAACTATTAATTTAAAAAAAGAAAAGTCTTAACTGCTGACTTAAAATTACCCAACATATCAAAGCTTCTAAGTTCCTGTGGTAATGAATTCCACAGTTTTGGTGCCGAAACCGAGAACGCTCTGTCTCCATCAGTCACCGTTTTGGATTTTGGCTCAATTTGCAGATTACGGATTATAGCATGCTAAGACGTTATAATGTCATTTACAAAGTAAACTAAAGACAGTGAAGATTAGCCAAAGTCCACTAAGTATTGTAAGTACATAAGAAGTTATAATGTCATTTACAAGTAAACTAAAGACAGTGAAGTCCTGTAAGTACATAAGACGTTATAATGTAATTTACAAAGTAAACTAAAGACAGTGAAGATTAGCCAAAGTCCACTAAGTATTGTAAGTACATAAGAAGTTATAATGTCATTTACAAAGTAAACTAAAGACAGTGAAGATTAGCTGATTAGCCAAAGTCCACTAAGTATTGTAAGTAAACTAAAGACAGTGAAGATTAGCCAAAGTCCACTAAGTATTGTAAGTACATAAGAAGTTATAATGTCATTTACAAAGTAAACTAAAGACAGTGAAGATTAGCTGATTAGCCAAAGTCCACTAAGTATTGTAAGTAAACTAAAGACAGTGAAGATTAGCCAAAGTCCACTAAGTATTGTAAGTACATAAGAAGTTATAATGTCATTTACAAAGTAAACTAAAGACAGTGAAGATTAGCCAAAGTCCACTAAGTATTGTAAGTACATAAGAAGTTATAATGTCATTTACAAAGTAAACTAAAGACAGTGAAGATTAGCCAAAGTCAACTAAGTCTTGTAAGTACATAAGACGTTATATTACAGGTATATGGGACAAGCTACTTCCGGTGAAATTGCATGCCCTGATTGGCTGAGACACGTCATGTGCCGGTCCACTAATTTCCCGGTAATGGACCGGTCCGGATTACGTATTTTGTCAGCCATTTTGTTTAAAAAGGAACAAACAGAACAAAAATTGAACAGCAAAAATTGAACTAATTTAGTAAATTAAGCACTAAATCATGTACGAGTTCGACGATGAACAATCTAAAAGAGAGTATCATGAAGGCAATACACCTCGGTCTTTTATGTACGAACCTCGCACTACGGGCTCGGTCCGTACTGTCAAGACCTCGGTCTGATATTTTCGCGTAATGACCGCGCTCTCGGTTAATAAGAAGTTAATGTCGTATTACTGTATGTATATGTGTATAGTATTAAATATTGTAGATAGAATAAAAAAGCTGCTTAGTTCTCATAAGAAATGGATATAGTATAAAAAGAGAACTTCCATACACGGATCGCGAATCTCAAAAAATTTACCCGCGCTTTGTATTGTGGGATACTAGAGATGAGTAAAAGTCACGGTTTTGCTTAATCACGCACGTTTAAAAACATTTGAAAATGATATAAGTAATAATAATTATAATAATAAAAGACGTATTAGGAGCATTATACAATAGTCTCAATGCTCTTACAACAATATATTGTTAATTTTACTTATAAAACTAAGCACAGTTTCATTATAAGATAAAGCCTACTACATATATTACCACCATGAACAAAAAACTATTAATTTTAAAAAAAGATAAGTGAGTTTTTTATCCCAAAAGAGACATAACTCTCAATTTCCTTTTACGACGAAAAAGCACAGACTTTCATTTTTTTGTCCACTGACTAGAAATACTAATGACGACCAAAAAAAAACAAGCCAGGATATTAAGGAAAAAATAAATAAATTATTTACCGTTTTGGTCGGTCCGTATTGAGAAATATTTCTTCATACAGGGAATATTTCTCCATACGAACCTTCCAGCCGGTAAATAACATATAACACAGTTCTGAAGTTAATCTGACTTGAAGAATGATGCATCATCTGAAACGTTGTCAATGGAAATAAGTACTTTTTTAAGTATTTTTTAATATATTAAAGGTCTCTTATTGCTCTTTTATACTGTAAGATGGATGACATGTACATTCAGTACAATTTAATTTGAAACCATCCTTCCTCTATACCCCAAGCTATATTAAATCATTTTTGTTTGTTTTATATCACTACCTTTTTGAAAGGTTTAACCCAGGCGATTTTAATGTTGAAGTAATTAATTTTTAGTCTTTATCAACGGTGTACGGAGGGGGGTCCAATTACATTGTTAGAAAATAATTTTACTTTACGCAAGCTGTGATTGGTCAGCTTGCCGGTCTTGATCAGGCTACGGAGACCGGAATGACGTCAGTAACTAATGGGAATTTTCATTAAATCAAAATCAAAAGCGTTATATATCGTAATTATCCAAAGTATATGCAATTGTTTCTGAATGATTTTATAAAAATCATAGAATACGTTTGCTTGGGTCTCTAACGTGATCGAAACCCTCGTAAAGTAATAAAAACACTCGAGAAGTTGGGAAAGTACTCGCCTCGGCGGCTCGTGCTTCTTCCTTCACTTCTGTCGTGTTTTTATTACGTCACTCGGATTTCGATCACGTTATAGAGACCTAGCATACTAGATATACCATCGAAATTTAACATATTGTATATGTAATCTATGGATTCTCCTGAGAAAAATTGTAATATATCTTGTAAGACGAAAATTTCATCTTCATAGACTTTTGTGATGTTAAAGTTTACGGAAGTGATGTCATAGCGGCCATCTATCAACATATTAAGTTGTGTTTAAAGGGTATGACAATAAAAAATATTTTTGTCTTTGAAACGGTCATACGAGGGTTATCCAAGTAAATCAACATCACATATATGTTGCAAAACAACATCACTAATTTCGACAAAAGACATTCCTGTTTTCCACCATCTTTGATAATTTTTCGATATGCGTGTGACGTCACAAGCAGGGTAAAGTCAAAACTTTAGTCAGTCATAATTTCACGTATATAGTCCAAAACTTTTTGTGATTTTTGTGGATGCACAAGAGTCGTTTTGTTTACTTGGATTACCCTCGTATGATCGTTTGTTTATCAGAAAGGCAAAAATAATTTTTATTGCCATATCCCTTTAATATACGGCATATGTTTTGGACTTTGAAACGACGTAACACTTCAGTCTTCCAGCTCAGGCTCAGTGTACTGATTGTATCTTATTGGATTCATCTCTGACGGATATCTTAATCCCTTCTGGTTTCAAAAACGTGTTTACTTTATACAGCTTTTTAAACATTGACCAATTTAGTCTTTCTTCATATAGTGTACTTTATTAAACACTTATTTACTGCTACTGAAGGATATAGTGTATTTTGTGGCCCCGAGAATGCCGAAGAATGTTGCTAAGAGGAAACTGTATTGTTTCTAGGCGTACAGTAAACGTAGCACAAGAGAGTATGAGAGACAACGTTGAATAGACTCTGTACAAGTTTGAGGAAAATATAAAGCTTTTTAACGTTATTATGGTTAAGCTAGAGTCGCCACCTACCTATATTAACAAGTCTTTTGATTGGTTGATTAAAACAATAAAACAATAGAATCAACCACAAAGAAACAAATGTCCTAACTCTAACCACTTTTGTTCCATGTAGCCAATCACAAAACCTGTTCATTTTACGTATGTATTTACCGTTAAGCTAACGTTAAAATTTACATATTACAAACATCCACATTCCTGTAAAATCAGGAGTTCTTATAAAACAATTCGAATTAATACAATTAATAATGTAATACATGTCGGCTAGAAGTTCACATGCAACAGTGACGTAATATATGAAACACGAGTAAGAGTTGTTTCATTAGGATATCCAAACACCGAGACGTTTGTTGAAAACCTCGGCTTCGCCTCAGTTTTTTTAACAAACTTCGAGGTGTTTGGATATCCTGTGAAACACTCTTCCGAGTGTTTCATATTACATCTCAAATAAATCAGTATTTTAAGAGAAAATCAAGGTGAAAGTTAGCTTAATTTATGTAATTTATCCCTCCGATATCCAAACCACCGTCTCGGTGCTGATTTCCTTTGTTTTCGGCTCATGAATTATTAACGAGTTTGAGATACCCCGTTTGAAAAATCCTGTGTGCGCTTCTTGGTCTTTATTCCTAAATTTTTGTTTCTCATACAGTCGTTAAATGCTTTAAATGCTCTAACTTGTCATACAGTAGTTAAATGCTTTAAATGCTCTAACTTATCATACAGTAGTTAAATGCTTTAAATGCTCTAACTTATCATACAGTAGTTAAATGCTTTAAATGCTCTAACTTATCATACAGTAGTTAAATGCTTTAAATGCTCTAACTTGTCATACAGTAGTTAAATGCTTTAAATCTCTTGTCATACAGTAGTTAAATGCTTTAAATGCTCTAACTTGTCATACAGTAGTTAAATGCTTTAAATGCTCTTGTCATACAGTAGTTAAATGCTTTAAATGCTCTAACTTATCATACAGTAGTTAAATGCTTTAAATGCTCTAACTTGTCATACAGTAGTTAAATGCTTTAAATGATCTAACTTGTCATACAGTAGTTAAATGCTTTAAATGCTCTAACTTATCATACAGTAGTTAAATGCTTTAAATGCTCTAACTTATCATACAGTAGTTAAATGCTTTAAATGCTCTAACTTGTCATACAGTAGTTAAATGCTTTAAATGATCTAACTTGTCATACAGTAGTTAAATGCTTTAAATCTCTTGTCATATAGTACAGTAGTTAAATGCTTTAAATGCTCTTGTCATACAGTAGTTAAATGCTTTAAATGCTCTTGTCATACAGTAGTTAAATGCTTTAAATGCTCTTGTCATACAGTAGTTAAATGCTTTAAATGCTCTTGTCATACAGTAGTTAAATGCTTTAAATGCTCTTGTCATACAGTACAGTAGTTAAATGCTTTAAATGCTCTTGTCATACAGTAGTTAAATGCTTTAAATGCTCTAACTTAGCATACAGTAGTTAAATGCTTTAAATGCTCTAACTTGTCATACAGTAGTTAAATGCTTTAAATGCTCTAACTTGTCATACAGTAGTTAAATGCTTTAAATGCTCTAACTTATCATACAGTAGTTAAATGCTTTAAATGCTCTAACTTATCATACAGTAGTTAAATGCTTTAAATGCTCTAACTTGTCATACAGTAGTTAAATGCTTTAAATGATCTAACTTGTCATACAGTAGTTAAATGCTTTAAATCTCTTGTCATATAGTACAGTAGTTAAATGCTTTAAATGCTCTTGTCATACAGTAGTTAAATGCTTTAAATGCTCTTGTCATACAGTAGTTAAATGCTTTAAATGCTCTTGTCATACAGTAGTTAAATGCTTTAAATGCTCTTGTCATACAGTAGTTAAATGCTTTAAATGCTCTTGTCATACAGTACAGTAGTTAAATGCTTTAAATGCTCTTGTCATACAGTAGTTAAATGCTTTAAATGCTCTTGTCATACAGTAGTTAAATGCTTTAAATGCTCTTGTCATACAGTACAGTAGTTAAATGCTTTAAATGCTCTTGTCATACAGTACAGTAGTTAAATGCTTTAAATGCTCTTGTCATACAGTAGTTAAATGCTTTAAATGCTCTTGTCATACAGTAGTTAAATGCTTTAAATGCTCTAACTTGTCATACAGTAGTTAAATGCTTTAAATGCTCTAACTTATCATACAGTAGTTAAATGCTTTAAATGCTCTAACTTATCATACAGTAGTTAAATGCTTTAAATGCTCTAACTTGTCATACAGTAGTTAAATGCTTTAAATGATCTAACTTGTCATACAGTAGTTAAATGCTTTAAATGCTCTAACTTATCATACAGTAGTTAAATGCTTTAAATGCTCTAACTTGTCATACAGTAGTTAAATGCTTTAAATGCTCTAACTTGTCATACAGTAGTTAAATGCTTTAAATGATCTAACTTGTCATACAGTAGTTAAATGCTTTAAATCTCTTGTCATATAGTACAGTAGTTAAATGCTTTAAATGCTCTTGTCATACAGTAGTTAAATGCTTTAAATGCTCTTGTCATACAGTAGTTAAATGCTTTAAATGCTCTTGTCATACAGTAGTTAAATGCTTTAAATGCTCTTGTCATACAGTAGTTAAATGCTTTAAATGCTCTTGTCATACAGTAGTTAAATGCTTTAAATGCTCTTGTCATACAGTACAGTAGTTAAATGCTGTGCATGATTTGAATGCTTGTTTGATAATCAAGCCTGGAAATAATTATTTTAGAATGACCAGCACAAATGAATTTGTAACGGACATACAAACGTTTGTACCTGTCACGGTGCGCTAAGTTTTGAAATGTTACACTAAGTTGTAACGTCTCTAAACCTAGCACAACGTCTCAAACTTAACGTAACGTTTCAAACTTTGCGTAACGTCTCCAAACTTAGTGTAACGTCTCATAACATAACACAATATCTCCAAACTTAGCGTAACGTCTCATAACTTAGCGCAATGTCTCCAAAGCCTTAGCATAATCAGGTCTCCAAACTTAGCGTAATGTCTCAAAACTTAGCGTAATGTCTCTCATTGAGATTGTACAACACAAAATCTAAAGCAGAGTCCATTCAACACAAAAATGTTTAACTTTCACAAAAAGTTGAGTTATCTTCGGACAAGATGAGCATCGGACAAAATGATAGACCGAATTAATACTGTAACTTCAAATCTCTAGAAATGGAAAATTTGTACCGGACAATGTCCGTCACCGGCCGCTAATATTCAGGCTTGTTGATAATTCATTGTAGATGCTAGCAAGCTCAAGAAAGCGACTTGGCGACTCCACAAATAATTTGGTAGTAAGTATATCATTTTGACTTCAATTATTTGAATTAGGGGGAAATTTGGTTTAGTTTGAGAAATATTTAGCCAGGATTAGGGTTAGGGTTTGTATACAGATCTGTATATTGCGTATGTATACAGACAGCAATAAGAAGATTTGTGTACAGACAGCATTTGCGATGACTAGCCGACTGCGTGAGAATGCCGAACGACGCTTTATAAAACAAACGCTGTTTTACGAACTGCTTTACAATAACTTACAATGTCAAAGCTTACACAAATAAAAAGTCAAATTTAAATTGTTACCCGTTTCTTGGATATGTTTCGTCAATATCAAGTCCATTCTTCAAACATGCAAATAAATTCAGGGCTCAAGGGGGGTGCAGCAGCTACTGTATTTCCTCGCTAAAACAATTAACTCTATTTTACTCCATTTTACTTTTACCAAGCGGAGTAGACTTTTAAGAGTAATTCAACATTTTAAAAAGAAACAGTACGCCTAGGAAACATTGGCCGCCATGTAAAACCGCGCGCTCACCCCAGTAGTTTTGCACCCCCTGCAAGATGGCGCCGTTTACCTTGAAAGGGCCAATTCAAACTCGATAAATATGAAGGACTTTGGTCTTTTGTTATGGATTTAAATATTATTATTATACAATGACTACTACTACCATAATTCCTTGCGAGATTTCCTTTCTCATGTTAATGTTAAACTCCCTCTGGGAGACGGAAAACAATTGCCCAACTTAACATCACAAAAGATATACCGAAAAGGATTCTGGTAGTAGTAATGACTAATAGATTCATGCGTCATAATGGGTAAGGTCTATTGTCTTTACGTGGCTTACTTCCTAAACTCCCTAAAGGTTTCTACATTTATAATTGTATAATAAAACAATTATTGGATTCGGCTTACACATGATGATCAATAATGATCCAGACCTCTGTCAATGTTCTCAGCCTTCGGCTTTGGAAGATAACATTGACCTCGGTCTCGATAATTCTTGATATACTCAGCCTCATCCAATAATTGTTTAATGTCCGTTGTCTAGGTCAGTTAAACTAACGAATTTAGTAGAAAAACTCTAAAATGAGGAAATGGATCTCATTGTCCCTTTAACTCTTTCCTGTCCGGCCCAGTCAAAAGCGGTCATAGAAGACCCCCAAAGTCGTCAATCGAAAAACACGGCACACGGTAACGCAAGATTAAAAATTGAAATTCGACAAGCGCCAGGGACATGAGATCCACTCACACGCCAAATTTGATTTGATTTCATAAACAACTCTGCGATTGGTTGCATTTTGAATTTTCATGATGCTACGCGGGCGAGCAAGATGGCCTTTTCTAGAAAAATGGAAGTTTTTCAACCTGATTTATGATAATTAATGCTAATTTATATTAACATAATGTGTCTTGTTCGGAAAATTCAAAAGCATTGGTAACAGCCGGTTTCTTGGGCTTTCAGAAAAGGTATAGGTTTCGCAACAGTTATGGATATTTCCAGAGATATCAATAGAACAAAGAGGTCGTTCAATTTTGGATGTTTTTCAGCCGGACAGGAAAGAGTAATATTTAGCAGTGTAATATTTAGCAATATTTAACCGAGTGATATTTAGCAGCTCTGCTTTATAAATACATAAAAATATTGATAGGTAAAATTTGATTGTAGTACCCTACAATCAAATTTTACCTATCGATATTTTTATGTATTTATAAAGCAGAGCTGCTAAATATTACTCGGTCGAACCCGTTTTGCGATTCGACGATGGCAAGTATTATTTTTCTGACTCCGAATCTGGAGTTGTTACGTCCGCCATTAATCGATCATGTTTCTGACCAGCGTAACGAAGTGACGTCAGATTCTCAACGCGAAGACTCCAAATGGCTAATTCTTCAAGCAAATCCATAGTGATCAAATTATTCGTCTGAAAGGCTGGATATTTCATCTACTTCTCGAAGAAAACAAGAAATAACCTCGACTGAAATTCAGGCGTAGCATTGAGAATCTGATGTCACAAAGAATATTCCCTTTTGAAATTGTGGGCTCACTTGGAACACGTTCTTAGTAATGGTGGCCTAAATGGTAGTGATCTCAGAGCTCAAAAGATTTACTTCAAAATACCATTTTTTAGTTGTTTTTTTACGTCGATGATCACTTTCGACCCTGAAATACTATTCTATGCTAAAGAAAATCTAAATACGAGGGGTGCATTTTCATCGTAGTGCCACTTTAAACAGCGTTGATATCCTACAGGGAACAAAAACAACAAACGAATAGTGATCACTAGAAAGTATAGTTTAAAATAAGATTTCCCTGGAAAGACTGGAAACTGGTTGTTCCAGGGTTAGTAGGAAGGTTAGTACAAGGGTTAATATTAGGGTAACGGTAAGTATAAAGGTTTATATTTTAGTTAGTATCAACTTCTTATTAACCTCGACCGCTTGGTCATTACGGGAAAATATCAGACCTCGGTCGAGGTTAATAAGAGGTTTATTATATGGCATGGCTTTTTTAAAACAACATACTTTACATACATTTTGAGTGCCAGAATCGTCATTTTCAATCTTGTTCTTGTTCTTCTATTGCTTTCATGATAGTAAGACTCTCATTTAGATTGTTCATCGTCCGACTCGTAAATGATTTAGTGCTTAATTTACTAAATTCGTTCAATTTTTGCTGCTTTTCAAAGTTTCCTATCGTTGTTCGCTCCTTTGTAAACAAAATGACTGACAAAATCGGTAATCCGGTCCGGTCCATTTCGGGAAATAACGGACCGGCTCGTGACGTGTCTCAGCCAATCAGAGCATGCAATTTCACCGGAAGTAGCTTGTGCCATATAATAAAAAGGGTTATTATTCAAACCTTTATACTAAACCTCGCCCTAATATTAACCCTCATACTAAGGGGCGGACCATTAAGTGATGGGGGGTGGGACTTTTTCAGCTTGCACGAATGCTTGTGCAGGATTATTTTTTTATTGTCTAATCCTTTGCATGAATTATTTTTATTACACATACCAACCCCAAAAGGTGATGAACTGCCGAGAAACTGAGTAACGATAAACTGTCATTTCAAGTGGAGCCCTTCATTAGAGTAAAAACAAACATTTTTGTAAAAACAAATATTTTTGACATTCGAAATGTCAGGGGAAAATGTTTAATATTGCAGAGGCCAGAAGTGCTTTTCCGGCGATTTCTGATAAGAATTTTTGCGAAATTAGGGCACCACGCCATTGCTAAAAATGCACGATTACAAAGGGGCATCAAGATTATGAAACACTTTAATATAAACTCAGATGTAGTACCGGAACCAATATATACACTTTAGCCTTTAGGCATCTTCATACATATCACTTCGACTTCTTCGTCTTGACGTGGTAAAAAACAGAAAACACTTGTTTTCTCTCCCTGGATCCGCCACTGGTACATGGCATATGTACAGTTTTGAGTAGAATTAAAATATACTATTCTCTTTAACTTAACTTTAATAATAATGCCTCTCTGGGCATCTCAAAAATATTACAAAAAATATTTACATATGCGGAAACTATTCAGTTAAAAATTTAGATTAGATCAAAATAGTTCGATGGTTAATTAAAAACTTTTACAACCTCCTAAAAATTTCTTGCGACAGTTCCCAAAATCCACTGTGATTGACTCTACCTATACTGTCCATTTTATGTAGTTCTAACTTGGACTTAAAATCAATTATGGAATTCGCCTCCTTGACAAACGTTGGCAACATGTTCCAATATTTAATGCATCTTTATTCTTGCAATATAATATGTTGTTGGTTTGCAGTGAATGTATGCTATTGCACGAGCTATTCAATTTAGTGTAAATCACTATGGTATAGTGATTTACACTAATAGATGTATATTATCATTTAATATAAGAATTAAAGACCATTATCAACATCATTTTGACTTATGGTTTTCAGTATCGAGAATGTATTTGACTTCTAGTTTTCACCATGAGAAGGCTCTTCTCGAATTTTTTTTCTCAAACTTTCTTTGTGTATGAATATTTTTTTCGAGCACATTGCCTTGCACGAATTTGTTTTTGTCCCCCCCCCCCCCCCCCTAACCCTGGAACAACTAGTTTCAGTCTTTCCGCGGAAACCTTATTTTAAAGTATACTTTCTAGCAATCACCATAAACAAATATGTTGTATAGAACATGAAGAAAACCTAAAAAGAGTTCAAACACGCTGTGTAGCAATGTTCTTTTTGATACTGTATTAATTCCTTTTATTATTTATTTTTGTTCAGGAGGATCAAGGAAAGAAACAAGCCTTAAATTACACCTTAATTAATACACCTCTTGCCCTTCCCGCCAATTTTGCAACCATTGTTCAACCATCAGCATTTCAATCAACAACATTTCAACCAACAACATTTCAACCAACAACATTTCAACCAACAACATTTCAATCAACAGCATTTCAATCAACAGCATTTCAACCAACAAATACCATGCAGTTTGCTCCTGCCTTTTTCTCCACTGGTATGTTGTTCAATTTATTTAAGTAATAAAAAACGTGTCGCGTGTGATTATGGAGTTATAGTGACACGAGAGATGCGTGTAAAACACGAGGCGATAGCCGAGTGTTTTGCTAGCTTCTCGAGTGCCATTATAACTCGATAATCACACAACGACAAAGTTTTTTTATTTCTTTTATAAAATAACACCATTAAATGTGTTAGGTCGTTTTGTGTTGCTGCTCCAAAACTCTGGAACGGCCTTCTTTTCTTCTATAAATAGTTTTAAAAGTTTGATCAAGACCTTATTTAAGAAAGCTTATTGTATATAGCTGTAACTGTAAATATATTCCTTCTCAGTTGTTAATTTATTGTAATATTTTGTATATTTAACGCTCTTTATGGAAGCGTTATTGACCTCCATGTCTGTAAACATGATTAGCGTTTCCAAAACAATAATTTAATGATTTGTTCAATAATTGTTATCTAATAATTGTCATCCAATAATTTTATCTTAAAATCTTTCGCAAAATATTACATAAGGTGCACTGAGTTTTTAGTCGTCGTTTACCCAACGCCAGGACCTTGTCCGGTGTCGCAACACCCCCACCCCACCCCCTAGCTCCGGGCCTGCATATCAGTCATACATGTATAAAAACATGGTTCGAAAATGATAGTGGAAGAGAGAGAGAGAGCTGTTGGCGTAATGTCTCTAAAACAGCGGTTTTAGGATATTGTATGGTTACCATGATAACCATTTATGATGAAAATCGTGTCCAGCAGTTTCTCTCAATGATTGCAACCATGGTACCACAGACCATTTATTCAAACTAAATGTGTCTACTGTTCTTGGATACCACCTTGATATGCTACTTAATCTCTGAAAATGTTGCGTCACAAAGAAATGTTATATTACTTGTGTCATTTGTCATTTGTTATGGGTTTAAGCCTGGTTCACACGCGAGCATAATCATAAGGACAAAACAAAAGGCAAAACAACTAATGAATGAAGTCAAGCCTGCGACATAAAGATGGACATAATCATAATCATAAGGAAAAGGCAAAACAAAGGAATGAAGTCAAGCCTGCGACATAAAGATGGACATAATCATAATCATAAGGACAAGACAAAAGGCAAAACAACTAAGGAATTAAGTCAAGCCTGCGACATAAAGATGGACATAATCATAATCATAAGAAGCATGAGCCAAACATAAGAATCATAAGGCAAGAGCAAAACAAAAGAGGAAACAAAGAAAAATTCTCGTTGTTTTGTCTTCGTACGCGTCCCAGAGGAAAAGTCATGCTTTGTTTTCGTTGCTTATGATTATGTCGCTCGTGTGAACCAGACTTTATTTTTTATGTAAAAAATAGAGTGCTGCGTAGACAGTGTTTTGAATATACAGAGTGTCCCAAAAAAAAGGCTACCTTTTCAAATTCAAATGAGCGTGTTAATTCAAACAACCTATTGTGTTTAATATCCCATGTGTATAAAACTGTGTGTTTTTACGCATTCGTAGTTCAAAAGCGATAATGAATTTTAAAGAACTACAATAGGTTGCTTGAATTAACATGCTAATTTGAATTTGAAAAGGTAGCCTTTTTTTGGGACACCCTGTATAGCAAAGTGAAAAGGTGGTAAACTGCCAAGATTTTTAGTGACGAAATACTGACGTTTCGAGCGGAGCCCTTCATCAGAGTAAGTCCCATGAAGGGCTCCGCTCGAAACGTCAGTATTTCGTCACTAAATTATTGGCAGTTTATTTGTTATGGGTTTATTGGTAATATTATCTTTAAGATATTCTTTTATTGGTAATATTATCTTTAAGATATTCTTTTGTTGGTAATATTATCTTTAAGATATTCTTTTATTGGTAATATTATCTTTACGTTAAGATGTGAAAATACTTTGGAAACTTCACTAGGCATATTAATATATATTTTTCATCTCTTTCCTTTCTTTAGTTCCCTTATCAGTTCCTCAGTTTGCCTCAACAACTACTACAGTACCATATGTCCATCCACAACTTCAACAGGTACAGTCAAGTGTTTGTTTATGATTCTTATATGATATAGTACTTCAAAAACTCATTAATAATTCATGAAAAGATTACAGCCGAATTTCCCAACTTGAATCTCGATTTTCTCTTGAAATATGGATTTGTTTGAGAAGCAAGTTCTAACACTCGTAATTATTCATCCTCTGATTTATAAATACGGACAAACCGGTTAAAAAAACTTGGCTGCGCCTCGTATTTTCAACCTGCTTGTTTGTATTTAGAAATCAGACGAAGAACGCTTACTCGTATCAGAACTATTACTTCAAAAATCATTAATAATTCATGAGGAAAACACAAAGGGAAATCATGACCGTATCATGTCTTTATACGGTGATAAAGATTCGTCCTGATTTACATAAACTTTTCCTTCGATTTTCTCGGCGAAATAGTTGGTAAACATGGTTTGTTTGATTGACTGTTGTTTCACCGATGTATTTTACAAGTGTTAACTTGACCTCCTCAAAGACACGTCATCCATGAAATTCAGAAGACCTTTCACATTCTTTATTTGACACAATTAATTATTTTTCATTTATTAACTCTATATGCTATTATCAAGTTAAACACTCGCATAGTTGGGGCACTGGGGTTCATTGTAGTCTAAACTAAAATGAGGAACATTGTGTTGGCTTTCAAACCTATCGAATGATGAATGAATTCTGGATTAGTCTTTTCACACTACTCTGGCTTTAAAAAGTTTTTTGAACGTCACTGTAAAGTGCCACTACGATTAAATTTTTACCTATCGATATTTTTACGTATTTATAAAGCAGAGCTGCTAAATATTACTCGGTCGAAACCGTTTTGCGATTAGACGATGGCAAGTATTATTTTTCTGACTCCGAATCTGGAGTTGTTATGTCCGCCATTAATCGTTCATGTTCCTGACCAGCGTAACAAAGTGACGTCAAATTCTCAACGCGAAGACTCCACATCGCTAATTCTTCAAGTAAATCAAAGTCGTTTATTCAAATTCTTTATCTGAAAGGCTGAACATTTCATCTACTTCTCGAAGAAAACAAGTAACGTCGACTGAAATTCAGGCGTAGCATTGAGAATCTGACGTCATAAACAATATTACCTTTTGAAATTGCGGGCTCACTTGGAACACGTTTTTAGTATTGGCGGCCTAAATAATAGTGATTTCAGAGCTCAAAATACTTACTTCAAAATACCATTTTTTAGTTGTTTTTTTTACATCGATGATCACTTTCGACCCTGAAATACTATTCTATGCTAAAGAAAATCTAAAAGACGGGGGTGAATTTTCATCGTAGTGCCACTTTAAGAGTTACTGTCCATGTGACCCAACGTTTCTAAGGTGGTTTATTACCAGAAGCTTATTTGCGTTGTGTTAATAGATTACGTCATCATCGGTTCTATGAGAGAATAAATAGGGATCCTAACTTTACAACGATCACCCCTGATAAAGACACTAGATTGGAGTGTCGAAACGTTGGGTCATGGATAGTAACTTTTAAATTTACGTTCAAAAAACTTTTTAAACGTTTTAAGACGTCGCTTGAAGAGATCTAGAATTTTAAAACAACACACTTCCCTTTTATACGTGCAATAGTTTTAAAAAGGTGTAATATTTTATTTCAACAGCTGTCTGCTCTTAATAACAACTACAAACATATTCAACTTCCCATCTGTCGGGATTACAAGGCTGGCAACTGTCGAAGGGATCCGTGCAAATATATTCATCTAGATAACCGTGAGTTAACTGTATTAATAAGGACTTTAAGATCTATACGACGAGGCAACCTCGACGACGCTGCCTTCAAAACATACAATTATTTATGCGAAACAAAGAGAATGAATAATTTGTCGTACCAACATTATTCTCAACATCGTCCTCGTTCTGTTTACAACGCAACTCTGAGCATTTTCACGTCTTCAGGACGACGTGAACTCGCTGAGAGCTGTTCCTTCATGTTGACTTCAGCTCACACTACAATCGTTTTAGCAGAACTGGAGCGTTTTGGAGGTCATAAAACAAGCTTCAAACCTCATATACGGTAGTCAATTTACGATGGCTTTTTCAAATGCTTAAATTCACACTGCTTGTTAAGGTTGGGACACACGAGACGACAAATCGCGGGGCGTGTCTCGGGGACATTTCCCTTGTTGAGGACACACGAAGCGACAAGTCGCGGGGGCATGTCGCGGGGACATTTCCCTTGTTGAGGACACACGAGGGGACATGTCAGAAAAGGAAAATAAAATAACGTTATGTGATTGGTTTATTTTAATTTTGTCCCGGGGACTAGTTGCACGAGCTGTTCATACGATGGGACAAGTCACGGGGACATACTTTTGTCACCGCGACATGTCGCACGAATTAAAATCATTTTGAATACATGCAACATGTTTCGGGGACAAAATTTTGTCCCCGCGACAAAGTTTTGCCTAGTACACACGACGGGATTTGTCCCTGCAACATGTCCCCGGGATTTGTCCCTGCAACATGTCCCCGGGATTTGTCCCTGCAACATGTCCCCGGGATTTGTCCCTGCAACATGTCCCCGGGATTTGTCCCTGCAACATGTCCCCGGGATTTGTCCCTGCAACATGTCCGCGGGATTTGTCCCTGCAACATGTCCGCGGGATTTGTCCCTGCAACATGTCCCCGGGATTTGTCGCCTCGTGTGTCCCAACCTTTAAAGTTTTGAGGGCCGCGTCGTCGAGGTTGCGGCGTCGTACTGTAGATCTTATGTAGACGACAGAGAAGAACTGTCAAAATATCTAAACAGAGGAAATGTGTGATAATACAAGCACAATTTATATTTGCAAACTATGATCTTTAAAGTTTTAACAAGTTTTAAAATCGTTTATTAACTAACAAATAACTGAACAAAACATTAAAGTATATAAATAAACAATAAAGTGTTTAAAAGAACTTTAAATAAACTAAGATACTGATTCTATAATATCAAGTGCTTTGGTTAGTTCAACAATCAAAATAGAATATTTAAGATATTTCGTTTAAACAGAACATTCCAAATCTATCCATTTTCTTTCGAAACTTCAACGTTTTCAATTATGAAATATTTATTAAAGTGCCTATCTCACGTTCGGGATTTTACATATTCGTAATATTTTGGTCTTCCTGAGCAAAATCATATGTATTGTCAGCCGAAAATTTAATCTTCATGGAGTTTTTCGCTGTCAAATTTACCGGATGTGATGTCACAAGACATTCCAAACCTCTTGTGACATCACATCCGGTAACTTTGATAACGAAAAAGTCCATGAAGATGAAATTTTCGGCTGACAATATATACTGTATTTAAGAAATAAAAAACGTGTCACGTGTGATTATCGAGTTATAATGGCACGAGAGATGCGTGTAAAACACGAGGCGATAGCCGAGTGTTTTACTAGCTTCTCGAGTGCCATTATAACTCGATAATCACACAAGACAAAGTTTTTTATTTCTTTTATAAAAGAACACCATTATTATTAACAATAAATCCATGGGAAATGTAGTTTTACCTGTTATAAGAGACGTTGTTATGTGCGTTGCTAGGAAGCCTTTATTGAAAACACGTTGGCGATTTTAGCGATGAAAATACACTAAACGTTACATTTAAAACATTCTGTTGTGTTAGTACCTTGATTAGCCTTATATCCAGATATTCTTTGACTTCCTTTTGTGATTTAAACTACTTAAAATCCGTCAAAAACGACAAAATCTACGCCAAGAAACGCGTCAGCTTATGCTTTATTGAGTTATAATGCACGGTTTTTGAGCTCAGTAACCAATCAGATAGCGTGTTCTCGCTCGTTTACTTCCGGTTATTTTATAATATGGTTTTGCTCAGAAAGACCCAAATATTACGAATATGTAAAATCCCCAACGTGAGATAGGCACTTTAAAATCTTACGGTACATGTTCACGAGTGTCTTCCTGTATATTATGTAAGTTTTACCGTAATCCTTGGGTTAACGTCAGAGGTTACAGCTGTACATTTAGACAAAGACAGAAATGAAACATCTCCAGTTTCAGCTTCGAAATGGGTGACCAATCCTGAGGGTGACCAATCCTGAGGGAATCTTGAATTCTGTTTTTCGGTTTACCCTAATACATTCAATTTTTAGTTGTAATACTGTAATTCATATGTATTATAAATTCTAATAAATAAATAAAATAAAATCATGCCGTCCTAAAATTCAACTATTTAAAAGTTCATATTTTTTTCACGACATTATTGTTGTCCTATGTGAAGTACTAAGAAATCATAATAATAATAATAATAATAATAATAATGTTTACTATTTATATAGCGCAAATTAGCATGTGTATATGATCAAATGCGCTTTACAACATCGATAATTTATTCTATTACATTCAGTACCTAGTACCCAGTACCCCAATCAATTAACTTTAGCTATTTATTTTTACAGTTTTTATCATCATTAGTTGTCCTAACTATTTATCCTAACCCGCCCTGTCAACTTCCCTATGGGAGGAAACCGGAGAACCCGGAGAAAACCCACGACTTTCGGCAGAGTGTTGACCAACTCTTTCCACGTGCGATCAAATGTCCGAGCACAGGATTCGAACTGTTGACCTCAGAGGTGGGAGGCAGTAGCACTGACCACCGAAGCGAAGCCCCTATGGCACACGTATAGTAAAGCCCCTATGGCACAACTAGTAAAGCCCCTATGGCACAACTAGTAAAGCCCCTATGGCACAGGTAGTAAAGCCCCTATGGCACAAGTAGTAAAGCCCCTATGGCACAAGTAGTAAAGCCCCTATGGCACAAGTAGTAAAGCCCCTATGGCACATGTAGTAAAGCCCCTGTGGCACAAGTAGTAAAGCCCCTGTGGCACAAGTAGTAAAGCCCCTATGGCACAACTAGTAAAGCCCCTATGGCACAAGTAGTAAAGCCCCTATGGCACAAGTAGTAAAGACTTGACTTAGCTGAGGAATCGGCTTAGCGGTAGAAGGGGACGATTTTGTGTTAGGGTTATTTTTCAAACCTTTACACTAAGCGTCACTCTAATATTAACCCTCATTATTATATGGCTAAGAAAGATGGCGCACGCTGATTGGTTCGTGAGAGGTCCGGAAAAAAGCGTATTGCCCTCCCGGCGCTGTGAGAGGGCAATACGCCTTTTTCCGGACCGGTAGGTTTTGGCGGGAAAATTTCTGCGTTGATTTAGATGAAAATAAAAGAGGATTTGAGTATGTTCGTTGAAAAAGTTCGAACAATAACACGTCCTGGAACATTAGTGGTGCTTTTCTTGAAAGCTGTTTATAAGTGAAGAAAATGAATGCCTAACGACCAGTAACGCGTGTAAACATGAAGCGAAATCAACAAGCTCAGATGTAAGGTAAACGGCAACATCTGAAGACAAACACGACGTTAAAAACAGAGAACAAAATGAACCAAAAGCCATATAATAAATGTCTTATTAACCTCGTATGCTTGGTCTGTACGGTAAAGTATTTGCCTTCGGTTTTTTCGCACAGACCTCGCGCCTTCGTCGCTCGGTGTGTATGAAAACCTCAGGCAAATACTTTCCTGTACCTTTATACTAACCTTCACTAACCCTCTAATAACTAGTTTTCAGTCTTTCCGCGGATACCTTATTTTAAAGTCTACTTTCTAGTTTTTGAATTGAAACGAAAGGTTGCTAAAAAGTTTTTAAAAAGTTAAAAAATGTAAAAATTTGATCTTTTAAGACATCATTAATGAATATTTTTGTCGCTTTTGCTTACATAATTCAATCGCATTAACAGCTGAGAGTGATTTTTGCGGAAGAGGCATTTTTGTAAATAACAAATTTTTGTAAATAACAAAACTGGTTTGGAATGCCTCTTGTGACATCACATGCGGTAACTTTAACAGCGAAAATCTCCATGTACATGTAGATGAAATGTTCGGCTGACATGACAGCTGTTGTTGTCTAGCGGTTACCACACATGTCTATGAGCTGGGTCGGACTTCCACTCAGGATCTTAAAAATAATTGAGGAGAAAGTGCTGCATCAGCAAATGGTAAGTCTTTCGGGTCTTCTCGGATAACGACCTTAAATCGTAGCCCTCGGAACCCCTATCAATTGGGCTTCTAGCCTGTTGGGGTATTCCGTTCACCTAAAAGGATGATAAATCTACTAAACTAAACTAATATGATTTTCCTCAGGAAGTGACCCAAATATTACGGATATGTAAAATCCCCAAACGTGAGATAGGCACTTTAATATTACCATGCCAACCTTATTAGGTATATTTCTTTTGTTTTTTAGGAAATGTAGAAGTGGTGGATGGTAAAGTTACAATTTGTTTAGATGCAACGAAAGGAAAGTGTCAACGAACAGAATGTAAATACCATCATCTTTCTCAAACATCAGATAATAAAACAGATGGACGATAGTTATATTCAACCATTGTCATTTACAATTGTTGTATCTAGCCTAGAATATATCTCAAATGACATAATTCTCTCTTTGGCGACATGTTAAATATACTAATTATCCTTTGAAGTCCTTAAATATACCTGCATACCACCTTCGGGTGGGCAGGTACTGTGATAATAGAAGACAACGGACTACGACTGCTGTAGAAAGTTTAACAGTGGTATTAAATGGTGTTGTATACATTGAAATTTCAAGACACACAATCGCACGGCTCTTAAATTTGTTGAATTAGAAACACTTGTTTTATCTATGTTAGTCGCGAGAATAAGGTTTAGCTTCTGTAGTGACTCAGGTTCCGCGTTATCTTTCTACGTTGTCAACAGAGTTACGACGGCACGATAATTACTCTTGGGACAGTCATTTGTAAAAGCTCTTTGTACTGTATATGACATAAAATTCTACGTTGCCGTCGTCGTAGTGTTTTCTTAAATATGTCATTGTGAAATAACATCTTGTAACATAATTTTGAAAAACAAAATCCAACCACGTGGTATTACTCTCTTCTCCATCTTTATAATTAATTTTAATTTCCCAAATTTATAAATACCCAATGTTATGATATTAGCATGGTTCATTTACAGACACCTCGCCCGGACGCAACCTATGTAAATTGTCATTAAGCCCGTTTTCCACTTCACCAAATAGCACTTTGTCGAGATGACGTCAGTACCCATGTTTGTCGCAGTTATAAAATATCTCATTTGCAATCATTTCTGAGTCAAATTTGGTTTGTTTGTCCGCATTTTGAGCTATTAATAGCTATTAATAGCAACTTAAAGTGGCACTACGATGAAAATTGATCCCCGTCTTTTAGATTTTCTTTAGCATAGAATAGTATTTCAGGGTCGAAAGTGATCATCGATGTAAAAAAAAAGAAGTTATTTTGAAGTAAGTATTTTGAGCTCTGAAATCACTATTATTTAGGCCACATTACTAAAAACGTGTTCCAAGTGAGCCCGCAATTTCAAAAGGTAATATTATTTGTGACGTCAGATTCTCAATGCTACGCCTGAATTTCGGTCGAGGTTATTTGTTTTCTTGTTTTCTTCGAGAAGTAGATGAAATGTTCAGCCTTTCAGATGAAGAATTTGAATAAACGACTTTGATTTACTTGAAGAATTAGCCATGTGGAGTCTTCGCGTTGAGAATTTGACGTCACTTCGTTACGCTGGTCAGGAACATGAACGATTAATGGCGGACATAACAACTCCAGATTCGGAGTCAGAAAAATAATACTTGCCATCGTCTAATCGCAAAACGGTTTCGACCAAGTAATATTTAGCAGCTCTGCTTTATAAATACGTAAAAATATCGATAGGTAAAAATTTGATCGTAGTGGCACTTTAAAGGGAAATGGCAATAAAAAATTGTTTTGTCTCATTTGAAAGAACATTTAAAATAATATATGAAGACCTTTTAAAATTTCCCCGTAACTTCCTTAATTTTTGAAATATGTGTGAACAAAAATATCTGCAATCCGCCATCTTGTTTTATAATTAGATCTAATTAGGACGTCAAAACCTGGGTAAACATTGTAAAAGTTGTAAATAATTGCCCAAATATCAGTGGAATGCGTTCAAATGGATTGCTAGTTCACTTAAAAGTATACAACACCCAAAACAACTACGATTTAGCATCTATAATGACTCGATAATTGCTGATATAAAAAACATTTCTTGGTTATGCATATCCAAGATGGCGGAATGTTCAATGTTCTTTGTTAAAAAGAAGTGAAATATTTACAGAACCAAGAACGATATGGAAAATCTGTAAAAGGTCTTCATATATCATTTTTAATGTTCTTTCAAATGAGACAAAAAATAAAAAAATTTTTATTGCCATTTCCCTTTAAAGGGCTATTAGTAAAGACTATTTTGCACGACAATATAGATCGAAACTCTATTGCATCGACCACTATGATACGGTGGCGACCAAATGGAAATCAGGCTTAAGAACGTTAAACTAAGTGTGTTCTTCCTTGAATCTTTAACATGCAGTCCAGACTGAGGGCAACGTTTTCATATTCCTAACATTCCAATGTTATTAAAGTTTCTGCATGATCAAAGTTTTGGTGGCATGTTCAAGTATATCACCAAGGTTTGAATTAAGATGAAATGTAGGTCTATTTAACAATTAGTCACTGAAGTCGAGGTGACTATCGTTGAATATTTACCGAGCCGCGAAGCGGCGAGGTAAATATAACGATAGTCACCGAGACTGAGGTGACTAATTGTTTTAGTATAATTTCAGGCTTGAACTGAACATTCAATTGAGAAGTTTTAAACAGACAGTTTGATACTTTGAACTGTGTTATGCTCGATGTTTTCTTCACGCTTGAAAGCTTTCAAAAACACACACACTAACGATCAAAACGGACGTAAAAATACAAATAATTATACGATAAACAACTTCCTCACCCTTAGACAGTTCAATCTTGAAAGAAATCTGATATATAGAATGTCTTTATGCTAAGTTTTTGAGCCTTTTCGACGATTTTTTAGTTATAATAATATAGTCGCCATTTTGAAAAATAATTCGTCATGTTTTAGAAACCATACATCAAAATGATGATTCCGAGAAGGACTGGAACGAATAAATATAGTCTGGTTACAAAAAAACACTTTTTCAAGTATGATTTCTAGTAAAGTGATAGTCACCGCGCTACGCGTCTCGTCTCAGATTTACTGGCCAGTCAGCCAATCAGAGCTCGTTTAAGCTCAGAAATTATACTAATTTACAATAGTCTGATCCTAACTCTATTTGATTATGGGGACATAACCTGGGGGATAGAGGAAATTCAGTTCTGATGCAAAGTCTGCAGGTTTTCCAGAATAAGACTGCTCGGGTTATCTTAGATTTATCCTATTACCATTCAGAAAGTGATGCATTAAGCCAATTATCATGGAAACAAAGTTCAAAAGATCTGAACATCGTTCCATTTTTATTGCGTCTACGTTGCTTAGCAACGTAAACGCTATGTTATATGTAAATAGTTGAATAATAACATTTTGCATAAATTTCAGTACACTTTAAATAAAGACTTTCATTCATATAATACAAGGCATACTACCAATATTCGTAAAACACTTACAAAAACTAACTGAAGACAATGGACTACAATTAACAAAGCAATAGAAGACTGGAATAAGCTTTACTTGGTAACACATGAAGCGTCAATCTTATCTATTTTTAAGGGTGTTCAGACGTATTTGGATTTGCAGACCTAATATCCGTTGCTAAGGAAGCTTAGAATTGACAAAATTTGCCATAGAATTTCACAGTTTTAAGAATCCATCAACAGTGTGTATGTACTATATGTGGACAAAACTCTTTCGTTTGGTAATGTTATATGTCGTCATCGTGACGTCATCGAAATATGAAAATTCCTATAATCTTCGAAGGTTTTTAAGAAAAATTATTTTTTTCACATGCGATTAGAATCTGGACCGTTATCTTCATAAAAGTACGTATGGATTTTAAGAATTTTTAAAAATTAGCTGGGATATCGGATTTTTAAGGTGAGTAAACACAATAAAATATTGATATTTTTTGTAGGAAGTAATTTAGGTTTATATGACAGCAAAAAATATAGCATACTGTCAAAAATGACGAAAATTATAGAGTTTTTGTGTTTGTTGTTGACGTCAATGTGACGTCATCAAACGTCACCAGACGAAAGAAGTTTGCCAACATATTCCACACATAAAATATCTTGGTTATACCTTGAATTTATTGTCCACTCATGAAGTATATTAGGCACGAAATGACCTGTCCTTAGCAACCGGTTGTTTAGCAACGGAATACGTCCGAACACCCTTAAAAAGAAATGGTTTAAATTTGTTATATTTATTAAGATTTATTCAGGTAAATCTGTAAATCACTTTAGGGTGAAGTTGGTTATCCTGATTAAAGATTATTTTCATTCATATAGGAATGTCTTTTATTTTTAAAGAATAGTATCTAGTGCGAGATCTGCACTTCTCAAACTCATTAATAATTCATGAATTATCGACGTATACCACATCACATGCATGAGTTTTCATACCCAATGAAAACCTGTAGGAAAATTCCTAGTGAACTGGATCACATTTCTTAATCTACATATTAAAATAAAATCGCTATAGGAATACTCGTTTGAGAAGCTAGATCAAACACTCGTTTGTCGTGTTTCATCAGGGGACTCCAAACACTCGAAAACAATAAAAACCTGTTTTCATTTGTTTTCTCGTGTTTGGAACCCCTGATGAAACACTCAAACTCGTGTTTGATCTATTACATGAAAGTATTTGTCTGAGTTTTCCATAAAGACGGAGCGGCGGCGAGGAGAGAACTGCGTAAAGTTGAAGTCAAATACTTTCCCGCTTTAAATAAGAAGTTTATTACGTCGTTTAGTTTATTTTTTATTGTTTGTTTTAGCGCTGTTTTCTTGCTATACCTTACCTCTTAATTACTTCATGTTTCCACCTCTTGGTATCAGTTGTGAATGACACATTCGTTGTGTTTTGTCGTAAATAACAAGCATTATACTAGTAAAGAAAAGCAACACTAATGTTCCAGCATATTCCTCAAATTATGCTCAAATCAACAGACGTTTTCCTACCGCAAAATCCGCACCGCAAATTAACCAATCACATTGCGTGATTCTACCGGAAGTAGCCCTATAGCGGTTCATATTGGGAAAACGTCGCCCTCCGTCTTGAATGCATGTTAGATATTCAAGGAAGAACACAGTTTAATATTCTCTCCATCTGATATGAATATACGTAAATACTCTACTTAAGTATTTTTCGACACATTGAAGTTCTCTTATTTCTCCTTTTCATATTATATCCAGTTCTTTTGAGAACTTAGCAGAACTTATCTTCTACAAGAGTGAAAATGTTAAAAAATATACCCGCAGTGCGTACCTAACACGCATATCTTTTCTAAGTTGAATTTTAACTGATAAATAAGCGTGCCCGTACTAGTACTTTAGGAAATTTATTTCACTTTACTTTCAATGAAAATTCATTATTACAAGATTGAGAAGACGAGATATGTTGTAGCAGGTCTAATAGTATGACACCTCTCTATGGTCGACATCGTCCTGTAAATCTTGGGTACATGCTACAATCTCTGATGTGCATTCTGTTCAACAGCCAGCAAAGGAAACGTTCCAGACCCAAGCCATAACCACCATGGGGACAAGTCCCAAATTTACGCTAAAATAACAGATGAAGCAATTAATACAAGGCCTGTTTTTCAAGTAAAAGTTAATCGCGGGAGTTAAACGCTGTTCCGCGCTGTAATGTTTCATGAAACTTGTACTGCAAAGGTGAATTATGCTTGTCTTGTCATTCGTGCGAAAATGGTGATGCTATTTATTAGCACTATATATTAATTTAAGTTATTTTATTATTCGCCAATCATCCGATTTTCTCGCAGAAACCGATTTAATCAACGATTAAACATTCTTACATTATTTTTGTTTTTCTTCGTGAATTATATTTGAATATATCAGGGGCGGATTTAGCGTAGGTCAAACCGGTCATGCGACTGATGTAATTTTTTGCTAGCATAAAAAATTCCGAATCGACCTTCAGCAGTCGCTGTAAAATTTGCTCAATTACAACAAGGTCCAGTTGTTTCATAATCATTCGTGATTTTATTCGTAATTCATCGGCACTGACGGCACAGGCTCTCTCGCCCGCGTCTTTCCCGCGGAGGTGGTACAAATAACAATGTGAGCAGTCTTCAGTCTTCTTCTTCTCAGCGGTCTTCCGCATGAGCTTTGACCGATCTGAGTCATTTTCCAGCTATTTGATTGGTCAATACACCGATCTCCGTGGTGATCGGCCAATTTGACCGATCTGCGGGGCGTTCTGACCGGTCTTGGTGATCAGGGTCTCATACATGAGCCACCTGATTGGTTAATTCAGACAAATACAGTGTTCTTATTCGCTACTCCATTTGACCGATCTTGACCAATTCACAGCGTGTGGTATCCATCAGTTTACTGTATTATTCAGCATTGGCTCGCGGTATTTACGAAACTGTTCTATCAGGGTTTGAAAGAAACGATGAACATTGTCTGCAAGAAGTGTACGATGATCTGGTGAGGCAAATCAACGTTTCGCGCAAGAGTTCTGTCGACGAACTACTCCGTGCGGTAAACAGCACTTCAAGCTTTCTTAGCAGGAATTTTGGCGCAGAGAAACTAATCCAAAAGATGTCCGCGATCGGAAAGGCAAGGGTTGTACAGGCCACGGCGATCATGTAAATGTATATATATATATTGATTGATAAACTACCGTCTTACTAGTCTTAAACTAGTGTATTGATAATCTAGTATTGCTATTGCGAATTGTGCGTCTCTGGCCGTAATCGTTGCTCAATTACCATATAACATATAAATATATGTTATATACATATATACCGTCGACAAAACGACGATTAAGATTGAGCTATATTCGATTCGAGTTTACCGGTTCCGTGTAACCTATATTTAAGCGTTTCGTATTGACTTTAACAAGGTTTAAACTTCATATTGACCGATTGTTGTTGATCGTTGTCTGGTGTATGAAATACGACCTGGCTATTCATTGCTTTTGACAGGAAGTTGAGAATAAATAATTAATGTTTTATCAAAGTTCGAATTGGACAAAAAAACTTATAAAAAAAAATAATAAAATGTTTCATAAAAACATGTTTGAAAACATTAAATCAAATGCTCAAAAGTGCTGTCAGATCGCGGGAAATGCCATTTCAGAGACCCAAATTCAAAAATTTTACGGGGGAGAATCCCCCCGTACCCCCCTACATATGTGTACCCCGCCATTTTGACTAACGTATGAAAATTCCTAGATCCGCCCCTGTATATTAACAAATATATTAAGAGTTAAGATCTGACGATACACTGTCCACACAGCACGCCAGCACGGCGTTACTCTTATAACTGAGTAAATTGCGTGCCGAAATGACAATGTTGCACAGAAAAGGGTTTAGTTTCCAACAGCACCTTAACTTCAGAATACAACTCACTTGATCAGTGTACCAGTAGTAAGGTGTTGGATCAATACCTTCTCCCTCGTAGCCTGCCAACAATTCATCCTATACAAGAAATAAATGGAACTAAAGCCCGATTTAGACGTCGAACTTCACATGTGCCTCAACTCAATGTAACCTAGCTTAAATAATATATTACGCTCATTTGCATTGAGTTCGGCACCTGTGAAGTTCGACGTCTAAACCTGACCTAAATACCGTTTCTACACAAGTTTCTATCCAAATCAATCATTCATTATCAATGCAGGTCATCAATGCGAATCCAATGAATGAAATATATATTTAATGAGGAAGCCACAATCACCCAAAGGTGCTTTACATGAGGGTCCTCTAAAAATATATACAAATGACTATAACATACATACATATACATAAATATATATAAATATATACAAATGACTATAACATACATACATATATATAAATATTAAATAGTAATAGATAATGATGAAAAAGATAGAACATTACTTATTCATCAATGACCAAAAATTAGACTTAAAAATAGTAAAGGAGGTCAAATTTCTAACAAATAAAGGTAAATTCTTCCAGTCCTTTATAAAGAGATACGAAGTTCTTTCTTGACCCCAATCTTAGGCTATTTTTTCGCCTAATATTATAAGAATGAATATTCAGTTTATTGTCAAAGTCTAAATCATTATTAAGAGATTTAAAGACAAATGAACAACGATGAAAAAGTCTTCTTATATAGGTCAGGTCTAATCAATTTCACTCACGGTCTCAATTGAAAAACAATAATTGTTTTCCTGAAGTATTGTTCATCCTTAAATGACAACGACGGTATCTCAATAAATAGAATACTCTAAAAAGTTGGTGTAGTTCTGAAATAGTGTATAGGATGTTAACGTTTAGAGCGAAGATCCTTCGTCAGTACATCAACCTTTTAGAATTTTCAATTTAATATATTTCAACACTGCCTACACAGCATAAGACTTTTGAATATCGCAATTAAGGTACGTTTTCATACTGTGATTAATCAGGAGGGCCGATTTATGGTTTAGATACATGGTAAGTTAGGAGAAATAGGAAAGAGTAGGATTATGAGCCCACAAATCATTCCGCTGGTAGTTTTTCGTCCTTAACATGCATCTAAACCATAAATCGAGCAAGTCACATGTTCTAGGGTGAAAAAGTTAAATTATACCCGCAGTGCGTACGCAACACGCATATATTTTCCAAGTTGAACTTTAAAGTGTATATGAAATGAAAATTAAGTTTGTCTTATTTGAAAGAACTCTTGAAATGATAAAGCAACTCCATCTATCGTTTTTTTCATATCGCTTTTCGTTCTTGAGATATTGCGATTTGTTTGATATGTAAATAACACACTGCATACGTCACATTAAATAATGAGTTGTTGTAAAAGTAGAAATATCGTTGAAGTTATCAAACAGTCACACTAAACTGCGCATGTAAGGGGTATTTGTCTTATGACACCTAATAATTTCAAAAATGTACATGATTTCTGAACAACTCATTATACAATGTGACTTATGCAGTGTGTTATTTACATATCAAACAAATCGCAATATCTCAAGAACAAAGAGCGATATAGAAAAACTATAGATGGAGTTCCTTTATCATTTCAAGAGTTCTTTCAAATAAGACAAACTTAATTTTATTTCATATACACTTTAACTATATGCCCCTACTAAGCTACTTTGTTTTTAGACACTACACAAACTTTCTTCAATGGGCATACACAATGGTTTGAAATCGAGACATGGATTACATGGATTACACTGGCCAACCTCTAATTGCCAACCTCGACTTGGAGCCATTGTTTCGTGGATATTGAAGGTAATCTGGGAAGTATGTCTGTAAACTACATTATTCTTACATAATCCCAAATCCTCATTGATCCACCAATAATCTCTCCGACGTTAGGCATTAATAAGTCCACCTTAGAAATTCAATGAAAACAACTATTTACTTCATAAAAATCTAATTTAATGAAATTTCGTAAACTGTTAAATGGTGAACGAAAACATATTTTAACCCTTTAACCACTAGTATCAACATACAAATTCTCCTTAATGGTCTCCAAATATTTCTTTTAATACTATAGTTAGTACATTTCTTATAGTACAGTAAAAACCCGCATAAAAGAACCAGTGGATTAAGAAGCATCAGCCTGAAATTTAGGCAATTAAGTACCACAATTACAAGAACTACTTCAGGCTGACAACTGGTTCTTAAAAAACCTTAACTTTTGTACTTTAGCTGAAGTAGAAAGCATATGTTCTAAGGGCAGGTATAGGCAGGTACATACTTAATTTAATATTATTGCAAATGCAAAAACATAATCTGTTGTTTAATATGTGTATATATATATATATATATATATATATATATATATATATATATATATATATATATATATATATATATATATATATATATATATATATATATATATATATATATATATATATATATATATATATATATATATAAGCAGTATATTTATTGTTAACGGTAAATTAAATTATTGTTTGGCAATATGAAATACAATTGGGATGTTAATGTTCAATTTATGTGAATACAAGACCTTCCAGGGTCAACAGCTCACTAATTAAGGAAACAAATCATTTAAAACACTAAACCAGGAACAATTGTTTTTGACTAAAAATAAGAAACAGTTAAGAACCAACTCGGCCTGATTTCTCACCAAGTACCCATTATATAAGAACCACTTCAGCCTGACGTCAAAAAATAGTAGTTCTTTTATGCGGGTTTTTACTGTACTAGAAGTGATTTTAAAAACATTAGTTCACCATTGGTGATCATTTCCTTTATTCTCATTACCTCTATGGTTGTTTAACCATTAATATTATTAAGAGAAAGTAGATTCTGGTCACCTCTGGAACATAAAGGATTAAAAGTTCCATGTAAGTTTGCAGCCCATCAAAAGAAATACGTACCGACTCTGTGAGCCTCCGATCTTCAGGACAGAGTTGCATGTTAAAAAACTTTATTTTGATAGGGAAACGACAGAGGAATATTGGCTGCGTAGATAAATTAAAATGAAGGCTAAGTTGACTTTTTGTAACTTATTGACTTACTACAGTATATATCATTAACTCCAGTAGGTTGGTGCGCTATCGAAACAGTGCGTAGGATCGGAGGTCTAACGCTTATAGCTAGTGAAGGATCTCGTTCGCAGTTTCACTCTCTAATAAGTAGAATCTTTATTTCAAAGTCAGGAGCTATCTCACAAAAGTTACTTTCAGAAAGGTTCTGACTAAAGTACAAAAAAACTAAATATACAAATACAAGAATTAATCCAAGTTATTATTAGTGAGTTATTAAAAATACGAAAAGTATTCATATTTAAATTTGTTAAAAGTATCTGATGTTGTAATCTCATCATTTAACAAGTTCCAGTCTGTTATTCCATGGTCACTAACTTTATATTTACCCCAATTTCGTGTTACTCGTGGTAATGATAACTTGTTCTTGTTACGGGTGTTATAATTGTGAATATCTCTATTATATATATAAAAAACTTATGTCATGATTTGCAAGATTATGCAAACATTTGATGAAGGCATCCACTCGACACGTAATACCAGCTCCTACACACTGTTTCCACAGTACACCAACCAATATTTTGGAGTTTTCTAATTATATTTCAACACTGTCTACGCACCACTGTACTTTTATATCACATCATCAATAATTTATATCAACACGTAACTCCCAGCAACAAACAATGTTTGTTAAAACGCGCACGTGTCGAACATCGTCAGCCAGGAACAGTGTTTTAAGAACGTGAATGATATGCACTGATCTCTAAAATAATGAAGACTGGATCGAGCAACTATTGTTCAGAAAATAAAGCTGGAAGTAACCCTTTCGTAAACGGTATTTGCCACCCCGAACGGTATTTGCTATCCTAAACAATGACCACAACCCCCCTGAATTCTAACCCCGAAATTTTTCGCAACACTGCCACATCTTGACAGAGTTTATCCGTATATATTAGTAAAAAATTCAGTGGGTTTAGGATTAAGGGGATTGGTGTCATTGTTTATGATGGCAAATACCGTACGAGATGACAAAGACCGTTTAAGAAAGTGAAGACTACATAGGTGGTAGGGACTATATGTCTCTGATTTTTTACGATGATAAAGTGTATCAGCTGTCCAAAGTTTTCCAATAATATAGAATATGCAAACTACGGCTCCATGATTGACAGTACCTATGAAACCGGAATTAGTGCATGGCGGCCATATTGAAGTGACCACTTCGGTCACACCAACATTCGACAACTGATTCATTTTACCATCTTAAAGATCAGAGACAGATAGTCTGTGTCACCTACAGTAAAACTATATAACGTGATCCCAATGATGATATGCAGTGCATGAAATATCGCAGCCAGTATAACAAGAAAATATTCGATACGTAAACTTAGTGTTCTACCTCGTTGATTTCGTCGGTCATCTTTCTCTCGGGAGCTTCAGGAATATCCTTAATTATATGCAATACACAGAAAAAAATTAATATACCGGTATACTCAGTTTGATGCTTCGGTCTTCCGTTTAAATATAGAGTATTAAATGTCGGGTTTTTAATTTTCACGTTTTTCAATAGCAAAAATTAAGACCCGCGAAAATAAGTTACAATAAGGTACATTGTGAGATCTGATGTTTAGTTGTTGAAAGATAATAATGGTCTCTTATTGACAGACACAACAGACGTGTGACTTAACAAATTGTTTAGCTCGAACGTGGTCAAGTCAAAGGTATGTCAAAGGCGCTACAGGCTGCCACCATACCACCCATGTCTGACCACGGAGCACAGCTAAGATCTATAACTGTTAGTTTTGCTGAAGGATGAAAACCGGAGACCCCGGAGGAAAACCCTCGAAGCACGGGAGAGATCAACTAATAATTAAAAACTCTACTCACATGAGTTCCAAGCTCGCGAATCAACACGAGGTTATTCCCAGATGGTCACCCATCCAAGTACTAACTTCGTCCGACCGGGCTTGACTTATAAGCGGTGAGCCCTAACAGCACACGCCACCCATGCACCTAAATGTCAATATTAATTTGTAGCTGTGACGTCTAAATGTGCGTATGAAGTAAGATTTGGTCAATTTTATAAATAGAATATTTGGCAATATTTAACTGGAAACCTCGTGTATCGCTGGAGAACATCATATTTCCAGAATTTACCTCGCCAAATTCATAGAATGTGCCATCGTCTTTACGAATGTCGTGTTTCTTCAGATAAGCTATGGCGTCTGTGTAATCCATTCGTCTATACGAATAAAATTTATAGCACGCTTTTATTATAACTACATTGCTTTAGTTAGAATTACAACCAAAACAATGGAAAACGACGCTAGGAAACTAAGATCACGTGTGACGTTTCCCGCGTGCTGATTGGTTAAGGCACCAGTTGATCGCGTGAAAATCTAGTTGAAAATCGTGACATCACAAAATCTGCATAAATCGTAACTTTTAGCAATAATACAGCTAAGAATGATAGTCAAACTACCAAAATATTTAACAATGCTACTTTACGATGGAATATCCGACTCCATTACTCATTTTAGGCGAAAAGTTCCAACTTTATACGGTGAAAAACGTGTCCCAAATTTCAACTAAAACAACGGTAGTTTTTGCGACGCCAGATTCTTCACAACAAAAAGAAAACAGCTGAAACAAAGACGAACAACATTTACCTCAAACACTTAGTCGTGGCTTCGGCAGGTTTGTGAGACGATGAAACTTTTTGGAATCTCAATATATAGCTACCTGAATACGAAAATATGGAGAAGTCAAAGAGAAACTCAGCAAAATCTGCGTACTCGTGACATCTTCATGATATCGCGATTTTCAACTAGGATTTCACGCGGACGTCAGCTAGCTAGTTTCATATCCAGTCTTTTTATTATCCATGCTATAACTTTACGACTATACTTACTTGAAAGGCCGTTTTGGAGGCTTAAATTCCTAAGAAATAATCATATTAATAAGTCAGTTTGAAACACAGATTTAGAAAATTAAAAAAAGTAAGAGGTCAACTCAACAAAATACTCCACGCTGAGTTAATAGGAAGGTTAGGTTCTACTTTTCCAGTTCTGATACGGATACCGAATACGGAAAAGCACTAGCACTCGCAGCGGAAGTTGAGCTGAGCTTAACCTCCTACTTCTGACTAAAATCTGACTAGGGAAACCTTTCTATAGACACATACCGGGTGAAGTTCATAAAGTACGTCCTTCAATGGTGACTTCAACACTCTATCAACAACATCACAAACCTTCAGGGAAGAAAAATTAATAAGACCATTGCAAACAATACGACTTCGTATGTGGTTTTTTCCGTTATCTGACGAACGAAAGAAGCGGAAAATGTTTTCTTACACATCGCTACAGGACCCTGTGTACAAGTTCCAACGAGGAAAGGGTGGATAAGTCCAATGGATAATTATAATAATGGATAAGTCAGGCAGTTCAGATTTTGTACCTTACCCACATACCCTCCCGATACAGATATCGTTAGAACTGTAAAAACAAATAACACCGAAGGTTGCTATAGTTTAATTACTCATGCAGTTGTTTTAGTTGAGCTGTAATAGCTATAAAGTTGTTATAATAAAAGTCAAGCATTGTGGCGGTTCAATCCAGCAGCTTCCAGCGCTGTGTGAGAATTATTTTTTACTGTGCTTGTCTCACGTTTGGAGATTTTACATATTCGTAATATTTGGGTCTTCCTGAGCAAAATCATAATATATCTTGTCAGCCGAAAATTTCATCTTCATGGACTTTTTGCTCTTAAAGTTATCGGATGTAATGTCATAAGAGGCGATTTTGTGCCAAGTAACAAAAGAAAACTGGTTTGGAATGCCTCTTGCGACATCACATACTCCATGAAGATGAAATTTTCGGTTGACATGATTTTGCCCAGGAAGACCCAATTATTACGGATATGTAAAATCCCCAAACGTTAGATAGCTGCGATTTAAAAAAAACTGTAAACTGTAATTCAAAACAATTTTCATAACCATGCAAACATCCAAAGATTTAATAAACTGTAATTTGTCCACCACAACTTCAGTTGAAGTCATTTGACATTATTTGTAGAAAGAATTACAATATAAATCTAGTACCAATGACACGCGATAATGTACTCACTAAATCTTCCAATCTGTCTAAGAGATCCTCAAATGTTATAAACGAACATTCAGCTTCCACATGCGTAAACCTAGATCAAGATACGAGTTGAAGAAGACTCAAGATACTACAACGCATATTTAGGGTTATTTTAACTGGAATGACTGGAATATTAAATGTATTTTATTAAGCATTAATAAAAGAAGTTAACAATAAGCGGTGTCAGTTCTCGTTCGGTCGGGGGCCTTCAGTGCCGGGGCCCCCGGAATGTTTACCCCACTTACAGAGTTATATAAAGGGCTAGCTTAATCATGTTCGACTTACTTGCGTCTCGTTTGCTCTCCCTCCCTGTCTTGGGGTCTTCTTCACCTCACCCTCTGTTTAGTTTCGTGTTCCCTAGGGCGGTTTAGCTGCCCGCTTCCCTCGGCGCCTAGTTTGCGTTAATTGTTCTTTTTCAGCACTGCTCTTATGAGTTGTCTAGGCCAGCAGGGCTTTTTGTACCTGCTCGTTCCTGGGTTGTTTTTTTGTTTGTCACACCCAGTCCTTCCTAGTGGCGGAAGGTTCTTCTACTGTGGTGAGTATCTACTGTCCCTAATCTAGCTTCGTCTCCATCACCGAAACCGTAAGTACCTATGTTTTCTTGTAGTTTAATTTTAATTTTTCCCCGTCTAGACGGGTGACTTGTAGATATGCATGGGGATGGAGGAGGTACCGTTGGTCGGGGGGATCAGCAGGTCCCTTGTTATTGTCGCATCATTGCTTGTCGCAGCCGGCATATTAGATACTGACTCCATCCCTCCGATCTGCGCTCCGCCATCGTAGGTAGTGGGCGTATTATCATGTTGGGTCATTGAGAACCGTGTATATCGTTAACTGAGATTAACAACAATCAATAAGGAGTTTTTAATACTTTAACTGGAACGTCAAACGGCTTGGGAAGTGATTTGCCATGGAGGGATACTGAAATAGAGGACACAAGGCAACTGAGTAACGTCAAACTACCACTACCAATTGATCAATGAAAGCTAACAGGGCGCGAAATAGTGGGCTCTATTGCCTTCACAGCGGGTTAACACAAAAATGTTGAAGATTATTAAATCACATCCTCCAGGAGGTATTCGTATTTCTTCAAATTGTCGGCTCGCCACAATCACAATCTCTGAGGGTTAGTATTAGGTTTAGTATTAGGTTTAGTATTAGGTTTAGTATTAGGATTAGTTATATTTATTAGGGTTAGTATTAGGGGTAGTATTAGGGGTAGATATAGTGACTTTGGTTTGATAATGACTTTGCAACTGAATAAAGTTAAAATATAATTACCACCCATATATTTTGTCTTGTTTTTAACTTTAATATATCAGTCTTAATGACATTTTTCGGTTTATGTTTTAACTTTTATTTCTTCAAATTGTCGGCTGGTCATGGTTATTAGGGGTAGTATTAGGGTATAAGTATTAATTAGCTAACATAACATAAACCGAAAAATGTCATCTTGAGACTTAATATCTGCATGGGTGGTAATATTTCGACTATTCCAAATTCATCAAACCAAAGTCATTATCTAACCCTAATACTAACCCTAATATTAAACATTTCAATTCAAACCCTCAGAGGTTGTGATTGTGGCGAGCGTGATTTAATATTCATAAACATTTTTGTGTTAAACCACTGTACTACAGCGGATTCGGCCTCCCTCTGCGCCCGTAGCAAACCGAACGGGTTAGCCTGCATGATATATCGCCTGATAATTTGATATATCGCAGGCTACGAACAGCTAGGTAAAAATGGAGATTCTTAATATACGCAGTATACACCAATTTTATATTACAGTTCTCATACTCTGCCAAATGTCGTCTGGTTCTAGACTGTTCAGCTCGATAAGATTGTGAAAGACAGAAAACATCTCCTAACGACGGAAGTGCAGTCTCCAGATACAGTTGAGCGGATTGTGCCAAATAGGCCTAAATAAAAAACAAAGATTACGTTATGTTGTAACCATTGAAAATTCTAAAAAGTTAGTGACTACAGAAATATAGACATGCGGTTAAAAGCTGACCTGCTCCAAACTAAAAATAGCAACATCGCGATTATACGTCATTATATGATTATGTCAATGTAAGTTTGAGATCCCTAATCAATCATGTTAAGCATGTTTTCATTCTGTTGCAAGATTCCGATAAACGTGCTTTATTCTTATCGTCGAGCTCTTCTTGTTTTATTCTCTTGGTTTATTCTCTATGACTTGCTTGCTGCTCCTTTGTGCACTGTATTTCAAGTTAAACACATTCCAAACGTAAATAGAGAAAACATATCTGATATCCAGCCGATAAAAGCTAAACCGTAGTTAAAATCATCTATAATAAAAGTTGAAACAACGTGAGTGGAAACTATATCTACAGACTCGTTTGTTTTCCGCGGTTCAAATTTATGTAGTATGTAGGAAGTATCTAAAACGTTTCTACTTTTCAATTAACTCTTTGTGATTACACATGGCCCGAACGTTTCTGCGGCGTAAATGATAATAATTTACGTCGCAGAAAACTTGGCCATGAGCCTGACAACAGTAACTCTTACTAAATAATCAATTCACATTTTTCTACCAGTTACCTAATTGCACCATGTGTAACATGAGCCCGTTGCGCTTCAGCGGTGCTGCTATTTTTAGTAGTGGAGCATGAGGTCAGCTTTTAGTCGCATGTCGAAATAGTGAATAGAAGCTGGGCTAATGTTTCAAGCGAAGGCCCCTTTGTCAGCAAGTGAAACGTAAAGCCATGCAAAGGGCCTTTGCTACTCAATATTCACCTCCTATTAACTATGCTATTCACTATATTTACTCAGCGGTATTCAATATATAATATATATATATTTCAAAAACTCATTAATATTCATTAACCAAATTGTCCAATCACATTTCCGTATTTAGGCACGCGCAAGGCTTTTATACCTGATAAAAGCCATGAATACTAATCAGCATGAAAATTATATAAAGTCTTTACGAACTTTATATATGCATTTTTACATTTGCATTTCATTCATCAACCCAATTTACCTCTAGTAGAAAATAAAAACCAGTACACTCCCTAGTGATTACAATCAATTGTTTTTGAAGCTATTTAAAACACTCGAACTCGCGTTTTATCATATCTAAAATGCTCGCGCTGCGCGCTCGCATTTTAAATATGATAAAACGCTCCTTCTCGTGTTTTAAATACTACATAGAGAGAGAGAGAGAGAGATTCGTATTGCAACACTGCCACTACATTTATATAACATGTCAATTGTTCATGAAAATGCGTTTTATAGTAATGTCGTTATTTAATCAATTTGACTGCACTTTACTCACATCTTCTCCAAAATAATTGACGTGGAAAAGTGTTGAACCTCCTTCAAATTGTGTGGGAACTAACGATGGTGGAGTAACCTATACAGAGATATCAGTTTTCTAAATCGCATATTGGTGGGAAAACTATAAACAGGCATTATGAAGATATATGTATACTCACTTCAAAATATCCCCTAGCCATATAATGCTCACGAAAACTAGAAATGTCAAGCAAAATATGTAATTGTCAATAAATTATTTATTATTCATTAATTATTTTGTACTTAAAGGGATACTCCAGCCAAAAAACAAATGTAGTTCATATGAAAGATCTTACTGACTTTAGTTTATTTTCAAAGTTTCAGCATTCCTATAAATTTAGTTAAGAAGATATGGCAAGTTGAAGTTGAAAATTTGAGGATTTTGACGTCATATTGGTTTTGAAAATATGACGTCTTTGACTAATTATTTATCGGCAGTGGTGTTGTTTTGATGGCGATCACATGGTAATAGCTGTTGTGAATGCTCTTTGGACGAAATTAAAATTAGTCGTAATATATAAACTATTTAGTTCCTCATGCAGGAAAGTAGAGGAGCTTCTTAGGCATATTGGACAAAGTCTCCAACTTCAACGAACCATATCTTAATTCTTAACTAAATTGATAGGAGTGCTTAAACTTTGGAAATAAATTAAAGTCAGTATAAGCTTTCATATGAACTACATTTGTATTTTGGCTGCAGTATCCCTTTAAAAATTGGTTCATAGTTTGGTGTGTTCCAGAGTTATGAATGCACGTGGGAAGTTAAGGAACCCAAAGAAAGCTTAAGAGTTACTTGAGACAATAGCTCAGTGAGTGAGTCATGAGTACTCTGCAGGACAACTTCACAGGTATATCTATAGATTACCAGAAATTAACGACAAAATGGCAACCGCTTGAGAGTTAATTTACACATGATACTTAGAAAATAGAGTCCCATTTTACAATGAGTTACATAGAGCGAAAATATTATAATGAAGATTATGAGACAATAGCTGAGTGAGTCATGAGTCTGTAGGCCAACGTGACAAGTATATCAATAACTCGATGGAGCACGCCATGTCATGAACCACTTCTTTTATAACAGAGAAAAAGACACAAAATAATAAAAACAAGCTTTATCACGCTGATTAAATCTTTCCTACAGTAACGCAAGATTAAAACTTGACAAGCACCAGGCATATGCGATCCACTCACACGCCAAGGTTGATTTAATTTCACAAAAACATTTGCAATTAGTGGCATTTTGAATTTTCACGACGCTACGTGGGCATGCGAGATGGGCTTTTCTAATAAAATGAAAGTTTTTCAACCGAATTTATGATAATTATTGCTAATTTATATTAACATAATGGGTCTTGTTTGGGAAATTTAAAAGCACTGGTAAAAGCCGATTTATTGGGCTTTCAGAAAATGTTTAGCTTTCGCAACAGTTATGGTTATTTCCAGAGATATCAATAGAACAAAGAGGTGGTTCAATTTTGGATGCTTTCAGCCTGTCAGGAAAGAATTAATAATGGTTTTCTCCCTACGGAAGTTGAAAATTAAAATTTCCATAGATAAATTGAGCATGCACGACAGGCAACCATAAGTGGTATTATATTGTAGTGTAACATATGTTACCATAAGTGGTATTATAATCTACTGTAAATAATATATATGTTATAATAATTATGCATTGGACAAGAAGCGAAAATAGGTAAAAAAACGTTACCACTGAGAGACAATAGATCTCATCTTCATAACTTTGGAAATCTATGAACAAATAAAATTACATAATTAGTATATGGCAGAATTTATGAAATTTTGTTTATCAATACATCCAAGGGTTTGTGGCGATACATTCCATACAGTTTCACATAATAATAATAATAATAAAGACGTGTTAGGAGCATTATACAATAGTCTCAATGCTCTTACAACAATATATATATTCTTAAAGTTACTTTTAAAACTAATTACAGTTTCATTATAAGATAAAGCCTTCTACATATATTAACACTATGAACAATAACTATTAATTTAAAAAAAGAAAAGTCTTAACTGCAGACTTAAAACTACTTAACATTTCAAAGCTTCTAATTTCCTGTGGTAATGAATTCCACAGTTTTGGTGCTGCAACCGAGAATGCATAATACATAATACATAAACATATACATAATCCATACAGTTTCACCCCTCAATAGAATGTGTCTGTTATCCAACTGAGTATCAATACCAGAGTCCTAAACAATGCAAAATTAATATTAATATTTTCTATATTAACAACTGTACTGCACTGCATTGCACTGAATTGCACTGCATTGCACTGTATTACACTGCATTACACTGCACTGCATTGCACAGCATTACACTGTATTGCACTACATTGTACTGTACTGTACTTCACTGCACCGCATTGTATTACACTGTATTGCATTGTGCTGTATTGTATTGTATTGCACTGTACTGTATTACACTGTATTGTATTGTACTGTATTGTATTGCACTACACTGTACTGCACTGTATTGTATTGTACTGTACTGCACTGTACTGCGTTACCCTTTGCCTATTAAACATTATAAGAAGTTTTATAAATTTAACATGTACACTACCATATTCATGATGGCATCTGCTCCTCCGGCTGGTGCCAAACCAATCAACTCCCAGAAGTCAACCTTCATTTCATGACCACCAGGTGCCTTAAATGATCAAAATTGTATAATCCTTCATTAGTTCTTGAAGTTTGACACAAGCTACAGTAGAAAAATGATTTCTATTCTTCAAAATTACTTGACTTACTGATTTCCCTTCAGAAAGTTTTAAGATCTCTCCACAAACATATACTGTAGATTCTGTTGACAACAGAAGGGCATTGTATGTCTGGCACTGAAGTGTAAGGAGAATGAAACAGTACATTTGAGTGGTGTAATGACTTGCTTCCAGAATTTTCATCAGTGGGCAGAAACAATGGCTTGAAGATCAAGTTGGATATGAATGATAACATTAAATACAGTACAATTATTTCATTGCCAACCTTTGCTTGGACCCATTGTTTTATTTATGGGCATTGAAGTTAGATTTGTGTTTCATTCATGAAGTTTTATAAATAACTTCTCAAATAATGCATTCATAAACCAAAAACAAACAAAATGACAGCTCCATGACAGAGGGTTTGAAATTGGAGGGAGATTTTGCAGAAATTTGGCAAACATTCGCGTCGATTTTCTTTCCAAAAGATTTGTTTTAGAAGAATGTTCATTTTCTCAACTTCTGACCCCAACGAAAATATTCCTTAGGATTCTATTCAGAAATTTGTGAGTTGAGCATATTCAGCATGATGCTCAACATATCTATGTGTATGACATTGTTAACATCAACTGTTGGCTCAGAAAGAACAACCTCCCTTCATAACAGGCTGAAATTAATGCGAGTTCTACTGCTGTGGCAACTCCTATACTGTTGCAACAAGTCCTATACTGCTGCAATAAGTCATATACTACATAAAAAGACCTATATTGCTGCGGCAACTCCTATACTGCTGCGGCAACTCCTATACTGCTGCAACAAGTCCTATACTGCTGCAATAAGTCATATACTGCTGCAACAAGTCCTATACTGCTGCAACAAGTCCTATACTGCTGCAACAAGTCCTATACTACTACAACAAGTCCTATACTACTGCAACAAGTCCTATACTACTGCAACAAGTCCTATACTGCTGCGGCAACTCCTATACTGCTGCAACAAGTCCTGTACTGCTGCAACAAGTCCTGTACTGCTGCAACAAGTCCTATACTGCTGCAATAAGTCCTATACTGCTGCGACAACTCCTATACTTCTGCGACAACTCGTATACTGCTGCGACAACTCGTATACTATTTCAACAAGTCCTATAATGCTGCGACAACTCGTATACTACTGCGACAACTCGTATACTGCTTCAACAAGTCCTATACTATTGCAAAAAGTCCTATACTATTGCAACAAGTCCTATACTGCTGCGACAACTGGTATACTGCTTCAACAAGTCCTATACTATTTCAACAAGTCCTATAATGCTGCGACAAGTCCTATACTGCTGCGACAACTCGTATACTGCTGCGACAACTCGTATACTGCTGCGACAACTCGTATACTGCTTCAACAAGTCCTATACTATTGCAAATAGTCCTATACTATTGCAACAAGTCCTATACTGCTGCGACAACTCGTATACTGCTGCGACAACTCGTATACTGCTTCAACAAGTCCTATACTATTGCAAATAGTCCTATACTATTGCAACAAGTCCTATACTGCTGCGACAACTCGTATACTGCTGCGACAACTCGTATACTGCTTCAACAAGTCCTATACTATTGCAAATAGTCCTATACTATTGCAACAAGTCCTATACTGCTGCGACAACTCGTATACTGCTGCGACAACTCGTATACTGCTTCAACAAGTCCTATACTATTGCAAATAGTCCTATACTATTGCAACAAGTCCTATACTGCTGCGACAACTCGTATACTGCTTCAACAAGTCCTATACTATTTCAACAAGTCCTATAACGCTGCGACAAGTCCTATACTGCTGCGACAACTCGTATACTGCTGCGACAACTCGTATACTGCTGCGACAACTCGTATACTGCTGCGACAACTCGTATACTGCCGCGACAACTCGTATACTGCTTCAACAAGTCCTATACTATTGAAAAAAGTCCTATACTATTGCAACAAGTCCTATACTGCTGCGACAACTCGTATACTGCTTCAACAAGTCCTATACTATTTCAACAAGTCCTATATAATGATGCGACAAGTCCTATACTGCTGCGACAACTCGTATACTGCTGCGACAACTCGTATACTGCTGCGACAAGTCCTATACTACTGCGACAACTCGTATACTGCCGCGACAACTCGTATACTGCTTCAACAAGTCCTATACTATTGCAACAAGTCCTATACTGCTGTAACAAGTCCTATACTGCTGCGATAAGTCCTATACTGCTGAATCAAATCCTATACTACCGCAGCAATTCCTATACTGCTACAACAAGTCCTATACTGCTGCGACAAGTCCTATACTGCTGCAGCAAGTCCTATACTACCGCGACAATTCCTATACTGCTGCAACAAGTCCTATACTGCTGAGACAAGTCATATACTGCTGCAACAAGTCATATACTGCTGCGACAAGTTCTATACTGCTGCAACAAGTCCTATACTGCTGTGACAACTAGTATACTGCAGCGACAACTCGCATTCTTCCGCGACTACTCGTATACTACTTCAACAAGTCCTATACTGCTGCAACAAGTCCTATACTGCTTCAACAAGTCCTATACTGCTGCAACAAGTCCTATACTCTGCAACATGTACTCCTATACTGTTGCAACAAGTCCTATGCTGCTGCAGCAAGTTTCCTATACTACCAAGACGATTCCTATACTGCTACAAGTCCTATACTGCTGCAACAAGTCCAATAGTGCTGCAACAACTATACTGCGATAACTCCTACACTGCTGCAAAAAGTCCTACACTGCTGCAAAAAGTTCTACACTGCTGCAAAAAGTCCAAAACTCGGTGTTTTGAAATCGGAGTAAGAACTCTTACTTGTATTTAAACTATTACTTCAAGTCTTATATGTCAAAAGATAAATATTGAACTTACCAATTTTTCTGACAAAACACATTGAAGGAACCCTGTGCCATCTCTTAGAACAAGAAACATTAATGTTCTTCCTAGAAATTATGATGAATGCTGTTAAGTCAACAATTCTATTTGTATTATTTTAATATGCTAAATCACTATAAATAATTTAAGCTTGTTTTTAATTGACGAAAAATAATTATGTTGGCTAAAAACCTTGTCTTCTTATTCGATGTATCCAAGCTTGCACCATCACACGCTGGTTGCGATGACTTGTAGCATCTTTTATCTTAATCTAAAATGGACCGACATATTAAAATTAACAAAGAGAAACGGTGGTAAGCTGACAAGATTTTTAGTAACGAAATACTGACGTTTCGAGCGGAGTCCTTCATCAGAGTTAGACGAGCTGAAATAAAATAAATACATATATGCCAAAAGTCATATAATTATGTAAGCCCTATTTATTTTATTTCATCTCGTCTTACTCTAATGAGAGGCAGAAACGTCAGTGTTTCGTTACTAAAAATCTTGGCAGTTTACCACCTTTTCTTATTATTATTATTATTATTATAAAAATTCTCCTTGCCAAAGCTAAACAAATTCTGGTCTTCTTCTCAATCTAAACTACCAAAAAACATCTATAATTTTACTATGCGTTATATCAATAACTCTCTCCCTACCCGCAAAAACCTTTCAAGATGGGGTATATCATCAAGTTCTGACTGTTCCTTTTGCTTACACCCAGAAACTCTCCTACACGTGGTTGCAGGATGTCAATCATACCTTGAACGTTTTACGTGGAGACACGACTCTATTCTAAACTTTCTTGCCAAGACCCTACAAACTGCCAATTGCTCCAACCTTTTTGTTGATCTTCCGGAATTCAAAAGCCCCTCAATAATAACTGGTGACAGATACCGTCCAGATTTACTCCTATCTACTTCAAAGGGATGTCTATATATAGTCGAACTTACCGTGGGATTTGAATCCAACCTTCAAAACAACGTAGAGCGCAAAAAATCCAAATATACACAACTAGTTAGACAACAAAGTGAACACTTTAGCACTGTTAAATTTGTCAATCTCTCGATTAGTTCACTCGGTGTTTTCGCAAATGAGTGTACGTCCTTTATTGAAATGTTAAACGATGTAGGAGTTGATGTGAAGCACCAAAATTATTGTGTGAGAAAAATTATATCTATTGCCATCAGAACAACTTATTATATCTTTTGCTGCAGAAATAAGGAATGGACCAATCCTGATTTACTGAACTTTTAATTCTCTTTAAGTGACTTAGTTGTGATTCAAGTAGCCGATTGTAAATTACCTCTATAAGTGAGATTCACAATTGTTTGTTTAGAAAAAATTCATTCAATAAAGTTTCCATTATTATTATTTTCACTTTCCTATATATCCAAAACACTGTCTACGCAGCACTCTACTACTTTACTACTCCAGTTTTTTATTAAAATTGACCTCTGATGCGACTGGTATATAATTGCAGAAATAGAGGAATAATCAAAGAACACAAGTAATTAGTTAACCATTAATTATTATAATTAAAATATTTAATTGTCTGTAGAAATTATAAGTTTGTAAATCATACTTTATTAGCTTTGGGTAATGAAGGGTCTTCCTGAATCACAATTTGTTTTGCTTCTTCAAGGTTCTTGGCTCGCTGTTCAGCCTTTTCAGCCTACAGGGAGAATTAATACCAGAACTGCAGGCAAGCAGCATGTTATGCAATTCACAAACAGCTTCAAAAGACTGCTCCAAGGCAGAGATATCTGTTTAGATTGTTCACTAGATTTATATGATACCTCTTTCTTCCCCTTCTCTTCAGATTTTCTTTGGTCTTGGGAAAATAGTTTTGACAGTTTCTTTAATTGTGCTTTAGAGATTTCTTCATATTTCTAAATGTCATTGCATATTTTTTATATATGATAACCAAACAGTGCAGAATGTGTGGGCAGGGCCTAGCGAGAGGGGTAGTGTGCGAGGTGGGGTAGTGTGCGAGGTGGGGTGCGGCACCCGCCAACTTTTTACAAAATTGCAATATTCGCAAAATTCACAGGTCTACCCAGAAAATTGGGACCAATTTTCTTTAAGTCTATTTTAAGAGATTATGTCAAAATATACTGCTTAAATGTACATTAAATGTACTGGTAACAGAAAACTTGTCAGTTGAATTTAATACTTGCACATTAATAACGTCGTCGAAATTAGCCATTCTCGTTCCCAGTACCCGCCACACAAACGTGGGCGTTGATATTTCGCCACACAAACGTGGGCGTTGATAATATTTCGGCCTGTGACGAACATTGTAATTGTGTCTTATACTTGATCTACTGGAAGTAATTGGTCACATTTAGTATATGGGTAAATTCAGTACCGTTACTAACATAACTTTGATAAAAAATGGTTTTTCGTTGTTGTCCTTGTCGTTTTGGCAGTTGACAAAGTATTGTGATTATTATTGCAAGATTTTTGGGAAAATATTTCATTCAGAAATTTTCGGTTGACACGCACCCAATTATGATATGTTAACTACGGCCCGTCGCTGCCTAGACAGATATGGATATTAAAATTAAACTATCATTAAAAATAAATTCAATTGACAATAATTCAGCAAATGACCTTTCCTTCTTCTTTACTGTCCACCATTATTTTAGGAAATGGTTCCTTCCCATAATGCTTCATGGCCTAAAATAAGAAACAGGTAAGTGTGAAAGGACAAGAAACGACAATAAAATAATATGCTCTAGCTGGCCATAAAAGATTACACGATTATAAAAACTGAGAAACCAAAAATAGTAAGCAAATGAATCAGCAATAATTTTTAGATTAGCTAATTTAATTGGGGCTTCGGTGGTCTAGTGGTCAGGGCCACTGCCTCCCACCTCTGAGGTCAAGAGTTCGAATCCTGTGTTCGGACATTTGATCGAACGTGGAAAGAGTTGGTCAACACTCTGCTGAAAGTCGTGGGTTTTCTCCGGGTTCTCCGGTTTCCTCCCACAGGGAAGTTGACAGGGCGGGTTAGGATAAATAGTTAGGAAAACTAATGACGATAAAAACTGTAAAAAATAAATAGTTAGGGTTATTTGATTGGGGTACTGGGTACTAGGTACTGAATGTAATAGAATAAATGGTCGACGTTGTAAAGCGCATTTGATCATATACACATGCTAATTTGCGCTATATAAATAGTAAACATTAACATTATTTGTTTGAATGAACAAATTATATACATATTTCACTTACTTTTAAAGAAGTTTTAAAAGGTTTGCTTTCTGTTCCATCACCAAACTCATCATTACCAAATTGCTCAGAAGAGTACAATACATCTAAAATGAAACAAAGAAAAAACATCAAAATAAAAATAATACATAATAATACATAGCAATTTGTATAGCGCTTATACTGAGAGATCTAAGCGCTTTACAAGAATGAAATCTAAAAAAATATAAAAATATATATGAACAATAATAATAACAATGTTTGTCTAATTGCTATAGGCTACCCTAAAAAGGTGGGTCTTCAGTTTCATCTTAAATTCACAAAGGGTTCGACAAAACTGCATTAGAGTGGGCAAACTGTTGGCCTGGCTTCACATAAATTATTGATCTTAGGTTCCTAGTTTAAAAAAAAGCCTAATAAACTCTTCTTAAATTTCACAGATTTACTAGCCTACGTCATAGTCTGAAATTTGAAAAACACAGACCGCGAGCGTCTGTACGCAGGCTACAGATTTACTAGATTTTAAAAATTCACCAGAACTTCAGTTTTAAACTAAAGAGTCTAATCTTTTTTGATAATATACTAAGTTTGACTCATTCTAATTCCACCTATGGCATTTAGAAGTGCTAACATCAAAGGTTTTTAACAAAATGTGAAGTGTGATATATGAAACCAACCTATATATTCTACTTGTAAAATTCATTAATAATTCATGAAGAAAATTCAAAAGAAATTAATATTTAATCAGCATCTTTAACTCAGGATAAAACATTGATTAATAAAACATCAATGTTTTATCAAAGTTAACTTGCTCAAATTGAGCTCAAATTGAGTTAAAATAATTTGTTTGTACCGTTTCTACAACTTCCAAACAAAGTATGTATTATATATTCTATTCATTTTACAAGTTACATTCGCGGCCGATGTTTATGGACAGTTACAACAAAGGGTGCCCATCTCTGTCACTGATTTTTTTTTTTTTTTTTTTTTTTTTCCAGTGCCCAGGACGCGGGGCTGGCGGTGGCGCGGAGGCCTGCGGCGAGAGAACGAGAAAGCCAGCATCCCGCGTCATGGGGACGAGAGTACACAATAATGACGATTTCTCGCATTCTCACACATTCAGCATACTTGAGACACAATAATGACGAATTTTAATACACAACAATGGCGATTTCTAGCATTCTCAAATATTTAGAAAAGAAATAAAATATAAATTAATAAAAATAAGAAATCAGTGACAGAGAACCCTGTGCCCATAAACATCGGCCCTCATGTTTTAATTACTACATAAAGATCAACTTCGTCTCAGGGTCTTATCTAATTGGTGCAGTGGCAGCATGGAGAGCAAATATACATGGGAATTGGAAATACCCCAAGACTATGCAGGCCGAGGATTGAAATATTCCACTAGCTTTCGTATTGATTTGTCCGATTGATAACTTTTATAGTAAAATACAAACATGTGAAGGGTAATAAAGCACCTTAACCAGGAGGACTGTGAATGATTAGTTCACGCATTCATCACGTCTAAGTTGGACTCCTGTAATAGTGTTATCTATAGGCCACCTGTGTAGAAATTAACAAGCTCCAGCGCGTTCAAAACGCTGCTGCAAGATTCGTCACAGGTGCTACGAAGCACGATCCCATAACTTCTGCACTAAAGCGCCTTCCTTGACTACCTATACGCACCAGGATTGACTTTAAGATCCTATTACTTACATACATACAAGGCTCTGCCGTAGTATACAGAGTGGAGGTTCTGAGTCGGGTGGTGCGGGTAGTGCTTTTTGCACCACCTATGTCGTTACTATTTTTAAGTATGTTAATTTATTCATGTCAACAGTGTTTATTATGTAACCTAGCAACTAGGTGGGCGAGAACAGGCATGTCCAAACGATGTCACACTACATAGCTCTTTCACCTTTACGATCCCTAACCCTAGTGCCGTGTACCTTTGGGTATACTTAGGCGTATCGTATACCTAGGTGGCCTCTTCCACCTTCGGCATTCCTATCTAGCCATAGTATCCTAGTATATATTATGGATATTATTTAGGACGAATTGGGTGTCGATTTAGCATGATCAGGCTCTTTCACCTTTACGATCCCCCATCCTGACTTTGTATACTTAGGCGGCTCTCTCTGTGTTGCGAAAGTAATTAGCGTTAAGAACGCGAGCGTTGCTATACCAATTGCTTCTTGCAGTTGTTATTTACACATTTCGCCTCAGAGCACATGAAGAGACAATGGCACGTGCCCTTAATGAGTCATTAAAAACTCGTTAAGGAATGAAACAAAAGGAGCGCTTGGATATGGATAAAACCTTATTAATATGATATATTAAAATGTCAAAACCATCGATGATTAAGACTTGTCTATATCGAGTGTTTTGCCTACGTGTAGCACAAAACTTTTATATCACCCATTATAAATTTTAGCTCTTGTTTTTACCAGAGATGCGGGCAATCATTACGCTTTCGCGACAATACTAAGAATAAATTCACAGATGGCCCGCGGAGTACCCATATCGTGGCACGCATGGCCAGGAATGGCCCGTTTCAAGAATACGCTATTCTTGAAACTCCCTTTTAAACCCCTCCCAAAGAAAATACCCCACAGTGTTTTGCTTCAACAACTTCTTGGATAGCAATATCAGCAATCGGAGAGATTTCTGCGGTCCAATGAACTTTGTATACGAGAGACCGATACTGCTGAAGCTTCAAATGAAGTATGCGTGTATTCCAATAAGATTTTTCAAGATATGCGTCTATATATGAAAGTGTTCACAAGTAATGGTATCAAAATGTTAATCAATGCAAGGTAAATAAATGGTCCTGGTTTGACCAATCTTTCTGCCAGCGATGTTGACGCAAAACACGCTTTATTATCGGCGTTTTCTTATCCTTATCGTTATTATTATCCTTATCCTTATCCTTATCCTTATGTTTGTCGTTATCCTTATGTTTATCCTTATCTTTATCTTTATCTTTATCTTCATCCTTATGCTTATACTTATCCTTATTATCCTCCTTCTTCTTATTATCCTTATCCTTCTTCTTATCCTTCTTCTTCTTATCCGTATCCGTATCCTTATCCTTATCCTTATCCTTATCCTTATCCTTATGTTTATCGTTATCCTTATGTTTATCCTTATCTTTATCTTTATCTTTATCTTTATCTTTATCTTTATCTTCATCCTTATGCTTATACTTATCCTTATTATCCTCCTTCTTCTTATTATCCTTATCCTTCTTCTTATCCTTCTTCTTATCCTTATCCTTATCCGTATCCTTATCCTTATATCAGCCAAAGTGACGTAATGGAATCGGAAATTCCTCGGTTGGGGATTTAAAGGTACATGGGGGATAACGACAGGTCCTACTGGTATACGAGCTATAGGGTTAGGGATTCCTGAAGGTTTAATGACGTAATATGAATAAATAATTAGGGTTAAGACGAGAAGTCATGACATAATCTCAAAATTTTAAATGATGTAATGAATATTTAATGAAGTGGCATCCCTTTGGCCGCCATATGGGAGGTTATCACAAAAGGATGCCGCCTCATTAAATATTCATTACGTCATTTTAAATTTTGAGATTATGTCATGACTTCTCGAAACAACCGCCAATTTTTTTTAAACGTTTCAGTAAACCATGAATTCAGTATGGTCTCACCCATTACGGTTTCGCCAGCTCTTCACCCTGGTTGCTCCTTATAAATGTTTGTGGAAATGAAAAGATGCAAAGGAAACTAGACGACCAAGGCATGCCTAACAATGCAGTATTTAATAGCAGAGGAAATACAAAATGCCTTTTGACTTTCTCCGTTTTAGTATTTTTCGTCTCTTCAAAAATAAATTATAAACCCCGTTTTCCACTTCACCATTTCGCTCGCCGCTAGCGAAATATTTCCACAATGACATCATTTTTTTCAGTTGTCGACCAATGAAAACAGAAAAAAATTATGTCATCAGCGAAATGTTATCTTGCGGCGAGCGAAATGGTGATTTGCTTTGTTTATTTTGTTGAATACATGTAGCTATACTGCTGACCCCATCACACCGTATTTTTGCCGGAAGTCCAAAGCCAGTCCAAATCAACCCAAGGTGCGCTACATATATACTTGATATATATATATATATATATGAAACAATAAATTATTGAATTGCATCGACGTTATCTTGTATGACATCGCAATAAACAATACAGGCAACAAAGCTTATCAAAAATATTACAGTTACCTTAGTACACGTATTAAACGTATTTCATACAGCGGTCAAAGTTCACTTCATTAATGTTCTTCGATTTACAGCATTTAAGCAACGTCAATAGCACAGTTAAACATAAGTTTGATCGATTCAATAAAACATGTAAACATAGATTTGATCGAGTACACATCAGCGTACGGTTATCGACATCGCGGACCATGCAGTGCATAGTGTGCGATTGTAAGCAATGTGAGCTTTAAGCGCACACTCGACTGACTCGAGCAATGAATAGCGACCAAAGAAGATAGCAATGTTTTGACTACTTCAACCTAATAACTTGACAAGTCTTCTTCTCAAAAAAACCTAAAAACTTTACCTTTAATACTCATGTTGCTCACTTGCGAAGCTGCATTCTCTACGACTCTACCGACGTATAATGAAGAACGGGTTTGATTAAAGAAACCTTGTAGGAATGAAGGATTATCATAATGATATTAATATTATGTTAATCATTTACAGTTGACTAATTTTAATGTTTCATATAATAAACATTGTGAAATTCATGAATAATTAATGAGGCTAAGCCACAATCACAATGGTATTTTGGTCACATGTGTAGCTTTGTAAAGCTCAATAAAGATTTATATGGGATTTACAATGGCTTGTGCTACGCACTCACCATTGTAAATTTCCGTACAAATCTGCCGCTCGTATTTTATCTATTACTTAGTTGACAATTGACAAAGAAGTTGCTGTTTAAACTTTGGACCTGGTTTAATACGCGCCAGATGTTACGTAATTTCAGTCTTGTCATATTATGATTTATGGAATGTGAAATCAACTACACAGCATGTATGGGGCGCCAAGTGTTACTTTATTATTTAGCGTAAATAGTGTCACTTTTTCCCTGATTTATTTGGTTATATCAAATAACCAAATTTACTGAGATAGTTTAAGTTGGTTATATCAAATAACCAATTCAATGCTATTTGGTTATATCAAATAACCAATGTTTATGACATGGTTTAATTTGGTTATTTCAAATAACCAAAATTGGAACAGCTTGGTTATTTCAAATAACCAATGTTTATGACATGGCTTAATTTGGTTATATCAAATAACCTGCAAGTCCACGCGATGCAAGTCCACGCGATTTGGTTATATCAAATAACCATGATTTAAGTTGGTTATATCAAATAACCAAAATAATTTCGTTACACTTGGCGCGCATGAGGTCCAAAGGTCATTCAGAGAACGCGATCACGCGACTCTCTTCTTTAGCGCACCTTTTCCAAGTCTCTCCATCATGGCGAACACACGGAGGCAACATGCGGCTAAAAGCTGACCTGCTCCAGACTAAAAATAGCAACACCGCTGAAGCGCAACCGGGCTCATGTTACACATGGTGCAATACGATATCTTCACGCCGACAGATTCAGGAACTATAGATCAAGTCTAAAAAGGTTGGTGTATTGCCAAAATAGCGTGTAACTAACGTTTCGAGCGAAAGCCTTCGCTCGAAACGTTAGACAACTTACACGCTATTTCGGCAGTACACCAACCTTTTTAGATATTTGATTTGTATTTCTACATTGCCTACGCAGCACAACACGTTTTATTACTCATTTGATTCAGTAACTGTCTCTTCTGTAGAACAAATGTGAATTGATTATTTGTAAGAGTTACTGTTATCAGAGTTACTGGTTGTCGTAAATTACGCGGCAGGAAAGTTGGTCATGTGAAATATAGTTTCCACTCACGTTGTTTCAACTTGGGTATTATAGATGTTTTTAAACGGTTTAGTTTTTAACTGCTGGTTTGGGATTTGTCTAGTATACGTACTGATGATTTTTACCGTGTTTAAATAAAGATTCTATCTATATCTATAAACCATATTTATCGGAATGACGGAATCTCGCAATAGAATGAAAACATGCTTCACATGATTCAGATTAGGGATCTCAAAATATTATTAAATATTATGCCCTTAGGGATTACAACTTGACAGATAGCGTGTATCATATTATCATAATCCTAACGACGTAGATTACAACTTGACAGATAGCGTGTATCATATTATCATAATCCTAACGACGTAATCGCGGTGTTGCTATTTTTAGTCTGGAGCAGGTCAGCTTTTAGCCGCATGTTGCCTCCGTGTGTTCGCCATGATGGAGAGACTTGGAAAAGGTGCGCTAAAGAAGAGAGTCGCGTGATCGCGTTCTCTGAATGACCTTTGGACCTCATGCGCGCCAAGTGTAACGAAATTATTTTGGTTATTTGATATAACCAACCTAAATCATGGTTATTTGATATAACCAAATCGCATTGAGTTGGTTATTTGATATAACCAAATTAAGCCATGTCATAAACATTGGTTATTTGATATAACCAAATAGCATTGAATTGGTTATTTGATATAACCAACTTAAACTATCTCAGTAAATTTGGTTATTTGATATAACCAAATAAATCAGGGAAAAAGTGACACTATTTACGCTAAATAATAAAGTAACACTTGGCGCCCCATAAGCATGCGGGCGAGCTTGAATGCGCTCTATCCTTTCGCTACGGTATATATCGCGTTTCTTAGTTTAAATGTACCCTTGGTTTCAATGTAGTTTAAATGTGGCGAAAATACCAATATATTCATAATTTAGTTTAAACTATTTCTTGTCATAATGATGTTAATCATTTACAGTTGACTTAATGTATTCATGTATAATAAGCACATTCTTCGATATTAAATACATGTTGTTGTTGAACGGTCGGACGTGTTACGTTCCATAGCTGAATTGCGAGAAACCGAGGTCACTTCAACCTCATGATCAGAACTACTGCTTAAGTCGTAGCTAGATGGTACACTCGCAGTTGAGATGATGACCGTGAGGTACTGGACGATCTTTTTTAGTATCCGCGAGAGGTTGGACGAAATGAGAGATTGTTACGATCGGACATGCCTGTATGATAAAATACATCATGCAACTACTAACCGCCTAATGGGTTTTCTAACCCCCCGCCTAATGGTTTTCTAATACTAACATTAATACTAATAAAAGGATCGTCCAGAAAACGACTCAGACCTAGTACCTCACGGTCACCTCAACTGGGGGCAAGCAATCGTCTTCTGGACGATCTTTTTTAGTATCCGCAGAGATGCCTATATTACGATAATATAATATACATCATAGAACTGCGGGCTCACCCTCCCTCTCCGCCCGTGGTGTAACGTTTTCGATCTAGCCACGACCCTGTGTGTGAGAGAGTGCGAGAGAGAGTGAGAGCCTGAGCATGAGATTATCGTAAAAAACGGAAATGACGTGCGCCACGAGAGCATAAGGTTTTTATTCTGAAGTTGATCGTTCGCACTGATCTCGAAAGAAGACTGGTCGAGCAACTATTGTTCAGAAAATGTCACGAGAGCGCCCCACCATGTATGGTATATAATATGTCCTTATATGTTTCTCGTGTGTAATACGACCTCTCGATTATATAGATAGACGAAAGCATTGTCGTTTGATCAAAGTCAAATTGGAATAACTACATGTATCTCCGGCTTTGAAATTCATATAAAGGTTGACGAGTTCAACTTCGAGAATGGGTTCAGAAACGACGATACGCGCTCTCAAATTCCAAACAACTCGCTACAAAACTACAAGATTCCGCACGTACGCTGTAGTCTGTCGCTCACGCGGTCTTTAATTGTAATACATTTATGAAAGCTTGAGGAGAATTGAAATCAACGCAAGCTGATTGCCATATAGCCCATACTTTAGTAAACCTTACTGCAGATACATACCAATAGTGAAAGGCTAGTTTCCATTATGACTACACGCCGTTCACGTGCGGTCTGACTGCATATTACAATAATGACCTTTATAATTAGTGTATATCAGTGTATGTATATTTTTAATTATGAATATTGTGAAGCGAGACAAAAATTTAGCACTCAGCATATTAGTGCACAATCCAGGCAGGAGCTCGAGACAGCTGTCTAGTGACAGCTGGCTGACTAGCACTACACTACTGAGTACTGACCAAAACGTGTCAGAAGTTGTTCTCTTCCCCGAAATAGGATTATTATTAATATTGATCTTTAGATATTTGATCTGTTGATGCATTGAAAGTATTTAGTATTGTATACACAGTATCACAAGCGTTGAAATTTGAAAACAACGTGGTTATTGCAAGACATAGTATATGTTTTCAATAAATGATGAACTCTTCGATTCTGTATTTCCATTTCATTTTTCCACCATCGTTATAATTTAACTAAATTAAAAAAAAATTCAGTTAATTTGGTTAAATATTTCCTACTTAATTTGCGAAATCGGCTCATAAATATAACAGAATATACCAGGCCGAATTCACATCGCACTGTTCTACTCCGTATTTTTCTTTGATTCTTCCACCAACATATCATGGCGAAAGAATTATCATACCAAAATTTCAGTCAATTTGGTTAAATATTTCCTACATTTGCAAAGTGGGCTCATCTTGGGCTAACAGGTAGAAATTTCCAAAAAAATGAGAATTAATTCTGCCTTAGCATATCCTATTATATTGTTGCACATAGCTAGCCTGTTAGACCAAGATGAGCCCACTTTGCAGGAAATATTTAACTAAATTGACTGAAATTTTTGTGTGATGTTTCTTTTGCCGAGTTATAATGATGGTAGAAATTTCGAAAGAAAATACATATTCGATCGAATCAGAATTCTGCCTAGCATCTTCTGTTATACAGACTGTCAGCCCAAGATGAGCCAACTTTGCAAATATGTAGGAAACATTTAACGAAATTGACTGAAATTTTGGTATGATGCCGTTTCTTTCGCCAAGTTATAACTATGGTAAAAATTTAAAAAAAATAATGCGTTTAGAAATATTCTATTATATTGTTACACATAGATATAACTTGGGAAAAGAAACATCATACCAAAATTTCAGTCAATTTGGTTAAATATTTCTTACTTTTGTAAAGCAGGGTCATCTCATTGGGCAGCAGGCTACCAGGCAGAATTCTCATCGCATTGTTCGACTGTGTATTTTCTTTAATTTGAAATTTCTACCGTCACTATAACTTGGGAAAAGAAACATCATACCAACATTTCAGTTAATTTGGTTAAATATTTCTTACTTTTGTAAATGGGTCTCATTAATTTGGGCTAACAGGCTGTGGGTAAAATTCTGATCGCACAGTTCAACTTTGTATTTTCTTTTGAAATGTCGAGCGTCGTTATTACTTGGCTAAAGGTACATCATACCAAAATTTCAGTCGATTTGGCTAAATATTTTCTAATTTTGTTACGCGGTTCCTTTTCAGCCTACAGCTAATTGTCTACACTACAGTATCATGCAGTAAATGTATATAACAATCATCTAGTATAAATAAAGGTGGTTAGTTCGGTTTTGTGCGCAAAGTTGATCTAGACGCATTAAACGTATTTAGTTATGTTTTACCAGTTGTTAAAATGTTTTGTGCTGCACAGGGACGAAAACCGCAAGGGAGACTAATTAGTCTCCCATTTCACGGAAGGGAGACTAAATAGTCTCCCATTAATCTTTTAAAGAATATATAAGAGCCTAGCTAAGATATTTAATTTAATTTTGCAGTTAGACATAAACCTTTTAACTTTATATATAGCTTCATACCAAAATTTCAGTCAATTTGGTTAAATATTTCCTACATTTGCAAATTGGGCTCATCTTGGGCTGACAGTCTGTCTATGTGTAACAGTATAATTATAATAATATGTTAAGCAGAATTATGATCGCACAGTTCGATCGATTCAGTATTTTATTTCGAAATTTCTACCATCGTTATAACATGGCAAAAGAAACATTCCAACAGTTGCACTTATCATCGGTTTAAAGAGGGTGATTTGCATTTGAAAGGATTCGGGCGTTGTGTTTCATGGTGGTGCTTTTCATGTTAACCACACATGTGTAACATATTTGGTGTTACGATTAAAAACTTTGTGAAGGGCCGATGTATAGTCCATCAGCCAGACCCCAGAATTTGAGGTTTCGGGTTCACTTGAGGTGAATAAAGACCATAGTGTTTTTTGAAAAGCCCAGGTATAGTAGAGTTGAAAAATAGACGATAGCGTGAAATCGGTGGTTACAAAAATTATAGGCACACGATGTTGTTTACCCGTTTGATACATTCTACGACTATATAACAACTGTCTTACTGTACTTTAAACAGGATAAAAAAGGAAAAATAACTATTACAGTTGCAATAGTTAGCATTATATAATTTTAAAATGAAAACTGCAATCTCGCACATTTTGGTCAGCGGTATTCTTAAACATTCTATCCTCGGAAAGCCTGCGTTGCTAGATGTGCTCTTCCATTGAAATTGAATTCAGACTAGTTACTAATTACAAGGCAACTAATTACAACTAAATAGACCAAGCGTCATCCCAGATCAGGAGCGCTATCAAAAGCGATATGCGGCCTACTGCCAAGCCGTCTACCTGAGTGATATCTCTTCTCTTCTTTTTTGGTCTCGTAACTGGGGATCTTGAACACAAACACCCTTCTCAGAGAGCGATCACCCATCTAGAATTCAGAAAGATGAACAAGCTGTGTCAGCAGTAGTGGATCTCATCCAAGGCTGGGCTAATCCGTTCTTAGAGATACAAGACCTAGCTAGTTAGTCTTTCTACCGCAAAGACAGTACCCAGGGATGTTGCAGCTGACATAAAGAACGCAAATCAAATCGGCAAGGAATGTTATGAAGAATTCAAGCACGAGAGATTGGAGAAGGTACCTCAAATAAAGAAATTTCACGACACCTTAAAGGCCAACAAGCTGAAGACATTCAGCAGTATGAATAATAAGAACGAGGTGAAGACGTCTCTGGACGATCGATCATCCTAAAGGCTGACAGGTCTCTTTTCGGGAGAGTCATAATGATGGCACAAGGGAGAAGTTTACAGATGGATGACATACTCTCGCATCCGCTAGGACCGTTATCGTGGCTCTGTCATCTCAGATGGCTGTCTTCGAAAGAGCAACAAGGCTGCGTTGGCATCATCACTGCAAAAGAATGTCCAGACTACTGAACAAGTTCCTGAACACTCTGCTGCAGAAATAGATGGCATGGCACTTGTACAGAAGATAAAGGCGGATCAGATGTCTTTCGGCGAGGTAGCTTCAAACTACTGTCTATGGCTTTGAACCAGGCGGCGCGATGTGACAGGTTAGATGTCGTGTTTGACACATACAAAGAACTCTCCATCAAGAACAGCGAGCGTCTACTTAGAGGCGAAGAGTCAGGCCACCAGCTACGCGGTATCACGAGCACTCAGTGGAGAAACTTCCTGACAAGTGTGGACAACAAGACAAGCCTGATTACCTTCATCGTCAACGAGTGGAGGAAAGATGCCTGTAGAAGGAAGTTGGAGAGGAAGATGTTGTATAGCAATGCTGGCGATATCTGCTATAATATTACATCACAAAGCAGTGACGAGTTCTCTTCCTTAATGTGCCGTCAAGAAGAAGCAGACGGGCGGCTTCTTTTCCATGCATCCCACGCCGTTGACGAAGGCTTTGGTTCCATTCTCATATCTTCAGAGGACACTGATGTATTCTTTATGTCTGTGGCGTTCAGTGATAAAATTCTAGAATCCCATGCTAATGAAGTCTGGATCGCGCAAATGTATGAAGATCGTTGATTGGTTTTAAAATATATGCAAAGCACTTATTGGGGTCCACGCCTTTACTGGTTGTGACACTGAGTGCGTTTGCAGGCAAAGGAAAAGCACAAGCAATGAAGATGGTAAAGAATGACAAGGAATCCCGCGAGACTTTGGCGGAGCTAGGCAAGAATGGGACGTCTCTACACAACTGGTTCACAGAAACGAGAGATAGAGAGTCACCAGCTTCCCCCATGTAGAGATTGCTTAGTAAAGCATATCAACAGGGAAAACTACCGGACTGCTATTTGGAAACGCTGTTTAAAGCAATGGCCGCAGGTACCAATCCCAGTTGGAAGAGGCTGGAAGATGGAACGGGGGGACGGTGTCAACAAGCTAGTTGTTGAATGGATGGACGGAAAGCCAGCGCCAGAGGCCATTCTGAAACTACTATCCTGCAATTGTTCGAGGAAATGCACTGCACCTAACTGTGTATGTGTGGCAAATGGGTTGAGGTGCACGGACATGTGCAGGTTCCAGGAATGCGACAATCAGGCTTCTGCTCAAGATACTCATGACATTAGTGATGGAGAGGACGAAACAGACAGTGATGAGAGTATTAGTAATAGGATTGATAGAGCTACGATGAATGAAATAGCAAATAGGTTCTCTCTCTGTATATTTTAGGTCCATTTCATACCATTTATATATTTTTAACAGAATCTGTAATTAGTACTCAAATCCAATAAGGCTGGCAAGTGTCACGTGTCTCAGTTCTTGGAATATAATGCAAATTAACTGTTACAATACATCAAAACTGACTGCTGAGAAGTAGGATATTGTAAAGAACAAAGCAACAAACAAAATCACAGTGGTGTGCTTCCGGTTTAAGATGGCGGCCATTTTGAACTTGCTTTAAAGCTTATGAATTCAGTCTTTGAAGTTCGAAATAATTTCAAAGTTGATTAATATAGCAAGAGACAATACATTCATTTACTTTTGGTTAATTAGAGCTCGATGACAAACGTTTAGAAGGTTTTTTACAAAAGCACGTTTCAATTCCGGTCAAACATGGCAGCAATTTTGAAAATAGTCTCTAACTCCAGCGAGTTACCACTGATTCACTGCTATCATCGATAATTTCTTACTATTAACGACCCAACCTATAAAAAAACAGCATGAACCTTATTCACCCCAGGTGAAACCGACAAACACCACTGTCTACTACTGAATGGAGGAAAATGCTTGTCAACTAGTTGGATAAAATTGCAGCCGATGTTTGTCCGTACGTTCATGCTAAAGGGTGGGTTAAACCAAATGATATTCCTTTTTCGTCGTTTCTGGGAACGTGAAGAGCGCGTTGCTTCTTCGGAAGTGTAGTGCACGGTTTCGTTGAAATGATCGCATTTGCGTGAAACTCGGAGTATATATTATCGTGAATATCCCGCCTCCCAGGGATGAAACACGAGCAATATTTCGTTATATTCTTTATTTACTAATCACAACTAAAACTCACAGTAAAACGCTCTCTCACCCCATGTCAACAATGTATCGAAAAAACTATAAAATAAAAAACACCCTGTTCCATATATGGGCACAATTTCCATATATGGATACATTGTTTTGGTCTGTAACTAATTAAGTGCAACTCTAAATATAGCAATATATATGTATTAACTATGTCTTTCCAGTTCCCGACACTATACATATATATATATATATACACTATATATTCTAAGGATTTATGGTGAAGGAAAATTTCGAGTGTTGGAATATATTTTACATTTTAAGACCAAACCGGAACCAGTTGCGAAAAATGCAACTTCAAGGCCTTCTGGCTGGAATTGAACCCGCGACCCTGCGATGCTAGTGCAGTGTTCTGACCTGCACTGAGCTACGGAAGCCGTTGCCGAGAGCCTAGTCACGAGTTCTGTACTTTGGGGTATATTACAAGTAATATTTGGCATTTCACTCGATTAAACTACATGTTCTAAGGATTTATGGTGAAGGAAAATTTTAAGACCAAAAAAAAATGATCTGTCTCTAGATATGGACCCTATGGATTTATCCGTCATGGGATATATGATCCATGGGATATGGACCCTATCACGCCTAGAGTAACCTCACGTTGTCAACTGTCTGTGAAGAAAATGGTTTGGAAGGAAACCTGAACTTACAGTATAATATCCAGCCATTCCCTCTCTAATTTTGGAATAGCTTACCTATGGAAGTTACTAGTGCTTCATCAATTGCACAATTTAAATCTCTGGGAAAATCATCAAAAAGTTAAAGTTAACCCCTTTACTTTTTTGCCGATTTTGGGGTCATGTCGTACCTACAGGAACGAGGTGTATGATTGGTTCTCTGCAACATTCCATCACCGCATCACCGCAGTTTTTCCTTTGAATTTCGTACATAAATTAGCACGTGCATCATGCATATTTTCATATCAGAACCATAACCCTAACGTTAACCCTGATACTAACCCTAACCCTAACCCTAACCCTAACCCTGACCCTAACCTAAACCTCCATGACTAATCACTGAAGAAATGAAGAGTTTACGAACTAAAACGGAAGAAAATGCAATGTCGGCAGAGAACCAATCATATACCTTGTTCCTGTAGGTAGTACCTTACCCCGATTTTGGTCATTTTCCAACTTTTTTTGAAAGTCAGGTTTTTCGGCCAATTTTCGTCTAATACTTGTTAGACCCCGTCAAAAGTTTTTTTCAAAAGGCCTAAACAAGCCGTCCATTTTGGCCATTTTCCGATTTTTTTAAAAAGTTCTTTTTTCTGCTAATTTTCTTCTAATAGTTGTATAATCGGACCCCGCCAGAAGCGTTTTTCATAAGGTCTAAACAAGCCGTCATGTTTTGCATTATTTCGAAATCTCAAAAATGGCCCAAAATCGTCAGAAAGTTAATTTTACCAGTTTTTGCCGATTTCGGCCATTTTCCGACTTAGTTCAAAAATTTCAGGTTAACCCCTAGCTTTTTTGCGGCCATTTTCCGACTTATTTCAAAAGTCCATTTTTTCGGCTAATTTTTTTCTAATACTTGTATAATAGACCCCGCCAGAAGTGTTTCCTGAGTCTCTACGTTTTACAGCTCTACTCTACAGTTTTACTCAAGTAAAATTTTGAACTATTTAAAGTTTCTATGTAATAGATCAAACACGAGTTTGAGTGTTTAATCAGGGGTTCCAAACACGAGAAAACAAATGAAAACCGAGGGCGTAGCCCGAGGTTTTTATTGTTTTCGAGTGTTTGGAGTGAGAAGCCTAATATGAGACGTCAAATTAGGTTCAAGATTTTATGCCTTTAATATTAACAAAGAAACTATATTGGCCAGACACCAAACCTATTTCGCGAGCGTCACAGTTTGATTTGCTTGCAAACTCGGAGCTTCTACTGATCTCTCGTCAATTATGCAAATATGCAAATATGCAAGCTTCAAAATCAGCTCATCAGACACAATAGAAAGCTCAATTCAGTCCTATTTTTGAGATCAGTGATCGTTCGAACTTTGTATATGTGTATATTGTGAACTGGCGACCAGTGAACTGGAGATCAGTCTGGGAGGACGATGCATTGTATCTTGGCTGGGAGGGTGATGCATTGTATCTTGGCTGGGATGATGATGTATTGTATCTTGACTGGGAGGATGATACATTGCATCTTGGCTGGGAGGATGATGTATTGTATCTTGACTGGGAGGATGATGTATTGTATCTTGGCTGGGAGGATGATGTATTGTATCTTGACTGGGAGGATGATGCGTTGTATCTTGGCTGAGAGGATGATGCATTGTATCTTGGCTGGGAGGATGATGTATTGTATCTTGACTGGGAGGATGATACATTGTATCTTGGCTGGGAGGATGATGCATTGTATCTTGGCTGGGAGGATGAGGTATTGTATCTTGGCTGGGAGGATGATGCATTGTATCTTGGCTGGGAGGATGATGTATTGTATCTTGGCTGGGAGGATGATGCATTGTATCTTGGCTGGGAGGATGATGTATTGTATCTTGACTGGGAGGATGATGTATTGTATCTTGGCTGGGAGGATGATGCATTGTATCTTGGCGGATGATGCATTGTATCTTGACTGGGAGGATGATGCATTGTATCTTGGCTGAGAGGATGATGTATTGTATCTTGGCTGGGAGGATGATGTATTGTATCTTGACTGGGAGGATGATGCATTGTATCTTGGCTGGGAGGATGATGCATTGTATCTTGGCTGGGAGGATGATGCATTGTATCTTGACTGGGAGGATGATGTATTGTATCTTGGCTGGGAGGATGATGTATTGTATCTTGGCTGGGATGATGATACATTGTATCTTGACTGGGAGGATGATGTATTGTATCTTGACTGGGAGGATGATGCATTGTATCTTGGCTGGGAGGATGATGCGTTGTATCTTGGCTGGGAGGATGATGTATTGTATCTTGGCTGGGAGGATGATGCATTGTATCTTGGCTGGGAGGATGATGCATTGTATCTTGGCTGGGAGGATGATGCATTGTATCTTGGCTGGGAGGATGATGCATTGCATCTTGGCTGGGAGGATGATGCATTGTATCTTGGCTGGGAGGATGATACATTGTATCTTGGCTGGGATGATGATGCATTGTATCTTGGCTGGGATGATGATACATTGTATCTTGGCTGGGAGGATGATGCATTGTATCTTGGCTGGGATGATGATGTATTGTATCTTGGCTGGGAGGATGATACATTGTATCTTGGCTGGGAGGATGATGCATTGTATCTTGGCTGGGATGATGATACATTGTATCTTGGCTGGGAGGATGATGCATTGTATCTTGGCTGGGAGGATGATGCATTGTATCTTGACTGGGAGGATGATGTATTGTATCTTGGCTGGGATGATGATACATTGTATCTTGGCTGGGAGGATGATGTATTGTATCTTGACTGGGATGATGATGCATTGTATCTTGGCTGGGATGATGATACATTGTATCTTGGCTGGGAGGATGATGTATTGTATCTTGGCTGGGAGGATGATGTATTGTATCTTGACTGGGATGATGATGTATTGTATCTTGGCTGGGAGGATGATGTATTGTATCTTGGCTGGGAGGATGATGTATTGTATCTTGACTGGGAGGATGATACATTGTATCTTGGCTGGGAGGATGATGCATTGTATCTTGACTGGGAGGATGATGCATTGTATCTTGACTGGGAGGATGATGTATTGTATCTTGGCTGGGATGATGATACATTGTATCTTGGCTGGGAGGATGATGTATTGTATCTTGGCTGGGAGGATGATGTATTGTATCTTGACTGGGAGGATGATGTATTGTATCTTGACTGGGATGATGATACATTGTATCTTGACTGGGAGGATGATGTATTGTATCTTGACTGGGAGGATGATGCATTGTATCTTGGCTGGGAGGATGATGCATTGTATCTTGGCTGGGAGGATGATGCATTGTATCTTGGCTGGGAGGATGATGCATTGTATCTTGGCTGGGAGGATGATGCATTGTATCTTGGCTGGGAGGATGATGCATTGTATCTTGGCTGGGAGGATGATGCATTGTATCTTGGCTGGGAGGATGATGCATTGTATCTTGGCTGGGAGGATGATGCGTTGTATCTTGGCTGGGAAGATGATGCATTGTTTCTTGACAGGGAGGATGATGTATTGTATCTTGGCTGGGAGGATGATGTATTGTATCTTGGCTGGGAGGATGATGTATTGTATCTTGGCTGGGAGGATGATGTATTGTATCTTGGCTGGGAGGATGATGTATTGTATCTTGGCTGGGAGGATGATGTATTGTATCTTGGCTGGGAGGATGATGCGTTGTATCTTGGCTGGGATGATGATACATTGTATCTTGACTGGGAGTATGATGTATTGTATCTTGGTTGGGAGGATGATACATTGTATCTTGACTGGGAGGATGATGCGTTGTATCTTGGCTGGGATGATGATACATTGTATCTTGGCTGGGATGATGATACATTGTATCTTGACTGCGATGATGATGCATTGTATCTTGACAGGGAGGATGATGCGTTGTATCTTGGCTGGGATGATGATACATTGTATCTTGACTGAGATGATGATGTATTGCATCTTGGCTGGGATGATGATACATTGTATCTTGGCTGGGATGATGATACATTGTATCTCGACTGGGATGATGATACATTGTATCTTGACTGGGATGATGATGCATTGTATCTTGACAGGGAGGATGATGCGTTGTATCTTGGCTGGGATGATGATACATTGTATGACCTTGACTGGGATGATGATACATTGTATCTTGGTTGGGAGGATGATGTATTGTATCTTGACTGGGAGGATGATGCATTGTATCTTGGCTGGGATGATGATACATTGTATCTTGACTGGGAGGATGATGTATTGTATCTTGGCTGAGAGGATGATGTATTGTATCTTAACTGGGAGGATGATGTATTGTATCTTGTCTGGGAAGATGAAGCATTGTATCTTGGCTGAGAGGATGATACATTGTATCTTGGCTGGGATGATGCATTGTATCTTGGCTGGGAGGATGATGCGTTGTATCTTGGCTGGGATGATGATACATTGTATCTTGACTGGGAGGATGATGTATTGTATCTTGGTTGGGAGGATGATGTATTGTATCTTGACTGGGAGGATGATGCATTGTATCTTGACTGGGATGATGATGCATTGTATCTTGACAGGGAGGATGATGCATTGTATCTTGACAGGGAGGATGATGCGTTGTATCTCGACTGGGATGATGATACATTGTATCTTGACTGGGATGATGATACATTGTATCTTGGTTGGGAGGATGATGTATTGTATCTTGGCTGAGAGGATGATGTATTGTATCTTGGCTGGGATGATGATGTATTATATCTTGGCAGGGATGATGATGTATTGTATCTTGGCTGGGAGGATGATGCGTTGTATCTTGGCTGGGATGATGATACATTGTATCTTGGCTGGGAGGATGATGCGTTGTATCTTGTTTGGGATGATGATACATTGTATCTTGGCTGGGAGGATGATGCGTTGTGTGAGCAGAAGTATTGCTGCAGGAGTAATTGCCAGCTGTCCAAATCCTTGCAGATCGGTTACGTGCACCGGGACGGTACCTCTATTAGTACTTTTAAGCGACATTTAAAGACTTTTTTATTACAAAAATTTATGATCTCGAACGTTTTAACCTCTTATATATAATCCAGTGTTTTATTTTCTAGCATTGTAATAGTGTCTTTGAGCGGCACTATTATTATTATTATCTAATTTACGTAGCCAGATAAAAAAGTAAAGTCTGGCCAATGAAACATTCCCACCAATAATTGTTGGGACGTTAACCGACTTTTACTCCGATTGCACTAATCCACCCAACACTTTCCGTACAATTGTCTCTCCTTCCATTAGTACTGTCTGTTGCATAATCCTCGCTATTCTTGTTACGTTCCTTTCTCCCTCATCACTTTTGCCACCGCTTTGCTCGTCTTCTCCACACCACCACCCATACATCCAATGATAACTGGTATCAAACGCAATTGTTGGTACTTTCGCAGTTTGGTTCGCGTTACCTCCTCTATATTCATTCCCATTGGGCACGACATTTCCACCAACCATATCTTCTTCTCTCTTTCGTCCTCCAACGTTATATCGGATCTACGTGCTGTACTCGTTTTCCTCATTCTGTACTCAAAGTCCCAACAAAGTCCCTGTACTCAAAGTCCCAACAAAGTTTGAATTCATTACCCTTGAGTACATGTCCCTTCTTCCATCTCTCTCCATACCATATACTGTGCTTTCAGGAAGAAGTGCTTTCTCTATTGCCCAATTGACTCCTAATGCCATCAGTGCATTATTGTGTGTGCAAAGGTATTCAGATCCCGCCAGTATTTCACATCCTGTAAGCAGGTGTTGAACGGTTTCATCGTGTTGTCCACATAACCTACACTTCCCATTTGTATCTCCGATTCCTCGCATCGCTTTCCATTTCCGGGTTTCAACCATTTCTTTTAACATATTCATAATCCCTGCTGTCTTCTGTACTGTAATGTTTGAGCTCAACCACATGTGGCTTTCTTTTTTCTGCCTTGCAAACACTTGGCTCTGCATGACTTTCTCTTTATACTCATTCTTTAGTTTACCCTGATATCGCTTCTTCATCTCCTTCTTCAACCCCTTCCAACAACCTGACCAATCATTCTCCACCTTCTTTCCATCTTTCCAAATCTCCTCCTGCTGAAGTCGACTTCAAGTTCCATTTCCTGTAGTGCTTGTTCTGCTTCTCTTTGCAGGCTTTTGTACTCGCTGTTATACTCTCTCTTCCATGCTGTCCTTATCCAGCGGCTTGAGCTTAACACCATATATGTTTCCACACGTACTTTCGTCTCTTTGTAGACCTGTCTCAGACTCTTTAAACCTCGCCCGCCATTCTGCCTATTCATGTATAGGCGTTCGTCACTTCCTTGCCTCCCTAGCATTCCTTTTCTGCGTAGGATCTCCTTCACCATCATGTCAAGATCATACAGTTCCTTTTTTGTGAACTGGCAAACATTCATTGCATATCCTGCGACCGGTATTACTCTGCAGTTGATTGCCCTCATAAGGTTCTTATCATACAGCTCTAACTCTACCAAACTCTCCAATCTCTTCCGCATTTATTTTCTTATTCTTAACATTACTCTTTTCTTGTCAATCTGCTTTCCCTGTTCAATCCCCAGGAACTTATAAAACTCCTCCTTCTCTGGATCCAATGCCTCTGCCTTCGCATCCAGTATCATCAATCCTCTCCTTTGATCATCTCTCCTCGTTTAAACACAATCTCTGCACATTTCTTCACACCATACACTGTTCCTGAATCATCACTGGCTCTTACGATTATCTCGTTAGCAGCTTCCATTCGCTTATGGCTTTCCTGGTAGGTCTTCAAGTCGTCTATGAACAAGCTGTATGTTCTCTTCGTGTTTCCTGTACCTTCTTGTTTCCTCCAAAAGCATCGTGATTGGAATTTCGATTAGGCAGTACCCTACCGGCGAATAGCTATCTCCTTGCAAAAAGCCACACTGTATTGTGATCCATCTGCTCTGTATTTTTTCTCCCCCAATATTCAACTCGAGTCGCGTTTTCCAATTGTTCATCAATTTTCGTTACACCTTAATCACCTTCTTTGGTATCCCCATCCATTCGTACACCATGAGCATCCAATCATGGTGCACTTTATCGTACGACTTCTGGTAGTCATAAAAAGCAACTGACAGATCCCTTTTATGTTCCCTCACCTCATCCATTATGCATTTATCAATGAGTAGTTGGTCAACTGTCCTAAGCACACCTTCTGTGGCTCCTAGCTGTCCTTCATCCCAGATATCATTTCGTATTGCATGCTCTTTCATATATCTTCCCAGTATCCCTGTAAAAACTTTATAAGATGTATTGAGGCAAGTTTTGGTCTGTAATCCTTTTCAGGTGACAAGTCCTCAGTCTTCGGCAAGAGCACTGTCCTACCTATTGTCAGCCATTCCGGGATACTATCTGTGTCATAAATCCATTTACTCATACTCCTTGCAAGTGCCTGCCAGGTTCCGCTTAACCGTTTCCACCAGAAATTCTGGATCCCATCGAGCCAGGAGCAGTCCAGTTTTTCCTCCTCTTTATGAGTTCCCAATTATTTCCTCACTTATATCAATATCTTCTACTTCTTTAATTTTTCTTTTCATTTCCTCTTCAATCTTATTCATCCATGGTCGTTCGGTGGTAGTTTTCTCTTCCTCCCATATACCTCCCCAGAATTCAACAAACTTCTCCATTGTGGGGGGCTCACCCTTGAATTCCTTTGTCCCATTAACTTTCTTATAGAAGCCCCCTTCATCTGCTGAAAACATTGCGTTGTTCTTCCTTCTCTTCACCACACCTTTTCTAGTACCTTTTCCGAGGCGTTCACAAGTTCTTGTGTCTCTATTGATCCTTCTTCTGTGTGATCTTTCAGTTTCTTTACGATTTTTACCTCTTTCTTAGTTGATTTCCTTCCTGTTCTTCTGCGATGTATCATTATTTGTTCTTGCTATTCTCTGTATCAATGATTTTATCTGCGCCTGCAATTTCCTTTCCCTTCTATCTCTCTCCACTTGTGGTTTCTTCTTTTTCCCACTTGTGGCATCAGTCTTTATACATTAAGTAATTTAGCTATTGCCCTTGCCATGGCATAAACTGCATCTGTAATCTCCTCGATCTTTTCGCTCCTTTTTAGGTGTTACGAAAGTATCTTATTTGCATTCTTTTCCATTTCTCGAGGTAACTTAAGTTTTGGAAGTCTGTTTCTTTCTTCGACCTTAGTTGCATCTATTGGTGTTAACCAAAGAAGGCCTCTCCCACAGTTTTCTCTCGTCTTCCCTATTTTCATCGACTCGTTCCTGTTCTGCTTCCTTTTCCACCCTCTCTGTTTCCCTTATTCTCTCCTCCGTCCCCTCTTCCTCTTCTGCTACTTCTTCCTCGTGTCTATCTTCACCTTCCTCTATTCGTTTTCTCACCAAAACCAAATTTGCTATCTCTTTCTCTTTCTTAAATCTGGCGGCATTGTCTCTCAACTTTTGATCTTTCAGCCTTTCGCCAAGCTCTTGCTCCCATCTATTGCCAATTCTCTTCATGAAACCAGGTCCACGTTGCCTTTCTTCTATGTCTATCTCGACTAGCCGGACTTTCTTTACTGTAGTCCAAGTGTAGTTCTCTTGAGGTGTGTTTATTTCAACCCTTTCTACTCTTTCTTCCATTCGGCTTTTTACTTCTTCCTCCAATTTAAATCTTCTGGCGTTATCCACCAGGTTCTGAGCTGATACGTTTTTCTTTGTCTGCGCTTCTCTTGTCCATCTCTTTTTCACTCTCTTCATAAATTCACTTCCTCTTTTTCTCTCTTCTATCTCCATTCTGACAAGTAATACTTTGTCTTCCAATGTCCACTCTGGGTTTTTTCCTCTCCCTCGGTTATTTATGATTTAACCATTATTATTCTCAGCTTCTCCTGCATTTGTTTGATTTGGAGTATTTAATTCTTCAGTTTGAGTTTGATTCATAATTCCATAATCCCAATAGTTCATATATAGACTACTGGTGTGATTTTCGGGCACAGGATTGTTAGTCCCCTGACAACCCTGGCTCATCAGGTAAAGCATTCATTAAAACACAGATTCGCCACTTCTGTGAGCTGTACGTTCGCGACCTCCTAACGTGTCGGCCACCATCAACCACTTTCAATGGCATCTCCTCAGCACGTATCTCCACCTTGGGATGACGAGGTTTGATTTCAGACTCTCTTTCTCCTAGGTCCACTTGCCTTCATTAGGCTGACGGGATGTCCCTACCCGGGTTTATTGTTTGGGGTTACCCTTCTCCTAGACGGGCTGCTTCCACTACAGCTAACGAGCCCCGTCTGCACATAGTATCTGATGTCGTATCCCTGACAAGGGCAGCTACTGGGTTACTAGCACTTGCTGAAGGCGCTACCCAAGACTCTGGTGGGCTGGAGCGTCCAAAATCCCGTGGTAGGCTAAGGTACCATCCTGTCCTACCCCAGTGCCCATTTATTATTATTATTATTATTATTATTATTATTATTTTCAGTTTAACACAGTATGATGTTCTTTATACTGGTCTTTAGGACTCCATGTCAGGTCTTACGACTTAAGATATGGGGAACTTGTCTTATTAATTTCTTCTGATCTCCACTTTCACACCATCTACTTCTGCCTATCCCTCTACGCAAATAAATTTACGAAGGATGTTTGCTGTTCCTAACAGGCCTGACTTCTGGATTATGTTCATATCATACTTAATCTCCAACATATCCAAATATTTACGGAGTTTAATTTATGTGGCACAGAGCCCAAAGCACCTATGACGATGGGGATCACAATAGTCTCTTTATCCCACATTCAAGATATTTCCAGTCGCAGTTCTCTATAGTTGTTAATCTTCTAGAACTGTTTCTTCTCCAGATTGTGATCTCCAGGGTTTGCTACATCGATGATCATGCATTTGTTAGCTTCCTTCTTGACTAGGATAATATCAGGTCTCCTGTGTTCAATTGTTCTATCTGTTTGCACGTTGAAATCCCACAAGAGTTTCACCTCGTCATTTTCCAATACCTTCTCTGGTTTATGTTGATACCACTTCTCACACACGTTAAACCCATATTTCCCACACAAGTTCCAATGTAGGTTGGAACAAACCTTATCATAGCGTCTTTATATTCCTTTTGTGCCAACATCTTGCACGAGCTGACAATGTGTGTCACGTTTTCCACCTTCTCACCACACAGCCGACAGAGAGAAGTTTCTCCAATGTGATACAACTGTTTCTTAACTGAATTGGTGTTCAGGGCCTGGTATTGGGCAGCAATTAGGAGACTTTCAGTCTCTCTTTTTAGATCCCCCTTGCTTAGCCAATTCCAAGACTCTTCGGTCTTTTGCTCCTTCGTTTCTCTCAAACTGGCCATGTAACGGCATAGCTTCCACTTTCTTCTTCTTCTCCGACTCAACCCTCTTGCTGTATTCTTCCTTGCCCTCAATCCCGTCTTTGGTTAGCTCAACTTCATATTATTATTATTATTATTATTATTATTATTAATTTTTATTATTATTATTATTATTATCATTATTATTATTATTATTATTATTGGCAGTATAAAACTTCTGAATGCTCAGGTACAGACAGATACATGCAACAGTTGGGCGATAAAGCCAACTGTCAGTGTAGTGCTGATGAGCAGGATGAAGATAACTGCTATTTACAGTCACCCTTGACACCACACAAATGTGGGACATCAAAAACCATGCCAGATATATATATATATACCTGTCATTTCTCCCTCCTCCTCTGATCGACTGTAAAAATAGCAAATGATTTAACTTTTCGCATCTCATTAATTATTACTTTGTTTATCTCCCGTGCATTTGATTGGTCACTTTCTACTTGTGACACCCTTTTGGCATATATATATAAGCCCTATTTATTTTATTTCATCTCGTCTTACTCTTATGAAGGGCTCCGCTCGAAACGTCAGTATCTCGTCACTAAATTCTTGGCAGTTTACCACCTTTTCACTTTGCTATATATATAGTATATATACAGTAAGTCTAACAAAGTAGGAACATTTAAAATCTTTATTATTAATTTATTATTAGTTTTATTATTATTTATTATTAATCTTTATAATGAAAATAAAGATTTAAATTAAAATGTTCCTACTTTGTTAGACTTGTTAATATTCTGGAACTTTGACGAAGGTATATCCTTGACAAACATATATATATATATATATATATATATATATATATATATATATATATATATATATATATATATATATATATAGTTACCAGAGATTTACCGGGCGGGAATCTTAAACATGTATGAATATAAACATGTATAAATATATATATATAAAAAAATAATAATAATAATAAAAATAATATATGTAAACATGTATAAATATATATATATATATATATATATATATATATATATATATATATATATATATATATATATATATAATATATATATATATATATATATATATATATATATATATATATATATAAAATAAATTTTTGTAATAGCAAGTTCAAATTGTTTTAAAAAGTCTACTAAAATCATGGAATAAATCTCCTAACTATTAAAACCATGTTCGATCCGCACATCTAAAAAGTACTACTAGTACTATTATCTTACTAGGATCTTAAAAGAACGAGCAATGTTCAGTTAGATATTACTGATTTCTGCATACGTCTTAGGATCTCCTCGCTTCTCTCGCCCATCATCTCCTTTACGGCCATGCTTGGAATAACCTCCCAGCACGTCAATTATTATGTCGTACTGGATGACTTGATATCCTGGGAATTGTTTCTTCATTTCCCATCGAAGCGGGCCATACTTTTGTGTCTTCGTTATTATTATTATTATTATTATTGTTATTATTATAGCAGTATGACACGTATGAATGCTAATTACACAAAAAGTAACATAGGGCGCAAGTACGTAACCTATGTTGCTGTCAAGGATTAATATAAAACAAATTATTGTAACAGAATATCTACTAAAACTTAATAATCTAAATGTTTAAAAGTCATTAAAATTATCTACCAACTAGTAATATCGTAAAAGTTATCAAAGGATTCTCTATCTCATAGTGATGTTTGCCTTCTTATATAATCAGGGTTAATATATAATCTTTTTTATATAATCTTCTTATATTATTTAATTTCGTAGCCAGATCAAAAAGTGAAGTTAATCGTTAACCGATTTTTTTTTTACTCCGATTGCACCAATCCACCCAACACTTTCCGTATTATTGTCTCTCCTTCCATCTCCATTCTGACAAGTAATACTTTGTCTTCCAATGACCACTCTGGGTTTTTTCCTCTCCCTCGGTTATTTATGATTTCTCCATTATTATTCTCAGCTTCTGCTGCATTTGTTTGATTTGGATTATTCAATTCTTCACAGTTTGAGTTTGATTAATAATTTTATATTTATTTATTATATTTATTGATATATTATATTATATTAATTATATATTATATTTATTATTATTGTACAGGATAGCCGGACCTCATATTCTGGTTCCCAGCCAGTTCGTAAAACGCCAAATATTGCCGTCTTAATATATATATATACATAAACAAAGCATGATAAACATACAATCAAAAGTGAACAGTCACTAACGTCTGAATTAACCCACTCAAAATCTTTCTAACTATGGACTCGCTTGCCATTAGGACGATTTTAGTCATCTCTCTGGTGATAAAATGAACTTCTTTTATGTCACTGAATAATTTCTGAACTTCCTCAATAAGAATCTTCGTGCCACCACCCAAACTACCAATAACCAGTGGAAGGATGTACAATCGCGTGCAAAAATAATGAGACTGTTCACATTTTGGTGATTTTTTTTCACATGTATGCCCCCCTCCCCCACTAACAATGTTGAAAACATATTATTTGATAACCCCTTGCCTCAAAATCGTTTTAACAACATTGCACGAGGGGGAGGGGGGGGGGGGGGGGGCAAGAACCACTTGTTATAGGAGGGAGGGGCCCAATAAACTGCTTGTCTCAATAATTTTTGCACGTGATTGTCTACGCCCTGAAGGGTATAATAAGGGGAGCTACATTCAATAAATTATGTCAAAAACCTATCAATACCACATATAATTATTCATCGCCATTGTACGAGTCGAACAGTTTTAATTCGCGAAAATACCGTCTTTTGTTTACTTCAAGGTTAATTATTAACTATCAGCGGGAAATTTGAATTTTTCATATCGTAATATTATCGTTGTTCAAAATGGCGGAGCCGACAGACGAAATTCATAGCAGAAAACCACGGCGTTGCTATATTTAATAACATAAGCCGACCTGGAAAATGAAAGCGGCGTCCAAAATTATACACCGCAAAAGCCAGTCACGTATGGACATAATTCGTGAGGTGTCGGTAGCAAACTGTACAGAAGGGTGCGAAGGGCAATGGTTAGAATGCGCGAAAGAGGTTTTGATCAACAACAAAATTCATCCTGTCGTGTACGCAAAGGCTATGAAGCAGTTGTTAGAATGTGGAAGAGGAAAATACAGAAACCTATCGCTGGTTGGCCCGACAAACTGTGGGAAAACGTTTTTATTAAGGCCTTTGGGACTGTTGTTCCATACGTTCACTAACCCAGCATCCGACAAATATGCATGGGTGGGAGCTGATAACGCCGAAGTTATTTTGCTCAACGATTTGAGGTGGTCAAGAGAGCTGATTGAATGGAAGAGTTTTTTGCTATTACTTGAAGGAGATCGAGTAAATCTCCCGGCTCCCAAGAATCACTTCGCTAAAGACGTGTGTATTGATAGTGATGTGCCAGTATTCGCCACTTCTAAAGGGATCATTACGTACCGAGGTCCATACAACGTAGAAGATGCAGTCGAGAATGATATGATGGCTTCCCGGTGGAAAGTGTTTCACTTCAATCAGAGTATACCTGAGGATGAACAGAAGGTTATTCCTCGGTGTCCGCGCTGTTTTGCATCGCTAGTTCTATTGGGAGAAATTATTTAAACGCAATTGTAACATGGCAAAGACGTCGAAAAAACAACACGACAATCTTGAAATACTTTATAAAATAGTTACAAAACTGTTGACATTTCTAATACGAGCGTTTACATAGATTTATCATATGTTTCGTACATGTTACCACATGTTACCATCATGTTACCGTTCATGTTACCATTTTACATTATTGATTTATCCCCTCGCCCAAGGCCTGAGGGCGAGGGTGCTCCTCATGCGCGGCATCGGAAAATGTGGCACTGGTAATTAGATACTCAGATTAAATTGAACCGTCACAAGAGACATAGTTTTTTGAGGAAATAGAAGTCCGAGTGCTAATTCCAAATCTGTTTTCAGAATTGAAAACGGTTATATATTGATCGAGATTATCATAGCCGACCAAGCCCGGACTAATTTCTAAGTACATAAACCATTTTTACGAAGGGTATTCACGTTCTCGTAATATAGTAGACACATACGTTATGTATTTATTTTGACTCGCTAATTCCAAATCTGTTTTCAGAATTGAAAACGGTTATATATTGATCGAGATATTCAACATAATATTCGACGAAGTGACCGGCTAATCATAGCCGACAAAGCCGACTAACTTTCTAAGTACATAAACCATTTTTACGAAGGGTATTCACGTTCTCGTAATATAGTAGACACATATGTGATGTATTTTGACTCGCTAATTCCAAATCTGTTTTCGGAATTGAAAACGGTTAAATATTGATCGAGATAACGTTCAAAATAATATACGATGAAGTGACCAGTTTATAATCGACAAATTTCTAAGTACATAAACCGTTTTTACGAAGGGTACTCACGTTCTCGTAATATAGTAAACGCGTATGTTATGTATGTTGACTCGCTAATTCCAAATCTGTTTTCAGAGTTTAAATCGGTTAAATATTGGCCGAGATAACGTTCAAACATTTCTTCGACGAAACGGGCTTTTGGAAATTGTGAATTTTTGCAAAACAGAAATACACGGCCACGGCGTGCGAGGTCTGGGCACCATGGATGGAGAAATTCCCGTAGGGGGGGGGGGGGGGTAGAAAAGGCGGGCGAGGGGATTATTGCGAATTCGTATTTCTAGTATATATATTGAACATGTTACCACATGTTACCACTATTTTCTATAAAAAGATAGTATACATTATTTTTATAAAACGGATGGTAACATGTGGTAACATGTTCATTACATATGGAAATGATTAGCGGAGAAATGGTAACATGAATGGTAACATGATGGTAACATGTGGTAACACGTTTAGTTATCTGCATTATCCGCCTGAAACGACCCTATATATTTGCAGTACTATGTTTTGGACTAATATAATATGCAGTGATAATATGTAGTGTTGGTAATAATTGTAAAATTGATATTTTGTTCGTTGTGCTTAAAACAAACGTGTCATGCATGAAAAGCTGTTGATGAAATTATTCAATACTTCAATCTTTCTCCCCGTTTCTTGACGATCATTGCAAGACGTTTGTTCATTGAGTTAATTATATTGTCAATAATGTCTTTAGGAAAGTTCAGCATTGTCTTTTTCACTCTGTCTGAAAACTGGGCAAAGGTTTCACGTGTTATCTGCATGTCGAGAGCATCCTTCTGTAGTTGTTTTGAAACCAAGTGGAACAAATTTTCAATTGGGTTCAAATCCGGACTTCGGGGTGGTATAGAAAACGTAAAAGCTCCCACCTGGCTGAAAGCTCTTCTTGCGGCTGCGCTATCTTGCACAAACGCTTGCCGGTCGGATTAGCACTATTTTCAAATATCGCAGGGAAATGAAGGCGAACATACTCGGCAAAGGTCTCTCCAGTCAAACCTTCGAAATATTGATCGCAAGATATCACACCTTTCCCATGGGCAATAGAAACGAAGAAATAAGCCGTTTTCCCCTCCACTCCAGCCTTTTCCCCTTTGCTTGTGCAATTGAGGGCAAGGCCTTCTCCACGCTTTCTCCAAGCCATTGATTTTGTGGCTCGTGCCTGATCAAGGGGGTTTGTTTTGTGCACAAATAAGGTGCCATCCAAATAGAAGCTGATGCCATTTCCCCAGAAGTTGTCCGGTAGCAGCCTTCTTATCTTACAGGCAAAGCGAAATCTGCGTGTTAAGTCCCTCCTTGTCATCAGTCCTTTCTTGCGTGATTGTAAATATAAATAGCCATGCCTTCTAAGTGCTCTTCGAATTGTCCAGAGTGAGACGTCAGGACTGATGTCAGCCGTTCTCTACATATGCGCAACTGCCTCACAAGGTTGCGTTCATCGCGAACAGTTAATTTTCTTGGCCGTCCCTTGTTCAGCTTACGTTTGTCGAACGATTCGTTCTCGTCAAACGGCAATTTGGCATGACGATAAATGGTCGCTTTACTGTACTTCGGAAATGCTTTGAGAAGCTCATTTCTACGGTGGCCCACAAGTATCACGGCAAAAGTTGCAGAAAAAAGAAGTCAACATTAGTTTTGAATCAGCAACAAAACTTTTAAACTAATGCAACAGTTCAAAATGTACAGCAACAAAGAAATTAGATCCACGGCAACAATTCGACTTCGCCGACGAAAGGTTTCGACAAGCGACAAATTAAAATTCCACGGCAACAAAAAAATCCACGGCAATGAAAAAATCCACGGCAATAAAAAACTCCGCGGCGGAAGTGACAAAGCCGGAAGTGCGTCCCAACTAGTAACTGGAACAAGAATAGAATGGAAGAAAATAATTCAGAGGGTGATCTGATGTAAGTAAACTCTAACTCTAAGTAACGAGTTCAACTAAATTCATGTCAAAAATCGCAACGTTCGTATTGTGTTCCGCGCAGTCGCGCAGGGTATGGTAATTTTTATATATTTCTGCTCGTGAAAAAATGGTTTTTAACAGACGCTTTTCACATATTATGTTTCGTGTTACTAATTTGACATGGGTTGGATGCAAAACTGAAAACAGGCATATATTCGTACATTGACTTTAACTAAACGTCGTGCTCAATCACTTATACACTTCGTAGTACTAAACTATAGCTATTTTTTTCTTCCTTTACCTCGTGGTCCCAGTAGTCATTGCGGCCTCATGCCCGAATCCTACTACAGTATTCATTCACCCCAAATGTAAATATTATTCAAGTGCTCACAGGAAAAGGATATCAACAAGACATATTGTTGTTGTTTGTTTACATCCCTTTTTATCATCAGAGCAGTTGCTGGCCCTGGTGTGGGGACACTTGGGGCCCCCAAGCCTGTATACCTAAAAGCAAAGGAAGAAATATTGGGTAAAAAGGGATGTAAACAAACAACAAGAACATTACAATATGTCTTGTTGATATCCTTTTCCTGTGAGCACTTGAATAATATTTACATTTGGGGGGAATGAATACTATAGTAGGATTCGGGCATGAGGCCGCAAGTACTGCTGGGACCACGAGGTAGAGAAGGAAGACTTTAGGTTATTTAATGTAGATTGTATATAAGAATAAAAGCTAATCCCAATATGACATGACTACTACAATACCTGTATGTTGTCGTGTTGTGGGGGGAGAGATTATTTGTAATGTTCTTCCAATATACATTTAATATACACTGCAAGAACATGGCAAAATGGTCAGCTTCCATTCTCCTTTAGATTCTGTGGCATGTGTTCTTCCCAAGTGAGAAAGGGAGTAAAGTATTGCTGGAACTGCAATGCAGATCAAACCACAAGTGGTCCACCCAGTGTAGTAATAGAATCTGGAAGAGCTGATACATCTTTTGGTAGGCCACAAACTCAAGGCACAACTGGAGAGAAGAGAAAGGCCATGTCCCTTAATAGCTACATGAAGGCCAAATCCTCTGAGCGGCAATCTGGAAGTGACTTTCGCTCAAAAAAAAGGCCAATAAGGAGGATAATAAAGAAGTAGTCATTAACCACGGGCTTTAGGACAGGCTCGATGCGAGTATTAAAAAGTTGTTTCAACATGCGATTGTTAACATAATCCATTTATTTGTCGCGCTTTAATGTTCAATAAACTTGCTTAACTATAATACAAGAGTTTAGAGTACGATACCTTGAAATCCTCCACAATTTGACTTGCAAATCTTCGTGTAAAATATTTGAGTTTGAACCGCCATGTTTACTTGACCCAATCCTTCCAACTGCCGCGCGTCTTAATATTATGACGTAAAAAGTGGGTCTAGTTAAGCCGCGCGGCAGTTGGAAGGATTGGGTCAAGTAAACTCAAATACTTTACACGAAGATTTGCAAGTCAAATTGTGGAGGATTTCAAGGTATCGTACTCTTGTATTATAGTTAAGCAAGTTTATTGAACATTAAGGCGCGACAAATAAATGGATTATGTTAACAATCGCATGTTGAAACAACTTTTTAATACTCGCATCGAGCCTGTCCTAAAGCCCGTGCATTAACATTGGCCTTAAAGAACTATGTGAAGTGGGACTTAAGACAAGCCGTGGTAAGCGCTTACCACTCCGTGTCCCTCAGTCAGCTACATATGCAATAATACTTCAAAAAGCAGTACAGAAATGGAGTGCATTTGACAGAAAGTTTGATGGTTCAAAAAAGTTTGTTTTACTTTATGAAGATGAGACAAATGCTCAATTTATGCCTGGTAAGCATTTTTTAAATACTGTAGAATCCCAAAGTAGAATCCCAAAATACAACTTTGTTTATGGGTTGTGTGGGTTTCAAGTCACATAAGAGGCATTTGGGGTTGGGCAGAATCTGCCCATGGCCCAATATCTCCAAGACTATTGAGCGGGGGTGGTAACGTGACGTTACATATACGGGCATGTTACATATACGGGCATGTTACATATACGGGCATGTTACATATACGGGCTCGGCGCGCGAAACAGGGTGGTAACGTGAGGTTACATATACGGGCTCTAATGCTTCAGTATATATATGCACCCGTATATGTAACATGCCCGTATATGTAACGCCACGTTACCACCCTGTAGTTGAAACAGGGTGGTAACGTGCGTTACATATACGGGCATGTTACATATACGGGCATGTTACATATACGGGCATGTTACATATACGGGCTCGGCGCGCGAAACATGGTGGTAACGTGAGGTTACATATACGGGCTCTAATGCTTCAGTATATATATGCACCCGTATATGTAACATGCCCGTATATGTAACGTCACGTTACCACCCATTAGTTGAAGCAGGGTGGTAACGTGACGTTACATATACGGGCAATGCATGTTACATATACGGGCTCGATTTAAAAACGGCTAGATTTAAAACTAGAAATAAGCTAATAAAGATAGAAATAAACACACTTATGCGAAGTTTCAAAAAGAAACTGTACTAACGAACTAGAGAAACTTTAGGAATTTTAAGGGCGGCTTGACATGGGTTAAAGTCCAAAAGTGTAAAGCATTATTGAGCACGTGCGTTTCACGTGTATTTCATGTTTCAATTTTAAATAAAGCTTAATAATCTTTCTTTATCTCGCTTCAGTTTATGTCTTCTCTGAATCCCTGGGTTATATCCGATCAGGAGATCCTTTTGACAAGACAATGTCGTTAAACTAACAAATAATGCGCCGAAAAACTATGAATTTATTATCATCGGATATACCGATGATATATAGTCTTTATTTTTAAATAGTGTCTTTTGAAGCACTAGCTAGCTTAGTTCTCAAGCCGACATCACTGATCGAGTTTCATGCTAAAATACTATATTCACTCCCTGAAACACGAAGGTATATATACTTATTATGCTATTTGGAAATATTCTTGCCTTCATTATATAGGGAAAACGAGGGATGAACGGGAACACGTATAAATCTCATGTTGTAACCCCTAGCCCGTATATGTAACACGCCCGTATATGTAACATGCCCGTATATGTAACGTCACGTTACCACCCCATATGAGACTATTAGGTATGGTAAAACTTAAAGGGGCTATGTCACGATCTGCCTGGTTACTCAGCTAAGCGTACTTTTTGATTTTTGATTCGGAATCCAAAATCAAAGCGAAGCGAAAGCTCAATGATTTATTCGATTAGTATTTGTTATTTTCATGTTGGTGGGTTATTTTTGGACGAGTTATAAGAAAAGCGTAATGACAATTTAATGTCTAATCGTCGTGGGAAACGAGGAGCTGGAAGGCCACGATTGCCGGATACTATCTTGAACAAAAAATCAACAAGTACGCTTAGCTGAGTAACCAGGCAAATCGTGACATAGCCCCTTTAACATATGTTACACTTTTGTTGTCATAGCAACAAATTGTGACGTCATTAGACGTCATCAGTTGTCAAAAAATACTGATTTAAAGCAATTCAAAAAGGTTTTTTCAGGATTATTTCTTGCTGTGCTGTTAACATACATAAGTTATTATATCAATAAATATATTTATCTTAATTGATATGTTCTTATCTTTATTGTTTTTATTGTAATGAAAATTACAATATCAAAATTGAGTGTTACTGACAATAATTGACATACTGACAATGTATTTCTAGGAAAAGTTGTGAAATGTTAGAGTTATAACTGTAATTATTATTGAGATATCTGCATTTAAAATTAGCGAGGGAAGACTCCACCCCCAGTCTAGATAGGGTTAACTCTTTAACCTGAAAAGTATGTAATGAATTTATTTCATTTGGGGGGGAAATGGTAGTGTGGATGATAAGCTTTAAGTCTGTTGAAAAACATGTTTAGAAATTTTTATTTTGTAGACAATTTACAGCAATCAAACTTTTATCTGAATGGCAGATTTAGTTCTGTGAACATTTAGATATGAAATTCACTAATAAATTACCAAATTAATTTGGAAACTTCTTTTCATGTGTAGGTGAACCTAAGGAATTCTTCTCTCTTAACAAATACAAGACTGAAGTTGGAAAAGATTTCAAGCGTCTTGTGTTTTATCTTTGTAAAGAAGAGGAATTCAACTCCTGTGAAGAACAAGATGAAGAACAAGATGAAGAAAGATCACTTACAGGAGAGGATCATTCACACACAGATCTCTTCAATGTGATATAGTTGATGTTATATAGTATATTATATAGTTATATAGTATATTATATAGTTGATGTCATATAGTTAGTGTCCCCGATTAGTAGACCTTTGGTCGGCTAGAAGATTTTGACACTTTTAATAAAGTTGATAATAATAATAATAATATTATTTATGAATATGATGAATTTGATGAGAGAAATGAATCACAGCAGAGAAGAGATGAAGTCCCTCAGCGAAGAGATGAAGTCCCTCAGCGAAGAGATGAAGTCCCTCAGCGAAGAGATGAAGTCCTTCAGCGAAGAGATGAAGTCCCTCAGCGAAGAGATGAAGACCCTCAGAGAAGAAACGACGAACGTTGTACGGGAGATGAAACACAGCAGACATCAAGTCAAGTAAATCAGGGAAGAAGTGAGAACACTTTTGATCAAATGAAGCCTGCAGATGAAAACAGTAATGGCCGTTCCACACCACCATCAGTTCCTGCAGAAACAAAATCAGAATTGTTTGCACATATCAGTAACTATAACGATGTTGTAAAAGAAATTAGCTCCAAAGTCAATCATGACAATCAGTTTTTTATTGCCACAAGAAGAAGGGTACCTTTTTCTCGCATATTGGGCCTGTGGAAAAGGCAAGCTTCAAAATGTGACACCACTAATCTTTTAAGGGTGCACTTCAGTGGCGAGGATGGGATTGACTCTGGGGCGTTAGCCCTAGAGTTTCTAGAAGAATGTATATCTGAAATGGGGAAAATTATGTTTCCGGATGGCTCACCAGTCGACTCTTCATCTCATGTTCAAAGCGGCAATTTCCGTGCCTGTGGTCAGATTGTGGCAGTGTCATTGGCACAAGGTGGCCCACCTCCTTGCTTCCTGGAGCAATGCAGCTATGAGGCAGGATTCTCCATGTTGGATATGATGAATATCTGTAAAGAGCATCTCACTGCAAAGGAAGTTAAACTTCTTGATGAGGTGAGATTAGATTGTGTGAAATACACGGATCTGATCCTGGACCATGGCTACACTGGTCAAATATGCAATGAGCATGTTGAGGCAATTATCCGGTCTCTGAAGGTAAGCTTTGTCTCCCGCCGCTGCCTTTACATGAAAGAGTTCATGATCGGTTTGCAATCTTATGGCCTGGATGAGATAATAACACAAAAGCCATCCCAGTGCCAGCCACTCTTTGTAAATGGGGATCTAAAGGAAGGGTTGGCTCCAAATGCTGACTATGTGTTCTCTTTGATGGTGCCCCAGTACTCAAAGCAGGGGACAACAAGAAGATGCATTGAGGAAAAGATAATGGACCATCTGCAAGATACACTGATCACCTTCGAAGACGAGAATGTCACAGGACACACAGTTGCAATAGCATGGAACTACGAACTTCAAGATGGTTCTAGTGAAGAAGCTGTTATTGATGAAACTGCTGGTGAAACAGTGTCAGAAGAGTTTGAGTCCCCCAGCGTGACTATCCCCGGAGTGATGGGTTGGCTAATTGGAATACAACACAAGCCTGTGAATGGAGAAGACCCAAAAATTATGGTCTCCTTTGACCACGAGTGTTTACAGAGAAACCCCAAACATTCAATTTGTTACCCTCTTGTCAGTGCTTGTGGGAGAACTCTAACTCTCCCAGTTATACATATGACAAATGCTGAGAAGTTCAGAGAAATTTTCCTTATGGCATATTGCAAGGGCAAATCCTTTGGGAAACCTTAGGTGAACAAAGGTGATAGAATTGTTTTACAATGCAACTGACATTTTTTATCCTTTTGACATGACCTCATCAGAGTTATCCCAAGTCAAGTGAAAATAACCTGTTAAATCTTTATTCTTTGTTTAAATGTTTAAAATTCATGGTTGATTGCTTCATCCCTGCTTGTATGAGACAATTGAATATACAATTATTTCATGATTTCATGCAACAATGATTACAATATTCACATATTTGTTTGTTCATTTCTATTTTGTATGAAATGTTACTGTTCTATTGAATGAAGAATGAAATTGCTAGATACAGTATATGAAAAGTGTGGATGTACAGAAACTCGAAATGGGTGTGATATCCTTATAACAATCAAACACAATAAAATTGGAGAAAGCAATCAACTGTGAATGGCCCTTGCATGTTACAACAATGTCTAAATGTCTGTGGATATTGTTCTCAAGAGAAAAGTTGCTTAATGTTAAAAAACAGTATAAATTGTGGGACATGGTAAGAGAATTTAACCATTGGTTCATTTTCATGGACACAATTTTACAGCCTATAAGTGGCAAACTAGTAAATAATGGCCAAAGAAAGATGTAGGGTAAAAACTTTCAATCCTTGTACAGTGAAAACGTCATTTATACCAGTGGCATATATTATTTTGTAAGGGAGTTTCATTTGAGTGTTTTGTTGAAACAAAGTTGAGTTTTGTTACAAAAGTCAAAGATGTTGTTCAACTTATTTTAAATGCAATATAAACATTCCTTCTCCCCCCACACACACATTTGTTAAGAAGTCATTGTGGATTTACTCTACATGAAACAATTAGGCAAGTACTTCATCTTATGGGATATGATGGATTTGCCCAACCCCAAATAATTAAACATTAAAACTACATTAGCATTAAACATACTTTCCATTCATTCATCTCCAGATTGGCCCAATTCAGCCAGGGTTTCTGCTGAATAAAATTATCCGACTTTAGCCAGAATAAAATTCTAAATACTTGGCCTAAAATAAAAGGGTTAACCCTTGACCACTATATATTCAATTTATGTTATAATTGTAAAAATTATAATTGTAAAGTTATAATTGTATGCATTATAATAATGTGGAATATATTGAAACAATCTCTAATGATTACAAGAAGTTACAAACCATTATTGGCATGATCAAGCAGTGTTTGGTATAAGTTTACACCTTCCCTCCAATCTTCAGGTGTTTTTAGTTCGCATGTAGCCATTACATAACTAAAATACTCTTGGTAATCACTTTGTCCTGCTGTGTCCACAACATGTAATCTTGAATACTCCATTTCATGGTCAGGAACAGGTAAGAGGAGGTTGGGAACACCACCATTAGACTCTGGCAATAAATATAAAGAATCTGGTCGACCAGACACTGTATCATGCCTTGATTTGCGTATATAGTGTGTGTTCCAGTGCACTTTAAGTTGGTCTATGTCAATTTGCAGAAGTGGTGCAAAACAAAACCAAAGACACTCTGACTCTAATTCACTGGCCCGGTTAAACACCCCACGTTCTTCCAGATCTTTAAAAAATTAATCCACCACTACACCAGTTACTTCGGCTTCTTCTAAAATAAGACCACCAACTTTCTATCCTCTGGTTACGGGGGGAAGGAACATAACGGTGACTATCCACATCATCGCAAAAAAATGAGTGTATGGAAGCCATAATCCCATTTTCAGTGCCTAGATCGGTCACCAATTTCTGGGGGCAACCACCAAATTGTTGAACTGCATCTAGATAGTAGGTCGCGATGTTATGCGGGCAATTATTGGATCGGGTGACATACAACCATAAGATCTTCCTGCTCCATCCATCAATACAACCATGGATCGGGAACCCGAAGGGTTTTAGCTTATCGTACCCATCACAATGCCAGACATCATTTGGTCCACGGTTATGATAAGTTCTCCTCTTCAATTTGTGTGCTCTTCTTTGTGCCACCCCTTCCGGATCTAATTCTTTGAGCATGTCTTCAACAGTCTTTCTAGGAACCATTATTCCCTGCAATTGGAGGGTGTGCCACACGTGCCTGTAGCCACCAATGCAGCCAGGACCGTCCAAAAGGCTTCTTATCTTCTCTCGAACTACACGGATGTCGTAGTCAGGATTTTTCCGTTTAAGCCCATAGGCTTTCACGCGCCTTTTCACGGTTGCAATACTTATCGTTATGCCATGCTCCTTCTCCAGAAACTCGCGAATTTCTTCATATTTAAATCCTTTACTAAAGTAATCTCTAATCAATTCTTCCAAATTTCTCTCTCCTTCCGCCATTTTTGAATAAGCTCCTACCAATAGCCTGGGTACTAGTTGGGACGCACTTCCGGCTTTGTCACTTCCGCCGCGAAAGATTTGCCGTGCCGTGGATTTTTTCATTGCCGTGGATTTTTTTGTTGCCGTGGATTTTTTTGTTGCCGTGGAATTTTAATTTGTCGCTTGTCGAAACCTTTCGTCGGCGAAGTCGAATTGTTGCCGTGGATCTAATTTCTTTGTTGCTGTCGATTTTGAACTGTTGCATTAGTTTAAAAGTTTTGTTGCTGATTCAAAACTAATGTTGACTTCTTTTTTCTACAACTTTTGCCGTGATACTTGTGGGCCACCGTACATTTCCCCTTAAACCCTTGTCATGATACAAATACTTCATGTAAATAGACGTTTCCTTCGGAAATTGCATCTTTGACTTCATCTTCCTTGCATTCGTGTACTTTGTACAAACGTTTCTTTTTGTTTCGTGATATCAAATGGCATTAGTTATGCAATAATTGGTTTAAAAAAATGTTTCAAGTGTGTTGTGACAAAAGGGATTGTAATGTATTACAGATGTTATTGACATAATGGCCAAGTTAAAGTAAACAGTGATCTCTTGGAACATGTGAACGAGCTTTGTTATTATAAGGTTTACTTGTGTTCGCTTTGAAATCGATAACTAGAAATAATATAGAATTTCCTTCAAATGCGAACTCGCTAGTTATTATAAAAAATACTGTATAAATCATTTTTTATTATAATATGATGACGTCATGGTGACGTCATTGAGGTCATAATCTAATTACGTGAATTTATTGTTGTTAGTCAACATCAGAAAGATTGACATCCATGGAGGGAGGGGCCCAATAAACTGCTTGTCTCAATAATTTTTGCTGCTCGCGTATTTCAAATGCCAACTGGGAATACTTAACCATCTTCTCCCTAAAGGCGGCTAGCAGGTTCCGTTCCATGTGACAGGTCATATCAACTATCCAGATGGTTTTAGCTTCTATGTCTTCGAGTATTAAATCCGGGCGTCTATGGCTAGTCTCTTTACGAACTTTAAAATCCCAGATAAGTTTGGCATTTCTATTCTCAAAGACTTCTCCTCTTCTCCATTTTTGCTTATACCACTTACAATCGTCAGGGAGTAGACATTTTCTTTTAGCCCAGGCAACAGCCAGAATCATAAGAGCGTTATTGTGTCTCGTAAGATACTCTACGTTAGCAAGAACAGGACAAGCTGCGACCCAATGTTCTACAGTTTCAGGGAATCGGGAGCATAAACGACAGAGATTTGATTCAACCTCTAAACCTCTAATTCTCTTCCATTCGCGTGTTTCTATCATTTCCTCCTGAAGTTCAAATATTGTAGCTGTCTTGTGTGGATCCAGCCATGTACTAAGCCAACTGTGGCACTCCTGCTCCTGTCTGGCCCAATTTGAGCTTTGCCATTCTTTTTGTTTATAATCACCGCATCTCTTATTAATGACAGCTCGCTGATATATTTCTTTCAGTTTTATCCAGCTCTTTTTCCAGTCAACATCCAGTGCTACACCATCCAGTGTGATTACCCCATTCTCAAAGTCTATTGTGTGACCCACAGCACGAACGCTTTCCATTGCCTCTTTCTTAATCGAGTAAAAGTCACGGTTACATTCCCGCTCCCAAGCTACCTTCATGTGCTCGTCTTCGGACATTGCCATATAACATGCAACTCGAATTTTTGTTTCCCTGTATACATCCTGCACACTTTTTAAGCCTCTTCCTCCCATATCTCTAGGCAGATATAATCTTTCATCACTGCACAATCTTCCATGCATTCTTTTCAAACGGAGATTACGTTTGATTATCATATCAATCTCGTTTAATTCTTGTTCAGTAACTTTACATACATTCATCGGATAAGTAACAGTAGGTAACACAAATGAGTTGATTGCTTGAATCATATTTCTGTCGTTCAGCTCAGCCTCGAGGATTTTGGCAAGACGTTCTTCCAAACGTACTTTAGTTCTCTCAAGAATCTTTCTACGGTCAACACCTATACTGCTTGTTCACAACCTAGAAACTTATAGGTCTCTCCTTTTTCTGGATCTAGTGCTTTCATTCTCTGTTCCAACACTTGAAGTCCTTCTCCTTTGATCATCTTTCCCCATGGTACACTATTTCGGCACACTTCTTAACCCCATAGGCCGCACCAGTATCATCTTGCTTGCACAATAGTACTATTGACGGTTTCCAGGTCGTCATGGCTTTCTTGATAAACTTTTAGGTCATCGATAAATAAGCTATGAGTATTGACGGGGAGTTAGTCGTGAACCTGGCAAACCCATTCTGTACCCTGGTGAGTCTTGAAGAAGTAAGCCAATAGTCACCTTGTAGAAACCCCCTGTGGAATCTGATCCATGTACTCAACACATTCTTCCCATCTATCTTCACTGAAAGTTTGGTTTTCCATCTCTTCATTAATTCCTTCATCACTTTTATTACATAACTAGGAAAGCCCATCCACTCGTATACCATTAGGACCCAGTCATGATGGACGAAGTCATAGGCCTTCTGGTAGTCATAGTATGCCACAGCCAAATTCCGGTGGTATTCTTTAACTTCACCCATTATGCACTCGTCAATAAGTAGTTGGTCCACTGTTCCTAGTACTCCTTTTCTACAACCAAGTTGCCCTTCATCCCACAACTCATTTTCAAGTGCATGATCCATCATGTAATCTGCGAGTAGGCCAGTAAACAGTTTATTATTATTATTATTATTATTATTATTATTATTATTATTATTGTGATCAAATATTGGCTGCGGCAAAGAGCTCGGAATGTACCAGAAAATTCTGGAAAAATATCCCATTGTTTTATTTCATCCTATCATTTCCCAGAATAGCTTTGGGAATAAAACCACATGGGAATATAGGATAAATTTGATAGATATTATTATTCCTTAAAGTTCTCCTTTGCCAATATATTACAAAATATTACATCTTTTCACTCCATGCTTTAGTATATATTCCATGATCACAATCTATCATTTTTCTCACCAAGTTTGTTTTCCGCTCATCGACGGGAAATATTTTTCCGATAAATTTTTGCGCCGCGGCCCGGTGATGGTAAATTCTTCAAGTTGTGACCCGGTTAATTATGCGATATTCATTAATTCACAGAATATCTACAGTAGCTAAGACTAAAGAGATGTTCACACTAACCTAAACTTATCCGTAGCTGCAATCATATTCAAAAATATTCACCTCTAAAAGATAACAAGTAAATACCAGTACCATAGCCGTATGTAGGATTATTTTTCCAGGCGGGGGTGGGGGGACAGTAGGACAAATCCTGTGAAGTTTGGGTTCGCTGCGAACCTCTCTAGGGGGTCAGAAAAAAATTGATCTTTGAAAGCCTCAGGCCGTAGTGCATTTCCGGTGAATTCTGCGAGGAATATTCTGACAAAAATTATCAGTAAGCTCTGGTAATATTTGTAACAGCTCCCAAAAGACCGAAACACTGGTTGACGATTTGAGTAAAAAAGCTAAGACAATTTCTAGTATAGCGTTCAAGTATATCATCAACGTTTGAATCAACCTCGTTCCCAGGGCTTTCCTGGTTTAGCCCTGGGAAAAAGTTTGAATTAAGTCCAATTTCTCGATCAGCAGAATATTGTGATAATTGTTGTATGAACTCGATTTTCTCCAGGAACTTAGGTTCAGACTATTTAAAAGTAAACAAATTGTAGCAACGACTCTGATGTAGTTCCTTTCAAGTGAATAATCCTCGGCATTTAATGAACGTGTTCGTTATATTATCAACGCGACACTTGATTTTCGTTTTTGCCGCCATGTTGAAATAAAAGAGACTGGGACGAGCGCGGTTTAACAGAGCACAATAACATTCCAAAATGACGCAAAATCGCCATATTTTCGTACTGTTCACAAATGTTACAGTTGATTTGTATTTAAATTTACGTTTGGCTTGATATTATCTTATTTCTGGTACAAAATATGTCTTCAAATCACAAGATAAATTCTACACGTATGAAGATTTCTTACCAGGAATAATCGTATCAGGGTAAAAGGCGCAGAAACTATTCAAATCAAATGTAAAAAAGTGTAAAGAGCACGAAAATATGGCAATTTTGCGTCTTTTACAATGCCCTGTTAAACCGCGCTCGTCCCAGTCTCTTTGCCCCCATTTCAACATGGCGGTAACAACCATTACACAAAGCAACACATGTTTTCTTAATATTAATTGGATTAGTGCAATGGTGCCTAGGATTATGAGAGTGTCTGCTTCTCTCAGCTTATGAAATAGAAACATCGAGAAAGTCGGTCACAGAACAAAGAACACCCCCCCCCCCCCAATATGCGCCCCTGTTTACCAAAAAAAAATTTTATATCGCTTGTTATAATAATAGATATCTTAAATTTAGTAAAATTAAAATTACAGTCAATCAGTCCATTTAGCCCAGCTTATAAACCAAAATTAGTGATATCACGGGCGGCAACAAGACAGTTTTTGGCAGCCGTAGCAGCGCTTCCATAGCTGAGGAGTATTTGTGTTTGTTTTTAGTATACTCGCTGTTTTGTTCTATAGGACATGAATTTTACCCATGAGCGAGATATGTCCAGCATAGGCATTGGATAGCAGCTGCTTTAGATTGGTTTCCAGTTGTTACGGTGGTTTGTTATATTACTGACTATTTGATGCCTATCAGCTGCTTACCACCTGTGTCAGGTGGTAGGAAGTGGTAGATTGGTCCATTGGGTCTTAGTGTATGGGCTTGTAAGTGGTGACGTGTAAATGGTGCAATTGGTAGCAGGTGCTAGCAGCTGCTTACCACCCGTGTCTGGTGGTAGGAAGTGGTAGACTGGTCCATGGGGTCTTAGTGTATGGCCTTGTAAGTGGTGTAAATGGTGCAATTGGTAGCAGGTGCTATCAGCTGCTTACCACCTGTGTCAGGTGGTTGCAGGTGGTAGACTGGTCCATGGGGTCTTAGTGTTGGGCTTGTAAGTGGTGTAAATGGTGTAGGTGGTATAGTGTGCGCAGTGAAATTATAGTCCTGGAACGAATCTACTATTGTTCAACATGGCGTCCTTATAAGTGATAGCATGAAATATATTTTTAGATGTTTTTTTGCTTATCAGTTGTTGAGCGCTGTGTATTTTAATGTTATTTCGTTTTGTGAATTTGTTTGTAAATTTATATTCGGAGAGCGAATTGAAGAAAAAGACGTGCAACGGTCAGTTTTGGTAAGCAAGAAGTTCGAGTACATGTATGGAAACTCAGTTGCCGTCGTTTGAGGAACTCGACAGCGCTTGTTTAAACTCAGATTTCCCGATCTCTGCCATTTGGTAAGCGAATTGCAAAATTGTAGAAAGTGTAATCGACAATTGGTGTTAGACGGTTCGTTTAAAAGGGTTGTGGTATACCATGCCGTTCGTGGGACTTACGTCGGTTGTCGTTTGACAAAGTGATGCGGGAAATGCAAAGTGTATGAGCATTATGGGTTTTGCAGTGAAGGAAGTGCGCGGATGTATGATGAAACGTTTTCTAAGAAGGAGTTTCTTCTTAGTACTGAAGACACTGCGATAGACATAAATATCCTAAAATACTACAAACAAGAATTTGTTTGCGGCGTTACCATTTAAGACAAAGACAGCTGTATACAACACGTTTCATGGGTACGACACACTCAATAGCGGAATGACGATCACTGCTGAAGGGGAAGTTGAGCCAATGGAAGATGGAATAAAAATGGTCCAGTCAATATCGGTTTGATAACATTCTTGCAAGTCTTTCTCAATTTGATAGCTTATTTTGTGAACGTGCCATGCCTTCGAGGTTGTTCGGTTTATGCTTTTTAGTAACGCAGCAGCAAAGGACAAAGTGTTTGCGTCAAAAGAAATAGCGGAATGGGTTGATGTTGGTGACGCACGTTTCTTTAATACATGAAACACGATGCTTAACCTATCAGCAATGGCAGGAAATGTCGCAAAAACAAAGAACCGTTGGGAAGCATGTTTTATGGGTCAGGGTGGATTATGAACTGGCGGAAGCGAAAATGTTACATTTCGGCATTTTTTACTAAACAGACTATAAAGGCGTTACTAAACAGAACATAAAGCCGTTACTAAACAGAACATAAAGCCGTTATTAAACAGAGTATAAAGCTGTTACTAAACAGAACATAAAGCCTTTACTAAACAGAACATAAAGCCGTTACTAAACAGACTATAAAGCCGTTACTAAACAGACTATAAAGGCGTTACTAAACAGAACTTAAAGCCGTTACTAAACAGAGTATAAAGCCGTTACTATAAATAGACGGTATAAAACCGTTACTAAACAGAGCATAAAGCCTTTATTAAACAGGGTGTAAAGCCGTTACTAAACCGCAAAGCCGTGACATTCGCGTGATATGAACAACATTCAGTTTTTTTACGACCTCTGGCTTTTTAGATGGACAGGTGAAGCCTTTAGCACAGACGGACTTAATTAGCGCTTTTAAAGCAAATATTTTGAATAGCATAGTTACCCTCCTTCACAGAAACACGATATACCGCGTGTGGTCATCAGTGTCCAGTCCAAAGTGAAATATGAAATATCGAAACTTGAATGAAATAAAACTGTAGCAATTGAAGTATATATCTTGAAATGCTAAGACAATTGTCACAGTATATATTGCCACGTTCATTGGTAAACAATTAAGATCAGTTTCCATTCACTAAATGAATGTCATTTGAAACTGAAAAGTCTACTAAGGTAAAGGGCAAACCAACGTGGTGTGCATGCATCGACGGACACGAAGACACGAAGTGAAAAAACTTATTTAACGCTCGCAGTTTCACCAACAACATTTTATGTTTACTTCGGTATTATTTAACGGAACAGAAAGTCACACAAAAGAAAGAAATATTCATTTATACCCTAAATAAATACAAGTTGAACATTTTCAGTTTACTTTGGAATCAATATGAAAGCGTATGATAGACAAGTCGTGCCGCCCTCTTCACGAAATAAATTTCACAGGAAATTAGATTAAAAACGAATATGAAAGTAAAGTCATGCAATTCGACAATGTCACTTACTAAGCTTAAAGAAATATGAAAAATGACTTGACATAAGGTTGATATGAGTGAAAAAATAACAAACGTTTATCCATGTTGTGGGCGAGAAAGTCTGGTGTGTTGTCAGGGATAAGGCCGTGACCTTAACGTTATTTGAAGGGAGCGCTGGTGTTAACCCGAGGGGAAATATCAAATTACACATTCTATAGGGAACAAGTGGAAACTTGAAATCCTGTTTCGGCGTGAATAGTGCAGTTCGTGATTATCAAACACAGTGTGTTAAGGTAAGACTAAAGACATAGCTTGGTATTTTAATATCGTTTGATAGATGGAGTTTGGAGGATAGAAATAATTGTATTAGAAGATAACAGCATGTAAATACTAAATTAATTAACTTTGTTTACCCTTATTTCACAACAGAAGAACTGCTTCCGTGCTTCATCATTATCGTGCTGTCCTTGCTACACGACACACTATAGTCACACCGTAGTTCCATGCTCTCTCGACTAAAGTAACGCATATAACGGGTAAGACAACCGTTGCAGTGGGAATATAAGGTTTAGTGGTGAGAAGATAAACGATAATTTTGTTGAGCTTGTGAATATCTGTCTTGTCGTAAGACCTAAGTAACTTCATCCGTCAAGAAGAATGCCGAAATCATTTCTTGTCAAGCAAAGGAAAGTAAGTAAACAACAGAGAAACGAGGAGTATAAGAGACTTTCCAATGAAGGTAACTAGACTTTTTATACTTTTATTTTTAATATAAATACAATACGTTTGTTCACTATCTTTCTTATCAATAATATGAACGTTGCCAAAAGCCTACACCACCGTTATCATGGTTAAGATGCGAATCTTTCGCTTCACGCGCATAACGGTATACACGAGATTTGCATATGTTAATTTAATTTTCCTTCGAAATACTTCACCGAGGTTCGGTTCTATTCCTTTAACATTTGATTCACATTTGAATTGGTTTCGTGCTGTTATTGGCAAGAGAAATCCATTACTGGTTTCAAGAGTCGGGCTTAAATCAACGGCGACGTGTCGCCATGTAAAACATGCACACACGAAACTTGTTAGCAACTCGCCTTTTTCGATCAAATTTCGAATAAGAGAGTTGATTTGAAAAATACCACTAGATATTGGCTACATTATTTTGTTCAACTACAAGTAAAGAATGATTTTTATTAAACCTTTCTATAAGTTCGTTTGTTTACTTAAAACTGCGAAACCATAAGGTATTTGTCACGAAATATCTCATTTAGTATTTAAATAATTCATCCTTGCAACTAGCTGGATGCGCGCGTCTTGTATTCAATTGAAAAGAAAATGCATGTACAGTTCTAAGTTTCTGTACAGCACGTATTTAATCACACCGAAAACTAGGTTACCGAGATTACAGCACAAGTATGGAGAGAACGAGTTCAACAATCGTGGTATTGACACATTCATATTCAAATTTTTAATTGTGTTGCAAATGCAGAAGTGAAAGCGCCAGTCATGTAGTCATGTAGATGTCAATAATGTTAATCAAGGATATAAAAAGCATTCCATATGAGTTGAAAAGTAAGTTTTAGAAAGGATTATGGCCTGTCGCCTTTGTTAATAACGTTTACACTAGATTCGGACGCTTGTCTATTTCAATTATAAAATATCACGAACGCCATTTCATGCAATGGTTATGAAATTTTGTCATTTTCGCTTTTCGTTTGTGAACTTGAAACCGCCGTTAAGTTGAGCCACGCTGCATCTTCGTTTTCTATTTGGTATTGTTTAAGTGGTGCTTTTGTTTGTGTAAATGTAGAGTATATTATACCACATTTAGTTCAATATATCTCTTCTTGTACGCACTTTTTAAAAGATGACATGAAGTCTATAGATGTAATATGATTCATATAGTGATGAACACGAGGTCTAAAACGAAATCTTCGTAACGGTACCGTCTCAAAATAATCACTGACGACCATTTTAAGATAAATCATGAATAGATTTTTTAATCACATTTGAGATATTGTGTTACAAAAGAATACCATGTTGACTGAACAGGAAACCAAGGCTTTTTACCTGATTACTGAGAATGTCTTCCATTGCCAGTTTTCTATAACGGCTTTTATAACGATCAACTGGTTGACATTTTTTATTTTACAATGCGCAACTGAAAATTAAAATAATTTAACATTTCAAGTTTTCCCTTTGATAGTATACAGTATATATTGCGAAAATTGTCAACAGTAGGGCGCCCTCCTTGACGATAACCAGAGCTCACGTTCACGCTACCAAAAACTCATGTAGCTTTAACGATTTAACGGTAATATAGACTTTACACTTGAGATATAATGTCGATCAATTTTCCACGCTTCGTTTGTAATTAAACATCAGAATTTCTAGTTGATCGTTGGGTTTTTTCCCGGATTGAGTGTTTATTTTTCTGCCTAATTGTGTCGTAGCACATACCGTTTTTGCCCAGACATGTCGCTGGGACACCCACTCTACTAAGGTGTAACGTTTCAACTCAAAATAAACACTGTTTTAGTCCGAGTTGACTAAATTACTTGAGATTATTCATATTATTAGCGATGTGAATGTAAGGCTTCGTGAATACACAGCGCTAAGAAACTGAGGTGTATTTCTTGACATACTAAAAACGCGCTTAATATGAGAACGGAAATTGAAGTCATTGTTCACGGTGAAGAATTAACGCACATTCCATTCCCTTTCAAAATGACTAAGATTGGATAAGGATGTTCTTAAGTAAACCGTCTTCTAAAAATTCTTGTTTCGTCGTGAATGTCGTAAAGTAAATGACTATTTGCGCGTCATTTCATAAAACGTACGCTCAAAAAGTGTGTTTAAAAGAAATTCAAACGCGCGGGCCCTTAGGCGAGCCAGCGATCATTCTGAATCACATGATTAAAAGCACATGGTTATCGCCATTCTCATTATTTCTCAGTTTAAGAAGTAAGTTCAGTTGTTCTGTTCCTGCTGACTTATCTGTGGAAATTCTATTTTAATCTCGCCGTTTATTTAACTTAGACTATAAATCGTTGTCCACTTCGAGTTTATCGTTGTTTACTTCGAAAGTCGTAATATGATATCTGTGACGTTATATGATGTCTATGTTATATACCTGCATATATATATTATTCATATAGCAAGTAATTATTCCTAACGTTTTCAAAGCTTTTGGATCTTGGTGTCTGAAATACTTCAATTTGTGGTGTTAGACATGATATAGAATAATGTCGCGTGAGGAAAAGAATCCGACTTCAATCTGTTTGACGTGTTGGGTCCTGTCGCCCTCCCACCAAGAATATAAATTCGCGAATGAGAATAAAATGCGACGTACGTATAATTATAAAACATGACAGCATACTCAAGTTTCGCCAAAACGCCATTAGCCATAGGAACAATGTGTTGTCCTTCTAAAACGAATTGATCGCATGTTAAAAGATATATATTATATATATGTATATATATTATATATATATATATATATATATATATATATATATATATATATATATATATATATATATATATATATATATATATATATATATATATATATATATATATATATATATATATATATATATATATATATATATATATATATATATATATATATATATATATATATATATATATATATATATATATATTTTCGCTTACCTCAAAACTGGTCTGCTACAACTTGTTTCATCTGTAAAAGAATCTTCAGGCAGTACAGATGAAACAAGTTGTAGCAGACCAGTTTTGAGGTAAGCGAAAATCTATTATTTGCTCTAACTATATGTTGTTGAGCACTCTTTGCATTTCGTAGACCAAAACCTACACGTATATATATATATATATATATATAAATCAAATATCTAAAAAAGGTTGGTCACTTGGTCTACTGCCGAAATAGCGTGTAAGTTGTCTAACGTTTATTTCAACGTTTAGATCTTCAAACAAAAGGCAATCTCATAACATAAAAATTTCCATAAACAACAAATCTATTAAGGAAGTCAAGAACACAACATTTTTAGGAATTATTATTGATGAATGTTTAACATGGAATGACCACATATATTTAATATCAAAACAAGTTATAAAATCTACAGGGATAATAGCCAACATACGACATTTTACCAATTTGAATGCGTTGAAACTAATCTATTATGCTTTAGTCTGACTATCCATATCTAACGTATGGTAATTTAATATGGGGTAACACTTACAAAAAGCGAATTCAAAAATTAATAAATATTCAAAAAAAAATTGTACGTTTAATAACATTTAATTCTTATTCTGAACACACTGAATCAATTTTTAAAGATTTGAAAGTATTGAACTTCACAAAAGTAAATGATTATCTAACGAGTTTATTCATGTTTCGATACCATCACTTGAAGAATTTACCAGGAATATTTACAAATTATTTTATAACTAATAATCAAATTCATCATCACAACACAAGAAATGCATCCAAACTTCATAAATCTTATAAAAGAACAAAGTATGTTAAGCAATACTCTTTCAAACAAAGGTGTTGATATTTGGAATGACCTTGAGTCTAATTTAAAAACTATTAAATCCTATAATATATTCAAGAAAAAATCAAAAAAACACTTCCTCCAAATTTAGCAGAGTACTTAGTCAAGCTAAATTATTTCATACAACTACAATACTATAGCTTTCCATGTTGTAAATACTTATCACTTAAGTGCTACTATTGTATTCTATTGCAGTTTTGGTCAAAATCTGGTAGCATATTTTTTATGTGTGCTAGCACATTTTGGCCAACCCAAAATCCTTATTCATATTGTATATATTTATATCTCTTTTCATCTTTTTACTTAAATATAACAAAAGTTAAATGTAAATATATAATGTGATCTGTGAACTAGGGGTCTTAATCAGAAGCCTGAAAGGTTTCTAGTAGGCCCCTAGCCCTTTATTATTATAATTTTATACCAAATGTATTTAGTTTAAAATGTATATATGGGCGAAAACTAAACCAATAAAACCAAAACCAACGTTTCGAGCGAAGGCCCTATATTCACTCTCTGACGTATCACTCTCTGACAAAGGCCCTTCGAATGGTCCTTCACTCGAAACGTTAGACTACTTACACCACGGGCAACTTTTTCGGCCATGCGCCAGCGATTCATAAGCGGTTTCTTACATAAACAACTCTCAAAATGGCCACACGTTTTACTATGAAATATATAGACACACATAAAATGTTCGCAAATATAAACGAAAATAATACATATTCTCAATTTGCCGGACCGGCAGGTTATTCTAACACGTCAAGTCAACACAATCTCATAGATATTCTGGCCTAATGTTTGAAAAATAGCTTGCGTTTCAATATTGGCTCTTAAGGTTACAGAACACCCTAGCAAGCCCATTCACGAAATTTGTTACCGCCCGCGCAATTTGTCTCCGATTTGTCTCAAATTTGCACCAAATATCGTTAAGTATGCGAAGAACACTCTCAAATTGTGAAAAAAATAAAAAATACAATATTTTTCCAGATATATTCATCAATTTAAAATCATTTGACCTTCGCGCCGCGGTTTAACCTGGTCTTTGGTTTTACCAAAAAGCTCTCAATTTACCATATTTACACTTCTCGATGTTTGTTCTAAAAAAGTGTGTCGGGGTTTTTTTATTACTGGAGGGGTTTAGCAGCTAGGATGTTTTATTCCTCGACCTATGTTGTGGAAGAAGCAATTGATGAATGAAGGCCCGTAACTCTGTTAGTTTTTACATTAAAAAAAAACGCCGACACACTTTTGTAGCCCAGCTGTTCGCTGACATCCTGTGCAAGTTTGGTGGGAATCAGTTAAAACGCGCGATCGGGTTACACCTTTTAGTACCCCTATGTGACTCAAAATTGATGTGGTAATAAATAAGCCGTGAAAGTTTGGCGCAGTTTTAACAGCTATTGCAAATTCTCCGCCCCCTCTAATAATTGAATTACTTTCCACCAATAAGAACAACAACGATATTAATTGTTTGTTTTGTGGTGAGTTGCAATTGCAAAACAAAGACTATACTAGTAACACTGAAATAGCTCTTGTCTACAAAGTTCCAAGATGTAAGCGCGAAAAGTACTCGGACGGCTAAAGAAAAAAAGCGCAATGCCAAGCAATAGATTTCATTTCTATGTTTTTGGTATGTTTACTCCAAGTGTAAACGGGAGAAGAAATATCCCTCATGCTAAGACATTTTTCTGCTGCGGCTTTGCCTTTTCCTATTGCTCTGAAAGCAACAACAGAGGATGTATTCACGTCATATTTCTGGCCTGTTCTTTTCGAAATCGGTTCAGGAAAACATGTTTGGTGCGAAATACATGTCTTACTTGAGCAAGAGAAAATCCATTTCGCTCCTGAACCATGTCTCGAATTCATTTTTTCAAGTATTTTTAGTGGAAGCTGGTACTCCTTACACATGCACTGCAGAGTTGTCTAGCATTAATTCCAAACACTGGACTAACAATATAATTCCCAACGGGTGGTTGGTAACAAGCAGAACTGTCATCCTCATTTTCACTTGAGTTAAAATCAAAATCATCTGATTCAGATTGTGATTCTGACCACAGTAATGCCGCTTTTCGCTTCTGGAAACTTTCCATACTTGTCTTCAGTTTCTGCTCGCTTCTAGAACACCTTTCGGAACGTTTATCGCTGTTCGCAATCATGTCTGGCCATTGTGTCTCTTCAAAGTATGAACCCTTGTCGCTGGCAGATAAATGTTCCTTTTTTTCATCCAAAAAGACGTCTTTGTCAGCTTTCTTGCGTTTGGCCCGTTTTTACAACTGCCACAGAATGGATTTTTATTCCGTTTACTGTCAGACATAGAGCTAGAGAGACGACTTGAAGTTGTGTTTATTTTTCCAATTTCTTTCGATGTAATTTGATACAAGTTAGCTGTCATTCATCCTGTTAATTAATAGTTGACTTTCCCGCCACGGATAATAACCGTAAACCGTTTTAACACGATAACTCACTCAATTTTCAATATTTTCAATTCAAATTTTTGCAGCTGATAGATCTAATGGTAACCTTTACAAACATATCAAAACACCATTTTCAAAAAAATTACCATTCTAGGGTATTCTGTAACCTTAAGGTGGTACTGGAGGCTAAAGTCAACTTCTCCGATCTTAACAGTTTTTGATATGTTGAAAGATATAGTAACAATAAGTTTGTATGCCAATTTTGACAGCGCTGCTTTATATACTTTTCGAGATATGTCTGATCAAACTTTGGTATCTAAGGATGAATGTTCGCGCCAGAACGCAGATGAAGGCTGAAAGACGATGCGTTTGTAATTGCTCTCCTACAGCGAGTTTTGACAGAATGTACACCTTGAGATTGGTGTTGTGATTTGATATGCCGCGATTTTGCGCTTTTTTCACACTCGCTTTTCTGTCAGTGACAAAGGAGCATTTATAGTCTTGTTCTTGGTCTTGGAGGAATAAAATATGGCGGAGGAATAACATCTTTCCCTGATTTAAATTTCTTCCCAGAAGGATCCGTGAATGAAACGATTGTTCGCTGGTCCGCCGCTCAAGTTCAGCCGCCGGAAACACAAGCGTCTGCACGCAGGCTACCGCTCAAGCTCTCTCTCTCGTTCACATTCCATCCAAGAGAAACGAGTTTCTCGGTGCTGAAATTCAGTCTAGAACCCGAGCCAAATCCTCGAAAAACATTTAACGCGCATCCTAAATTCGCTTCGCTCATATTCGTAGCCATGTTGCTTGAATAATATTCAGAAAGCAGCAAACGAACTCAAGCCGTGATCCAAGATGGCGTCCTGTCATCAATCGCGTCAATCGACCCATACGTGTCGTTGCTACGCGCTTATTTTCCCGGGAAAATTCCCAAGCTATATATGGATATAAAGTACTTATTTGGGGGGTAAATTCAAGCTATTATCCACTGACCTTTTACTGTTGGCTCACAATAATAAAGAAAAATCTTGTAACATCTCAAAATAATGAATTTGTTCGGGTAAAACACCCGTAATTTGACATAATACTCGCATAATTTGACAAATTTTCATCAGAGAAGCAACTAAAATGTTAATATCTTTCTTCCTTTGGAACCTATTTCATCAAAATTTGGCTTGATTGTGCACAGGACTGTAACAAACAAATTATCTCGGAGTCCGCCATTGTCCGCTTTAAAACTTTTGGTTGAGAATATTTTGTACATCTGTTATCATTCAAAATCAAGTAATACTTATCAATCAGAGACAAACACTCGAGTGATGGCGGACTCCGAGATTAAATTTTCGTGTTGATATAGAAAGTAAGTCCTCTTTGTTTCAGCTCAAAAAGTTCAAAGCGAAAGCCACAGTAAATAATCGAAAACGGCCATTTTGAGAATCAAATTTCAGTTCCGACACCCCCCTGGACTCAAAATGACTTTTTAGTACTTCGAACAACTTAGACAACCCTAAACCTTTCTAAATACCCATTTTCAGATTTTTTCGATTTTTTCGAAATTAGCCTCCAGTACCACCTTAAGCGACCCAGACTTAAAGCAATTCCTTGTAAAATTGGCTAAATTACGCAAAAGTAGAAACATTAGTCCATCATAACTCCATACCGATAACGATTTGTTAATTTGCCGGACTGAATCACCGTAGTATATACTATTATAGTTCATGCCTGAAATTTACAAGCTCCAACGCTAAAAATATAGTTTGGGTTTCTTCGTTTGAAAAGGACTAAAGTTTAGAAATACAAACTAAATACCAATGCAGTGCCCTATCCTTCATAGTGATTTCCGGTTCATGAAAATACGCTTGCTCCATCCTCATTTTCGCACAGAAAATCCGTCGAAGGTACACATATTTGGTACCGATTTGATCGCTAGAATGTGCTCTATGTTATGGACACGTGATATTTAGGATAGCTGCTAAGCAGTCCGCTTGATCAGCAGTTAAACCTATGAGTATTTTACTTCCGGTAAAATTATGGCGCAAATAATTTTAATGATATTGCGCCCAAATTGAAATCTGCATAATATATTGAAATGGATACTTTAAAAAGCAAGAATTCGTTTGATAAGATAGATGAACAACAGAATTTTAGAACACTGGAGGAAAGATTACGGAATGGTTGGTGTGGTATGGTTGGTGTGAATATAGAAGAAATGACTATCATATTAGGTGTCTAGGAGAATATCCAGTATGAAACAATATGTTCAATGAAATGTTTACTGAGTAATATTGGTTGATGACCAGTGGTTGGTTTATACTACATGCTTATCTTTATCATCATAGAATTACTGTATTCTTCATGTTGTTATACTGGAGGATTCTTGAGGCTTAGTTTTTGATCTTATAGTCATCTTCCAGTTGTAGGATTTGCCGATTGGTGATTTCGATAGCATAGATTAAATTTTAGTGTGTGTCAATAATACGTTTATCGATGAAGGAGTGAAGATGGAAAGGGGGATAATGTTCTAGAATATGTTTTTCGCCTTTTATTACCACCATCACCGTATAACACAACGGACGAAAAATTGTGAAGTTGAAGATAATAAACTCCTTGCGCGCTGGCCAGACGCCATGCTCGATTTGCAGATTCAAAGCGAAAACCGCTGATGTATCGCTGGCGCGCCATGACCGGAATAGTTGGCCATGGCTATTTTGGCAGTACATCAACCTTTTTAGATATTTGATTTGTATTTCTACACTGCCAACGCAGCACAACACATTTCATATATGATATAGATGTATAACAATTTTTGCAACGGCTTATTATTACCAAAGGAACCATTGGTTATGCACGTTTATACCAAGTTGCGACTGTTGCCAAATTATCAATGACCGTGGAATTCAAACATGTGATGTTTCTTAAGCATACAGTCTGTTGCAGATAACCTCTAATATCCCCCTGCTGTTACGTGTCAGACAAATAAATCATTTTAAAATCTTTTCAATCCATTATTTAAGTTGACTGATTGAATTTTCACTCTTTTAGATTCAGAAAGTATTGATTGCAAGGTAGAAGACAATGACGGAAAGGAAGAAACTGAAAACGTCAAAATATTTAGTACCCAAATTGAGAAAATAAAACCAACCGAAGATATTAAAGAAAGCAAGGAAGTGAAAGACACCGCATCACGTGACAGTCAACGTGAGATTCATAAAATCTTCCATCCGGGTGCTTCTCCACTTTATGTGCTCACAACAAGCCAAACTACGAGAAATATAGTTTCACCTGCCCTTAATAATTATTGTACAACTATTCCTGTACAATATGTCCATCCAACGTTTCGTTATCCTTCCTATGCTCCTTATCAAGCTGTACGTGTTTTACCAAATGAACAAATTATTTCAAGTTCAGAGAATGGTGCTTTGTCTGTCATTATGACCAGCAGCGGTCAGTTAGGGTCAAGCAAGACTGAATCAAGTGTTTTATCTCCAAATCTCAACGCAACAAGCCCAACACTAGCCAACACAGCTTCAGGCCAGGTTCTTCCAGTTCACCAGCAACATCTCCTACCAACAATGAATGAAAAAGGCGGAAAAGATAAGAAATATCAATGTCATGTTTGTAAAACCACTTTTGCTTTACAGAGGTTACTGAACAGACACATGAAAACTCACTCGTTTTATAAACGTTATCAATGTCCTTACTGTGATAAAGGTTTTAATGATACTTTTGATTTAAAACGACACGTAAGAACACACACAGGAATTAAACCATTTAAATGTAATCTCTGTGACAAAGCATTTACACAACGTTGCTCTTTAGAAGCACATACAACACGAGTACATGGTGTTGTTTATCAATATGGTTTTCGTGAAAGAAGATCTAAACTATTTGTATGTGAAGATTGTGGTGAAACATATCAAGATAGTAGTACATATGTTGTACATTTACAAGAACGACATCCCGAGGCAGCAGCTAAAAGTAGATACAAAAGAAATTTGGTGGCAAAATTGGCGAAAGCGGCAAAAAAGGCAGCAGAGACAAATAAGAACTAGAACTATTCACAGAATGGAACTTAATTATTATTAACGTAATCAGAAAAACGATAATGAAATCAGAAGATTCGGGGAAAAAACGCCGAATCGAAAAAAAATTGAAGATTTAACAATTAACAATGCCATTCTTTAACGTAGAAGTTAAAAAACAGTTATATGATCAACTATACATTGTCTTCAGATAATTCGGGAATCCGTACGCAACTGACAGACATTCGTTTGCTAGTATATAATTATAAAGAAAGAAATCAAACGCAATTTCAAATTTCAACGAGGTGTAAACTAACTATATTTATTCTTAGGTTAGCATCAGTTTAATCACATTGAAAAAATAAAAAAACCGAACTAAATCACTGAATCAGTACTGCATTTCGTTAAGATTTATGTAAATATACTATAAGAGCTATGGTGATAATTAAATTTTGGGAGATGTCAAAACTACAATAGTTATTATTTTTGTAATACCTAGACTAGTTTTGTATAAGATCTGGAATTATTTGCTAATAAGATTATTTAGCTATTTAAATCTTAAGTTGTATTCAAGTAATGTTGTAAATAATTGAATCATCCTTCCTATCGCTTTTGTCTCTTTTTATCTTTGAGACTTCTGCAGAGTGGCTGCATGAGACCACAAAATAATTCAGGGTCGTGGCTCTTTAGTATACCCAAAAAATCGAAATATGGAGAGAGAACTGAGACAGAGTTAGCCTTAATTTCAATAATTGTATAACCAACCCCAAAACAACATATAGATATGATCCTAACCCTAACCACACCCCCCACACCCGCCTAACGAGTTTTCTAACCCTTAGACGGGGGGTTATGATCTTTGTTGTTTTGGAACTTGTTAACGTTAATGCAATGTTTTCTCTTTTAACTGTTCTGTTCTGGTGGACTGCTGGAAACACATAAGGCGAGGGGAGTTTGGGTTAGAAAGGCACTTGAAGCGGGGGGTTAGGGTTAGGATTATGTTGGGTTCTAAAATCAGGGCTGTCGCGAAGAGGTTTGAACAGGGGGGTGTGAGAGGATACAGTACATATGTCATACCATCATTACGAACCAGTACTAATTGTAACCTTCACTCTACCATCTCGGCACTCAATGTAGCTCAATAATGGCTAGAGCATCTCACCGACGATCAGAAGGTTATAGGTTCGATTCCCGTCGTCAGGAACTCAGATAGTTTTTCTGAGTATGTAGCTTGAGAGCACGTGCATTTACAATAGGATTAATTTTCCCGACAAATGGACGTGGACATTGTGTGTGGGCGGCGCCAGCATTAAAAAATAGGGGGCACAATATGCGCCTGAGGCAGGTCCAATTTTTACTGAGGGGACATGCTGCGACGGAAAATCTTGAAATGTAGTGTCTCGGAAATGCCATTTCCCGCATTTTAGGGGGAAAATTTACAGAATTTTAAAACTTAGAAAACGCTATAAAATACTCAAAAATACAACACTTTTCCGGACATTGAATACAAAAACGCTCCGGTAAGCCGTCAGCCTGATCATTCAGTACTGTATGTAAGCCTTTATTTTAACATGTCATAAGAAAAAAAATGGCGGCACATTTATCGACGAAAGAGAACGAGACACTTAGGATCGTGCAAAAAAAGCAACGAAAACATTAATTTCTCACACCTCAGTCCCTCTGCTGTGTATCTCGTGATTTCGAATGGTATAATTGCCGACACTGAATCCTTTATTTGCTCGAATTTCCCTGTTTTTGCTGAGGGTGTCACATCCCTCCCCCTTCGCGACGGCCCTGTCTAAAATCCTACAATTTCCTGTTGTGGAATTACATATTATTGGTAATCTAAGAGTATTTGACAAGTGTCGATTAATAATAATTTATTAAAATCCATCTTTTGTTTAAAAATACAACGGATTTACAACCCAATACACTATGTCTTTTAGTATGAGAAGATAATGGGGGTGGGCCTTTCCCATGTTTATTACATGGGCGTTATATACTTGCGGATTTTTTCATACTCCTGAATTGTAAAATTGTCTTGTCGCTGAGGTAGGAGATTCACTGGGTAAACCCACAATTCTCAGACTTCTAGCATGGATATTCTCTATCTCTTCGTTTAGATATTGTGGCAGACCACCCCATATCTAATACAGGTCTAATTTTTATTTCATAAGATGTGAGGCAATATCTGAGGTAATCTAAGAGTGAGGATAATTAACCTGGCAGGTCCCAACTCGGTTAAATACCCTCATGGATTGCCTCTAGTACCGACCTAGTTTGAGTTGGATACCACTCAACTCTGTTAAGGACAGACTTAATCCATCATGACTGAATATAGAAGTGAAGATCGTAGCTCAAGGAAACGGAAATCTACTTTTGTGCTTCCTGTCTGTGGCGAAACTCCCCACGGGGTGTTTTCGCAATTTACTTTTAACAGTTGGCAAAACTACCTCAAATATTGTTGGACAGTTGTTATTATAAATGGATGTTGGTCAAACATTTTTGTTAGAATGGATGTTGATCAAACATAAGTCAAACATTTTTGTTATAATGGATGTTGATTCAACAGTTTTGTTAGAATGGATGTTGCTCAAACCCTGATTTTTGTTAGAATAGTTGGTCAAACATTTTTGTTAGAATGGTTGATCAAACATTTTTGTTAGAATAGATGTTGGTCAAACATTTTTGTTAGAATGGATGTTGATTAAACTGTTTTTGTTAGAATGGATGTTGATTAAACATTATTAGAAAGGAAATTGGTCAAACATTCAAATCAGCCTTCCTATGTTACCTCGCATTTACATGGCAATTTTCTAGCCCTACGACGATCGGGGCTCGTGATAATATGCAGCCCGTCTAGGCGATATATATCCGGTAGTCAAATAACGAGATCTCGCCAAAGAAGGCTGATAAAGCGAAATAACGAGATCTCGCCAAAGAAGGCTGATAAAGTGAAATAACGAGATCTCGCCAAAGAAGGCTGATAAAGTCAAATAACGAGATCTAGCCAAAGAAGGCTGATAAAGTCAAATAGGGATCTTGGCAGAGAGGGTGCCCCACTGATCTCTAAATAAAGACTGAATCGAGCAACTAAGACTAACCGAGAATATTTCGTGGCGGCCATCTTGAAGGGACCACGCTTATATAGTTTTACTACAGGCGACAGAGACTATCTGTTTCTGATTTTTTAAGATGCTAAAATGAATCAGTTGTCGAAGTTTTCCCGTAATACGGCCCCATTACAATGAAGCCAGGATTAGCGCACTCCAATAGGCAATATGGCCGCCACGCGCTAATTCCGCCTTCATAGTTATTGTAATGGAGCCGTAGTGTTCTATATTATGGGAAAACCTTGGACAACTGATTCATTTTAGCATCTTAAAAAAGTCAGAGACAGATCTTTATCGCCTTATAGTAAAACTATATGACGTAGTCCAACAAGATGGCGGCCACGAGCTACTTCCGGTTTCACTTTCTGAACTCTGAAGGCAAGGAAGGGAATTTGATCATTCTTATTTAATTTGCGCTTTAGGCTAGCGCTTTATAAGCCAATAAATTATTATATTTAAGGTTGCCCTTATTTATATTTTAAAGTTACTTATATTTTAGTTGTTGTTTTATTTATAGTTGTGAAATTCATGAATAAATAATGAGGCTAAGCCACAATCACAGCGTGGTATTTTGGTCACATGTAAAGCTCAATAAAGATTGAATACTGATTAGGACAATCTTTAACAAAGTTATGAATGCTAATTATTAGGACAATCTTTAACAAAGTTATGAATAGTAATTAAGCCTATAGCATCGTTCATTGGTTCTTTCACAAGTAATATAAAATACTCGCGTCAGATCTGTATGGGATTTACAATGGCGAGTGCGTAGTAAATGCCCATACAGATCTGCCGCTCGTATTTTATATATTACTTAAGAAACTGTAGTCTGTACCAGAGATATAAAACTCATTTTAACAACCATAACGTATAATTATTATATGGCATAAGTTACTTCCGGTTAAATCGAGCGCTCTGATTGGCTAAGAATAGATGCTCTGAGAGCCGGTCGTTACTAACTTCTTATTAACCGAGAGCGCGGTCATTACGGGAAAATATCAGACTTAGGTCTTGACAGTACGGACCGAGCCTGTAGGGCGAGGTCTGATATTTTCCCGTAATGACCAAGTGGTCGAGGTTAATAAGAGGTTTATTATATGGCATGACTTTTAAACAACATACTTTACATACGTTTTGAGTGACAGAATCGTCATTTTCAATCTTGTTCTTGTTCTTCTATTGTTTTCATGATTTTATTTTATTTATTTTATTTTATTAGCTTCACCATTGTACAAAAAAAAACACCAAAAAAACAACCTAACATAGATTACATTATATAGTAATAAAACAATGGCAGGGTGACAGCAACAGCATAGCCAATTACTGCGGATCCAGAATTTAAAAGTATATTTACAAATAATAATAATAAATAATTACTGTTAATTTAATGATACACAACAACTGTAGCTCAGGAGGGCCGCAATACTCCATTTCTACACCACGCCAAGATTATTTATGAACAATATTTCATCATCAGATGGTAAGGATCGAGATAACCAAAGCCAAGCGCAGAAACACACCATTGTCGCACCCCCCACCCCCCCCGGATCCACAGCCGTTCTGTATTTGAGTAGTCTAATATTAAGAACAAGTTATGGTACGAGTAATGCTACGAGACGAATTACACTTCATCAGATAGTTTTAAAGGATCTAGGATTATCAGTTATAGGTGTTTGCCATAACACCTATAACTCGCTATATCATATATCATAACATGATACTCGCTTTTAGATTGTTCATCGTCCGACTCGTACATGATTTAGTGCTTAATTTACTAAATTCGTTCAATATTTGCTGCTTTTCAAAATTTCCTATCGTTGTAAACAAAATGGCTGACAAAATCCGTAACCGGACCGGCACTCACCGGAAGTAGCTTGTGCCATATAATAAATTCCTGTAATGCACCGGTCCAGATTATGGGATTTGAAGATAAACTTTTTATATATGAATGAACCACTATCTGAGGATGAACACTGAGAAAGTGAGTTGAACTATCCTGAAAACTGTAATTACGACGACGAAAACAACGAAAATGCCGGTGAAGTCTTCCCGTTGCAAAACCACCAAGACAAAATAGACAACTTCGTATCGGGACAACAAAGTGTAAATATAGCAAAAAAAACGTGCCATGTAATAAACCTCTTATTAATCTCGTCCGCGTGGTCATTACCAGAGTTAAAGTTGGGGGGGGGGGGGGCTTAAGTCGACAAGCAGGTAATCAGTGACCGCATATTTAGGGAAATCAAGAAGCTCGAAAAGACAATTTTCAGCAATTTGAGCAAACTTTTTCATCTAATTCTACAGCGATCATAGTTCAAATGAATCCAAGAGTTGCCTGCTGTCTCTTACCAGGTGACGCCATTTTTGCGCCTAATACTGACAGAAGGGTCTGGGAATCAATCTAACACTCGCGTGGCAAGGGTTTAGGGGTTGGCTAACACTTCAGGTTATACCCGTTTGTAAAATCTCGTGTAGATGAAGCCCGTAGGTAGATTACCTTAACTCTTAAGTAGCTTCTCTCCTAGCCTCTATAGTCGTACTAATACAATTGAGAAAAAAAAACCATTAAATTTAGCAACGCTTGTCCTGATTTTTTGGGGGGCTCAGTCCCCCCCTTTAACATTTTGGGGGGCTTCAGCACCCCAGGCCCCCCGGTTCCTACGCCTATGGTCATAACAAGAAAATATCAGACCTCGGTCTCGACAGTACGGACCTCGCCCTACGGACTCGATTCCTACTGTCAAGACCTCGGTCTGATATTTTCCTGTAATGACCGCGCTCTCGGTTAATAAGAAGTTAATATAATGAGAATAACGAAAACAACGAGGTAAAAATGAAAAATAGTGTTCAGGTTTTAAGGTGGCTCCCTACTGTTTCTTGAAAGGTGGCAAAAATGCAAATTTCAATCTCGAAAAGTGCCCATGGATATTTCGGAAAAGATTGAAACTAAAGCTATGCATAGAATAACTTTCAGGGCATCAAATACTATTAATGGCTAAAGTGGTTCATCTGTTGTTCATCTGTTGCTGACAACAGTGACGTTTCAACATGGCTGAAAATGAACATTTAATCTAATTTATTTCGAAAACGAGTCGGTGACCCCGATTTGTTTTGCATTTAAACATTTCTTTTAGTTTAATTAATAAATAGGCAGATTAAAAAAAAATTCTGTGGATCCAAATATTTTACACAAAAAAAATCATGTTTTTTTTTAGTTTTTAAAAAATTGGATCAACAGAATTTTTTTTAAATTTGCCTATTCATTAATTAAACTAAAAGAAATGTTTAAATGCAAAAAAAATCTGGGGTCACCGACTCGTTTGCGAAATAAATTAGATTAAATGTTCATTTTCGGCCATTTTGAAACGTCCTGTTGTCATAGCAACAAATGAAACACTTTAGCCATTAATAGTATTTGATGCCCTGGAAGTTATTATATGCATAGCTTTAGTTTCAATCTTTTCCGAAATATCCATGGGCACTTTTCGAGATTGAAATTTGCATTTTTGCCACCTTTCAAGAAACAGTAGGGAGCCACCTTAAATGTTTGTGTATATTAACCTTTCAACTTGTGGTTTAAACTAAGAATATATACAACGTTTAAAATTACCAACAATTCTTATGCAAATAGATGTTCGTAGAGTTTCCCATTTCTGCAAACATTGGCAATTGTAACCATTTCAGAACACATCACATAAGTATGCCAACTAACTACATACACATTTCAAAGGTAAATATATCTGACATTTTCAGAAGTCATGTAGCATATCTCGTAAGATTAGGGTCAGGGTTAGGATTATAATGCATACGAAAAGAACACGTCTATATATTTATTTAGTATAAATTGACAAGTTTATATCACAAATCCTCAATTTTCATTGGCTATCGCAGGAGTTACTATCCGCTGATATAAACCTCTGGGGTAAAAGTCGCCTGATTTCGAAAGAATATTTACTTTTTTTCATGAAAAATGCGAAATAAAAGTTATTTCTTGGGTAGAAAGTTGTAAATTTATACTAAAACAATTAGACAACTCGCCCTTGTTTTCTATGAGCGATAGTCAACTCGGCTCCGCCTCGTTGACTATCTGCTCATAGAAAACGCGGGCTCGTTGTCTAATTGTTAAATATATTTAAGCCAGAAAACCCATTAGCCAATCAGGGTCGTGGCTAGATGGTACACTTGCAGTTGAGGTGACCGTGAGGTACTAGGTCTGAGTCGTCTTCTGGACGATCCTTTTATTAGTATTAAGGTTAGTATTAGAAAACCCATTAGGCGGGGGGTTAGGATTAGGATCTAAGTTGTTTTGGGGTTAGCAGTTCCATCATGATGTATTTCATAATACAGGCATGTCCGATCGTAACAATCTCTCATTTTGTCCAACCTCTCGCGGATACTAAAAAAGATCGTCCAGAAGATGACTCAGACCTAGTACCTCACGGTCACCTCAACTTCGAGTGTATCATCTAGCCACGACCGCCAATCAGATTCACTCTTACGATCGGTGCTACAACACCTGGTACAACACCTGACATTTTGTTATTTCATATAGTTCCTATCGTGGTACAACAATATATGGCTGGTAAGGAACAATAGAACGCTTTTCATGACATGCGTAAATCCATTTTGGCATAACAAATGTCAGTGAACTGTTGTCAATGAGAGCCTAGATAAAAAACACAAAAAGGACTATAAGTGTTGAGCTACGTAGACAGTGTTGAAATACAAAATAAATCGAGAACTCTAAAAAGTTGGTCTATGCTGAAATGTGTACGAGATCTATAACCTTTCGAGCAAAAACTCTCTGACGAGGGGTCTTCACTCGAAACGTTAGACCTCCTACAGATTATTTCGGCAGCACACCAACTTTTTACAAAAAGGAATAGTTTTTTTAACCTTCTTTAGTTCTTTAACGCACCTACAATACTAGACGGTCGTGGCTAGATGGTACACTCGCAGTTGAGGTGACCGTGAGGTACTAGGTCTGAGTCACTCACTTTTGCTTTAACGGACAAAGTAGCACGGCAGGAGCGTACACTGAAAATTTCTAGTGAATCTGCCTCATAGTCTTCGAGTTATCAACTCTCAAAGTTTGGCATGGCTAAATGATTTTGGTGAAATCTTAAACGCGCGGTTTATTGTTTTGTGACGTATGCAGGTGTACTTACTATGCATAAGAACAATGGATTTGAACATTAATGATCCACCTGCATACGTCATATACCACATATATTCAATCCCAGTCTTTCCCTATTTTGTAACGTTAAACTATGCCAATGGACAAACTTTGAGTGTTGATAGCTCGAAGACTATATATGCAGCAGATTCACTTGAAATTTTCAGTGAACGATCCTGTTGTGCCACTTTGTTTGTTAGAGCAAATAAATGCTAGCGAAATTTTCACTTCATAGACACTTTAATATTTGAGTGAGTCATGCTTTGGAAATATACATTACATTTTTTTTCTACCCAACCTTTGAGTTGGTTTGTTTTTTATTTACCCAACCTTTGACTTACTCAACATTTTGTTTACCCAACCATTTTCTCTTCGGTGTCACCCCCCATTTTTAATAATGACCTGTCCCTTAGTAGATGGAATAATGAATTGAAAGCGCTTTTTCATGACATCAATCAAACACAAAAAATAAGAAATCTTAACACGATATTCATACCTCATTGAAATTATCATCCCAGTTTTCATTTGTTATAACATACTTAACGTTGCCACTCATATATTCCTCTAATTCTCTAAAGTTGTTAAAAAAGAAGACACCTCGTTCTTTTAAAAATCCTGCTTAACTTTCTGAATTTTACAACAGAAATTTAAAGAGGGTTTTTTAAAAGAACGAGGTAATACATAACATATCTATAGTTCTGTTGTTAATATATGATAATATATTTGGTACCTCGAAACATAAAATTATAATCCATCAGCTGGCATGTGTAATTATGCTGCATAATTATAAGAGGTAAAAAGGTTGTGGGTTTGATCTACACCTGCAATTCAAGGTTGTACAAGAGCAAGAGGTAATATTCCAGAAAGTGATTTTAGCATTTAACTAAAAAAACTCTCAAATAACGTGAAAATATATTTCATTTTTTCGGTTCAATTAACCTTATAAGAAACCAATTCTGTCCTAGGAGCTCGAGACATCGCTAAATTTATTTCACTGTTCCTTATAAGTCTAGATGTTTAAAGTGCCACTGCGATCAAATTTTTACCTATCGATATTTTAACGTATTTATAAAGCAGAGCTGCTAAATAATTTGGTCGAAACCGTTTTGCGATTCGACGATGGCAAGTATTATTTTTCTTACTCCGAATATGGAGTTGTTATGTCCGCCATTAATCGTTCATGTTCTTGACCAGCGTGACGAAGTGACGTCAGATTCTCAACGCGAAGACTCCACGTGGCTAATTCTTCAAGTAAATCAAGGTCGTTTTTTCAAATTCTTCGTCTGAAAGGCTGGACATTTCATCTACTTCTCGAAGAAAACAAGAAAACAAATAACCTCGACCGAAATTCAGGCGTAGCATTGAGAATCTGACGTCACAAACAATATTTCCTTTTGAAATTGCGGGCTCACTTGGAACACGTTTTTAGTAATGGTGGCCTAAAAAATAGTGATTTCAGAGCTCAAAATACTTACTTCAAAATACCATTTTTTAGTTTTTTTTTACATCGATGATCACTTTCGACCCTGAAATACTATTCTATGCTAAAGAAAATCTAAAAGACGGGGGTGAATTTTCATCGTAGTGGCACTTTAAGGGATATGAACTAAGCAAAGAAAGTAACCAGGGACCTTTTGATTTACTGCAACCGAAAAAATGAATTATTGTTTTTTGACCAACTTACCCATCGTAAGCTGTTATGTAACGAGTAAGTGTTCTTCTTTCATCTTGGTCAAATTCACCATGAAGAAAAAAGATCATCTTGGAGAACAATTCTGGTAACTCAAGAAGGTTACCGCGAGATGATGGCTGAGGATTTGTAGTTTCAACTAAAATACAAACGTTTCTTGTCTTCAATCATTAATTAATAACAACTCATTAGTTAATAAATAAATATTTAGTTAATAACAACAATTAATTAGTTCATAAATTAATTAATAATACAATCATTGATTTATGCACAGAAGCACAATTTATTATTCCTTCATGCATGGTGATACCACTCACAACTATGGTTATAGCTATGCAGGCGTTAGTTAGAAAAAACGGAAAGAACGTCAGCGACTTCATGGTGGTGCATGCTGCAGCAACCTGAGATCCGTCGTACCGACGACGAGCACAACCCACAACAACAACAACGACGACTAGGATAAGAAAACTCCACGATTAATCACAGTATGTTTAAACGTACCTCCAAATGTAAAAATCTCACAGAGTCTGTGAAGTAATATTTCAAAGCCGACAATGCAGACTGGACCGGATGTCAAGTCCGCGCAATTAGTTGCAGTCCGAGGTGAAGCCGAGGACTGTAACTAATTGCAAGGACTTGAAATTCAGTCCGAATTGGAGGCTTTGAAATGACATCTCAAAGTCAAACAAGTCAGTATTTACAGAGAAATTTGAGGTTGAAATCGTCAAAATCCTATGCTAATTAAGATCACATATCCAGTTGTCCGTCACGGAGTTGATTTTCTTTGTTTTTAGTTCATGAATTATTAATGAGTCTGAGATCAAGTTGTAACAATGGCGTTATTTTATTAAACTGGTACAAGCTTGTTGTTGTCAATCTTATAGTAACTTGTTTATGTTGCAGAGCCATAGCAAAGTTGTTGAAACAAGCTGTAGAATAGGCTTGTTGACAACTACAAACGATATGATGTCATCAACCTTAACCTGCAAACAACCCGTTCCAGACTTGTCGATATCTGGGAACAAGCAATGGGAATACAGCTTGATAGAACAGCTCGTAACGATGCCGAGTTTGTTACAAGTTGTGCATTCACGCGTGTATTCTAAGTGAATTCACGCGTGTATTCTATAACGAAATCTCTTATAGGCGCTACGAACTGATTAACTGTAGAATAAGGTTTGAGTAATGATTGGTGCGAATACTGATAAAAAGCAAACTTTGTCTCAAATATGTATTATATAAAGATTGCGAAATGAACGGAGGTATATTCAAATGAAACGTTAGTTCTAGTCTTTTGGTGTCCATCCGGTATGGTGTGCAGATCTCACCTGGAAAGAGGCCTGAAAAGCTGACAGTACAAGTTAGTAAAACTGCATGAAAAGACTATTCGTCTATCACCCTACAAATATAGATTGTTTTGTTATCCACACATGCAGCTGCAACCAGGGTTTTTCAAAGCGGGCGCAAAGAGAAAAGTCTGTGAACGAGGTTGCAGGATCTGCAGGTGTACGAAGGTGGTGGCTAAAACATAATACGAGTTCTCGTAGTATCTGAAACAAATTATTATTGTTTAAGAAAAAAGAAAATGTTTAATGTTTTACCTTTGTCTTTTATACCCTTTTCGTCTTTTTCGTCTTCTTCATCAGTTTCACATTCAGTCGAGACACCGTAAGGATCTTCTTTATCCTCCATTACTCTTGAGGAAAAATAATCATGAAAAAGCGCGCCATTAGCCCTAGCAGTCCACGTAGATCATTACACTTCGTTATGGTTAGAACATCACACTTCATGAGAAGAAACTTTCGGTCATTATTTCAACCCATGTAGAGTGCTATCTCACGTTTGGGGATTTTACACATTCGTAATATTTGGGTCTTCCTGAGCAAAATTATAATATATATTGTAAGTTACCGGATGTGATGTCACAAGAGGCATTCACAACCAGTTTTCTTTTGTTACTTGCCACAAAAATGCCTTTTGTGACATCACATCCGATAACATTAACAGCAAAAAAGTCCATAAAGATGAAATTTTCGGGTGACAAGATATATTATTATTTTGCTTAGGAAGACCCAAATATCACGAATATGTAAAATATGCGAATGTGTAAAATAGGCACTTTAGATGATCAGAATGTTACGTAAATTGTTGATTATTTATCAACGTAAGGCATTACCAAATGTATATTCCTTCTAATTTCAAAATGTATATTACTTTCTAATTCCATAATGTATATATATATAAATATATATATATATATTCCTTTTAATTTCAAAATGTATATTACCTTCTAATTTCATCTTCGGTATCATGTCCACTTGATGATTCATCGTCGTTTGGGGCACATATTCTTTCTGCGTTATCAATCTCTCGACTTTCGTCAACAACTTTTCTTTCTAATTTCATGAAAACATGACAAACCAATTTAATAGCTTATAAGCAATAGCAATAACTTCCCAAGTTAAATAAATCATTAATACTTTTACCTTTACATTCATCTTTGTTACTCTCATGCGTTGTTGAAACCTGTGGTTTTTAATAACACAATTTAGAAAACGACAATTACACTATTTAACGGCAATTAATGCAAAGGGGAATTTACGTATAAAGTAAATGGTTTGAACCTAGGAGAAGTTTGAAGTTGATCGTCCAAGGTTGTTGCAGTCTTGAGAAAGACTACAACCTGGACGATCAACATCACACTTCGAATTTACGTATAGCTTAATAATGAGCAATTACAGTGTTTTATCAGGTTTGCAACGACAAGGGATACTGTATTCGGGGATATCCTGTATTCGGATATCCTGTATTCGGATATCCTGTATTCGGATATCCTGTATTCGGATATCCTGTATTCGAATATTTAATTTCACGTGGGAAGAGTTCGTCAACTATCTGTCGAAAGTCACGCGGGTTTTTTCTGGGTTCTCTGGTTTTCCCCAAAGAGATATAGATTAGCAACTAGTGATAATAAAATTATATGTAAACATAAATAGTAAAGGTTAATTAGTTGATGTATGAAGCACTAAATAGCGAAACGCTAATAAACTCGAGGTCTTCCAATCAATATTAAAAAAACAATTTAAATATGAACATTAACATTTAACATAATTATTACTCAACTGCAGCAATCTCAACAACGATAAAGACAACAAACACCAACATAGGTAAATGAAATAAAACAAAAAAAACAATGCAGTTCACAGGTAGAACACGTTTTAGCTACGTTCCTGCGCGTTCTGTATTGTTTTATAATATCGCTCAAAAGTAAACCAAAGTTTCTTTCAAATGAAGAAAAAGACAAAAGAGAACATAACAAGATTGCAAAACGATGGCTCGTAAATTTACCGTTGCTGATGCTGACACAGTGGAATGCTGGCGCCCCACATCACTGTGCCTTAATTGTATTTCTTCATCTTCTGTACTGCTGTCACTGTCATCACTAGAATCACCATTTAATTTATATCTGTTATAAATAATTAGAATAAGTCTTGTTGAATTTAAATATGAATATCAAAAACTCATTAATGATTCATGAGGAAAAATAATTAATTAATGATTAATTAATAAATTAATGATTCATGAGAAAAGACACAAAGGACATCAGTATTATGTCCTTATAGATTTACTGACAATACAACTACCACATATACCGGGAACGGGGAATACTAGTTCCAATACAACCACCTATGAAAATGATTTCTTAGGGTAAGGGTTAGTTTTTTTAGTTAGGGTAACATTTTTCGGCTGACAATAGATATTATGATTTTGTTCAGGAAGATAATGAACAATAATGTTTTCCGATATTTTAATAATGCAAACCAAACGATTTCGGATATGAAAGTCTGCGCTATCTCACCCATTTCCGGTGATAACGTGGCCGCAATAGACAATCCCTTTCAAGAATTGTTTTTTTCTAACATGGACGAATGACCTTCATACAAAACCATTCACTATTTCGTCAGTTCGCAGACTTTTATCGATTCGTATATTAAAGGTGCCGTCAAGTCCGTACTGCGCATGTGTGATATTTCAAACGTGGGAGACTCCATGTCAACAAACTTTAACAGAATAGATTTGTGACAGTTCGAAAGCGAGTATTCGTCAAAGGTGGTGAAGGCGCGAGTGGTAGTTTGATATATTATCCACATCTAGGAACAGAACTGCTTCTTATAACACGGTTTTTAGGCGGAAAAGCTCAAGCATGGAAAACAAATCCGCAGTACTTCATGTTCAATGTTATATAATGCAATGTAAACAAACAATGTAAACAGAAACGTGGACATGCGCAGAACGGACTTGACGGCACCTTTAAAGAAAATGTTTTATTTTTACCGTTTTTCTGATAATCGTTTTTTTCGTTTATGACAATCATTTATCCAACTCTTGGTAACTATCATGCCTTTCCCGGAGGCTAAATATAAAAGGAATACATAAGCACATTATAGTATATAGTTGATTAGTTTATTTTCAATCATAACACATCAGAAGAAGATTAAGTTCAAATCCGACCAAATGTGTTCAAGGTGTCTGGCGTAATGTACAAGCCGCTGACCACATGCAACTGCAGCGAAATTAGCAGTCATTTGCTTTTCTTATTTATTTATGTATTTATGTATTTATGTATTTATGTATTTATGTATTTATGTATTTATGTATTTATGTATTTATGTATTTATGTATTTATGTATTTATGTATTTATGTATTTATGTATTTATGTATTTATGTATTTATGTATTTATGTATTTATGTATTTATGTATTATTTATGTATTTATGTATTTATGTATTTATGTGTTTATGTATTTATTTATTTATTTATTTATTTATTTATTTATTTGTTTATTTATTTATTTATTTAAATAAATAAATAAGGAAAGCAAAAGACTGCTAATTTCGCTGCCAATTCAAATGACTGCTAATTTCAGTCATTTGCTTTCCTTAGGGCCTGTTTATATGATCTTGGTACACCGGAGTGACCCGGGTGACCGGGATGCGTGAAAATGTTGACAATCATTTCTCAATGAAGCAAAAACTAATTTTATTCGCATAAAAAGCATCCCAACGAATGTTTTTTCATTTTGCCAATTTTTTTGATATTTTACCTGGTCAGACGACATTTTAAATATCAATTCACTTCATCCCGGTGAACCGGGATGTTGCGTTTATATGAGGAAAAAATCTGTCCCGGTGTACCTGGATCCCGGTCAGACGGGATGTCCCGGTATACAAGTCGAGATCCCGGTATACAAGCCGAGATGGTATACAAGCCGAGATCCCGGTATACAAGCTGAGATCCCAGTATACAAGCCGAGATCCCGGTAATACAAGCCGAGATCCCGGTATACAAGCTGAGATCCCGGTACACAAGCTGAGATCCCGGTATACAAGTCGAGATCCCGGTATACAAGCCGAGATCCCGGTATACAAGCTGAGATCCCGGTATACAAGCTGAGATCCCAGTATACAAGCCGAGATCCCGGTAATACAAGCTGAGATCCCGGTAATACAAGCCGAGATCAGTATACAAGCTGAGATCCCGGTATACAAGCTGAGATCCCGGTAATACAAGCTGAGATCCCGGTAATACAAGCCGAGATCCCGGTATACAAGCTGAGATCCCGGTATACAAGCCGAGATCCAGGTATACAAGCCGAGATCCCGGTATACAAGCTGAGATCCCGGTATACAAGCTGAGATCCCAATATACAAGCCGAGATCCCGGTAATACAAGCCGAGATCCCGGTATACAAGCTGAGATCCCGGTATACAAGCTGAGATCCCGGTATACAAGCCGAGATCCCGCTATACAAGCCGAGATCCCGCTATACAAGCCGAGATCCCGCTATACAAGCTGAGATCCCGGTATACAAGCTGAGATCCCAGTATACAAGCCGAGATCCCGGTAATACAAGCTGAGATCCCGGTAATACAAGCCGAGATCCCAGTATACAAGCTGAGATCCCGGTATACAAGCTGAGATCCCGGTAATACAAGCTGAGATCCCGGTAATACAAGCCGAGATCCCGGTATACAAGCCGAGATCCCGGTAATACAAGCTGAGATCCCGGTAATACAAGCCGATATCCCAGTATACAAGCTGAGATCCCGGTATACAAGCCGAGATCCCGGTAATACAAGCTGAGATCCCGGTAATACAAGCCGAGATCCCGGTATACAAGCTGAGATCCCGGTATACAAGCCGAGATCCCGGTATACAAGCCGAGATCCCGGTATACAAGCCGATATACCGGTATACAAGCCGAGATCCCGGTATACAAGCCGAGATCCCGGTATACAAGCCGAGATCCCGGTATACAAGCCGATATCCCGGTATACAAGCCGAGATCCCGGTATACAAGCCGAGATCCCGGTATACAAGTCGAGATCCCGGTATACAAGCCGAGATCCCGGTATACAAGCCGAGATCCCGGTATACAAGCCGATATACCGGTATACAAGCCGAGATCCCGGTATACAAGCCGAGATCCCGGTATACAAGCCGAGATCCCGGTATACAAGCCGATATACCGGTATACAAGCCGAGATCCCGGTATACAAGCCGAGATCCCGGTATACAAGCCGATATACCGGTATACAAGCCGAGATCCCGGTATACAAGCCGAGATCCCGGTATACAAGCCGAGATCCCGGTATACAAGCCGAGATCCCGGTATACAAGCCGAGATCCCGGTATACAAGCCGAGATCCCGGTATACAAGCCGATATACCGGTATCATACAAACATGCCCTTAGAACGTACTCTTCTTCTGTGTACTCTGCGCTAAGAAAACCCGAAACTAAAATAACAATAACAACACCAGCTTGTATCAAGTAAGACAACAAGTTGACGAGGCGGTATTTTAAAGATGTCAAGTGTTCTCATGTGGAGTAACCCCCTCCCCCCCCCGGGCGGACCAAACATGTCTAATAACAATAACAACATTCAATCAGAGCACCCAATGACAATGTTCATGCCACTTTAACTAGTTCAACAGCGTTAAATAAACGTTTACTTTATCCAAATAGACCTCTTTCATAATGGCGGAAAATTTAAATATTCCTTCATGTGCATCTAAATTAGCTTTTATGGCCTCGTTTGTGTGTCAGCAATTCAAAAGAATCTTTGCTTCCTAACGAGGTTGTAAAGGAAATTTTATATGCGCATAAAAGAATATTTAAAATGGCAACCATTATGAAATGTCTACAGTGATCTGTTTTTAAAACATTATTTTTTCTCTATCATACCTTCAACTTGGTTATACTTTGGCGTTTTGGCAAAAGCACATCTAACACAAAGCAAAAAAAATACGTTGACATAGTAATAAGACATGACCGAATATGAAAATAAAAAAGTATAATTAGAGTGCTGCATGCAGAATATGTTGGGCTCGTTTTTTGAAATTTCCTGTGTAACCAGGCCTTATTCAAAATCGCCGCCAGTATTAGCTAAAAGGCCAGGGGAGCTATATAATCTTATCGCTATATAATTGTTGTCACTTAAAGAGTGAGTGTCAGGGTAGTGCTTTGCGCGCTTGTTTTCTTTTTGGCGGCCATTTTATGGGACGCCTATTTCAGTACACAAACGAATCCGTCGATATTTGATCAATCCTTCTTATAACTTATCGATTTTCAAGTTTTCTAAGTAAATATACCTGAGTGATCAATTATTGTGATATTTTTCGTAAAATTGATCATTTACTATAGTAATCTTTTCGATACATAGAAGCTGCTACGAGCGCTTCGCCTCCGAAGCGTGGAAGGCCGGGTTATGCTGCTGAAACAGCGCGAATAAGTTTGTGAATGGAAGTGTTTGATGAGTGACCAGTAAAGAAATATATTTTGTTTCTTCTGATGTTTTGTTCATTTGAATTTGCAAAGATTCAGTAACTAAAGCCATCCGGGCCAGCTTGTTCGTCAGAAACGGCGTTGCGCGCGGCCCGCAGTGGTTCACAAACAAGCGAACCGCAACTGTTCAAATCGTCTTGAACATTAACTTCATAAAGCCCCGAAGTCAGGATCGGACTCCAATTTCATCATTTCCAAATAAATCTAGAGTTCACATGCAAATTATAGTTCTAACGATGCGATGCACTGCAATTAATTCGTATGAAAACAAAAACACAAGCGCGCAAAGCACTACCCTGACACTCACTCTTTAACTCTTTCCCGATAGGCTGAAAAACATCCAAAATTGAACCACCTCTTTGTTCTATTGATATCTCTTGAAATAACCAAAACTGTTGCGAAAGCTATACATTTTCTGAAAGCCCAATAAACCGGCTTTTACTTGTGCTTTTAAATTTCCCGAACAAAACACATTATGTTAATATAAATTAGCATTAATTGTCATAAATCAGGTTGAAAAATTTACATTTTTCTAGAAAAGGCCATCTTGCACGCCCGCGTAGCATCTTGAAAACTCAAAATGCCACCAATCGCAGAGTTGTTTATGAAATCAAATCAAACTTGGCGTGTGCGTGGATCTCATGTTCCTGGCGCTTGTCGAATTTCAATTTTTAATCTTGCGTTACCGTGTGCCGTGTTTTTCGATTGACGACTTTGCGGGTCTTCTAAGACCCGTTTTGACTGGGCCGGTCAGGAAAGAGTTAACCATGTAAATAACCACTAACCCCAAAACAACAAAGGTCCTAACCCCCCGCCTAACGAGTTTTCTATGAGATCAGTGCTCTAACCCGCCGCCTAACGAGTTTTCTAAGGTGCGCACTAGATAGTAGTCGCCAGAACCATGTTGTTCCCGCCAACACCACTAACCCAGCGGTGTCATGTTCGTCGTAAAACAGTCGCAAAACGCTCGTAAATCTACCACACATTATTTCAAAATATGTAAATATTTAGTATCTTTATTCTTTATACGCGTACGTAGAGAAGAGCGTTCATGCAGAAGAATACATGACAAATTCTCAATCCTAGACTAGTAAATTTGATTTTGTCATCGATAGTCAAAACGGATATGTAGATACTTTCCAAAAGGCAAACGACGTTATTCGGGATTTCGAAATATCAATCGCAACAACGTATGCTGCGAGATTTCAAAATATATTTGTGGACTGACAAAATATATTTGTCGACTGAAAAATATATTTGTCGACTGGCAAAATATATTTGCCGGCTGAAACTATTATATGCGCATTGCACTTACATTTATACAGTATCTTACGATGGTCCATATAGTTAAGCATTTCTGCATTTGCCATAGAACATTCGTAAAGTCACTTACTAGTTTAAATAAGTGATAAAACGAGTTGTGCTGTGTAGGCAGTGTAGAAATACAAATAAAATATTTCAGTAAAAAGGTTGGTGTACGGCGAAAACAAGTTTAAACGTTTCGAAAATAGGCTCTAACGTTTCGAGCGAAGGACCTTCGTCAGAGAGTGAAACGTAAAGTGAAATAATCATTCAGTTATTATTTCACAGTTTACGTTTCACTCTCTGACGAAGGGCCTTCGCTCGAAACGTTAGACAACTTCCACACTATCTCATACACTTGCCCAAATCTGCATCTTGGTTGTTTCGGGTTTGTTTAAAGACGGGTTTGTTTAAAGACGGGTTTGTTTCAAGAATACAACCCGTCTTCTCGAAACAAACTCGTCTTTGAAACCAAACCACTCTCGAAACAAACCCGTCTTCTCGAAACAAACCCGTCTTTAAACAAACCCAAAACAATCAAAGAGGCAGACTTGAAGCAAGTCTAATTATTTCACTATTTCGGCAGTATACGTAATTTCGCTTTCCGAGTTCCGACCGTTTGGCGAAATGGTTCATAATATTTACGACGAACATGTTACCGCTGGGTTAGTGGTGTTGGCGGGCTCAACATGGTTCTGGCGACTATTATCTAGTGCGCACCGTTTTTTAACCCTAACCCCAATATTGGCTGCCATTTTGAATAAGGCCTGGTTACTTAGGCAAACTCAAAATGCGAGCCGAAAATATTATTTTGCGTGCTGCGTAGGCAGTGTTTTGAATATATAGCAAAGTGAAAAGGTGGTGAACTGCCAAGATTTTTTGTGACGATATACTGCGACGTTTCGAGCAGAGCCCTTCATCAGAGTAAGACGTCTTATTCTGATGAAGGGCTCTGCTCGAAACGTCAGTATTTCGTTACTAAAAATATGAAAATAACGATGATTAAGGAATATTTGTTCTGGTTTGTCGTGAAACTACAATCTCACAAATAAACAGGAATCAAAAACATTAAAAGGTTTGTGGGCCGTATGTAGGTTTTTCGAGCGAAGGCCCTTTCCTCGCAAGCCGCCTTAATTCCTATATGCATAGAGTGAAACAAAGTCTCGATATGGCAAACGTGGCCGATAAATAACCATCTGTTGTGGTCCAGTGGTTACCACACATGTCTATGAGCTGGGAGACACAGGTTCAAATCCTGGGTTTAACCACCACTCAGGGACTTAAAAATAATTGAGGAGAAAGTGCTGCCTTTGCAATAATACCAGCAAATGGTAACACTTTCGGGTCTTCTCGGATAACGACCTTAAATCGTAGGCCCTCGGAACCCCTATCAATTAGGCTTCTAGCCTGTTGGGGTACGTATTCCACCCAAAAGAGTGATAAACATAAAAACTAAACTAAATGTCAGGAAAGAAGCCCAATACACACATATTTCACAAACAAGTTCGAAAAAACTGTAAGATGATTTTGTAGCCATTTAAGGATATCATGACTGATAAGAATTGCATCTGCGATCATTCGCCATCAGGCAACTATTCAAGACAGCGGTTCGGCAGGTACTTCATGTATGCCTATAGGTGGTTACTTCATGTAAGCGCGTCCCCAACACAACTATAATCCTAACCAAAAACGGTGTTGGGACACAAAAATCGGCATACATGAAGTAGTCCCCTTGAACTCTGATAATCTATTTTAAGAAACATTTTGCCAGGTTACTAATCTTACATTAAATGAGTGCAACTTATGTCCCAGTCCCCACGATAACGAGCTCCCATAGAAAGTGCTTTATCTCGTAGATGACCACGCTCTGGATTCTTGAAACCACTGAGCACAAAAACAACGTTTTTCTAAGAAAATGAAAAATACGACAAAAGAAACAAATAATGTTTAATGAGAGACGAAAAGCGAGGTCTGTTAGACAACTGTACACAAAAATAAATTAGTTTGAAATAAAAGGCCTTCAAGTATATAATGTTTAGAAATATCTTCTCTTGTACTCAAGAAATAACGTTTTCATTCTCGTATTTTGCTTCTGGACGCCGCCATTTTCGAGCTTGTTCGACGGCTCAAGATTGATGTACAGCGGTAGTTTTCTTTTCAATTTTGACGTCATTGAGTGCTTGTCTTTTGTTCCTTGCACTCAAGTGACGTCAAAATTGAAAAGAAACCCCGCTGGACCTCGAGTCTGAGCCGTCGAGCAAACTCTATAATGGCGGCGTCCAGAAGCATAAAATACGAAAATGAAAACGTTATTACTCGAGTACAAGAGCAGATACCATAAAACTATTAACATTTCTAAACATTATACTTAAACCCCTTTTATTTAAAAGTAATTTGTTTCTTGACTAGAGTTCCCCTTTAATAAAATATATTAGCAAATTATCAAGGATTCACAGGAAGTATCACAACAGAAATATTAAGTATTTTTAAGATTAAAGTGCCTATGAAACGAAAATTAAGTTTGTTTTATTTGAAAGAACTTTTAAAATGATGAAGAATATTAATTTACAGCTCTCTCATATTTCACTTGGTTCTCAAGATATTTAGACTTATGTGATATTCAAATGAGATAACCTATGACGTCAAGGGGTTTGCAATACATTTTAACATATTGGAAAATCGTGTATATCTTTAAGATTATCAAACGAAATCACTTGAAACTTTGCATGTGGATACAAACCACTAAACTGAACAACATCGTTCAAGTTTCAATGTGGCAATAGTAATAATATAGTTCCCAGACCTCTAAGTCTCTTTATCAAAAATCTTTGTTTTCTGACATAGCTATGTGTTGCACCAAATTTAAACTTCAGTTTAGAATTGGTTAAGTCCGTAAAAATCTGCTAAACCAGTACCAACCCGCAAATGTTTGGGATGGAAGAGAAAACAAATAATTTTATTTTAGAAATCAAGATGTCTGAAAACTAATTTGTTACCATGGCGACCATAAAACTAGAATGATGTTCTCCAGTTTAGTTGTCTGTATCCACATGCAAAGTTTCAAGTGATTTTGTTTAATAATCTTAAAG